>ML660812.1:3323052-3887028 GCA_007570785.1 Antilocapra americana | reverse complement strand
CACACCCACAAATGCACTGGGATCTCACACACACACCCACAAATGCAATGGGATCTCACACACACCCCCACAAATGCACTGGGATCACACACACACACACCCGCAAATGCACTGTGACTTCCCCAGGTCAGCAGGTGCACCACCCCAGCCTGACACTCACACACCTTGATCACCCTTGATTCACCTTTCCAACTACTTATAATCCCCTTTCCAACTAGGAGGGGCTTCCCTGGGTGGCTCAGTGGTGAAGAATCCACCTATCAATGCAGGTTTGAACCTTGGGTTGGGAAGATTCCTTGGAGAAGGAAATGGCAACCCACTCCAGTATTCTTGCCTTGCCTGGGAAATCCCATGGGGGGAGGCTGGCGGGCTACGGTCCAGGAGGTCACAAAGAATCAGACACGACTTAGTGACTAAACAACAACAACCCCAACTAACGGTGATGGAATTCTAACATATTCTGTAACCCCCACAATCTCTGTAGCATCCAGGCTTTGAGACAATGCAAACCTATACTTTTAATGATCTTAATTCATGACACTACAGTCCACTCATGAAATATGCTGTGATGTTTCTATTTTGGGGGGAAGCGTTAAATACGGTGAGGGGAAAAAGCATCAGAGGAGGAGGGTCTTGAGCAATAGTCCCCATTTCATCCAAATACCTGAGTGACCTCTGGGCTGAAGGGTCTGTCCCTCTTTAAAATCAAGGAAGTTTCTTTCTAGTGTTAGATTGCCGGTACTAAATTAGTAAGAAATACCAAATCCAGATCAAGACAGAGTGTGACCCAACAACCGCAGAAGCATGATCGAGACATAACATCCCATGAGCTGACCTCAGCTCTGATCCATGGTCCACATGAACTCTTACACCAAGCCCACCTCCCAGGCGCTGCAGACTCTCCCAGGCACACAGCCCCATCTCATTCCATGCCCTGAAGCAGGAAAGGACCCCAGAGAGACAGGAGAGACAAGTTCCAGGGAAAATCTGAAAACTATTTACAAACAATGCTGTCTGACTCTCACTGGGCCCACCTGAATTCCTTCTAAGTATATCACTCTGGACGTAAGATGCTTAAAACAAACAAGGAGGCAGAGTTAACCTGCTCCTCCAGCTCCTATTTTCCCAGCCCAACCCTCCCAAACCACAGGAAGCACTGCAGAGTTCTCTACGTAAGGAATGCCACAGACCCAGGAAATGCTGAAGTGCTCTGCTCTACAATGACCGTAAAAAAATCAGTATGGTTTAGTACAACACACACACACACAAACACACACACACACACACTTTACAAAACAGTACTGATCCCTAATACAGGCAAACATTTCCTACTCTATGTTTTAAAATGCTGACTATGACCCACAGTATTAAAAGACAGATCCATCAAAAGATAGATATGTTAACAAAATGTAGCGGATACATACAATAGAATACTATTTAGCTTTAAAAAGGAATGAAATTCTAACTCATGCTACAACATGGATGAACCTTAAAAATGTTAAGTGAAGTAAAAACAAGCTGCAAGACGACGAATACTGTGTGATCCCACACCGTATATGAAATACCTAGAGTCGTCATTTTCACGAGGACAGAGAGGAGAAGGTGGGTACCGAGGCAGAGGGAGGGGGAACAGGGAGTCAGTGTTTAATGAGGACAGGGTTCCCATTTGGGGAAGATGCAGACAGTTCTGGAGATGGATGATAGTGATGGCTGTACAACAATGTGAATGTGCTGAACGGCACTGAACTAGTTATACATTCAAAAATGGTTAAGATGGTAAATTTTATATGTATATTTTATCACAGCAAGAAACAGAAGTGGGTTACCTGGGGACCAACAACTTGAGATGGGCCTATGAAAATGGGAGCGGGGAGTTTCCTGGGATTGAACTCCAGGTACATCGTGTCAGAAAACAGTTAAAGGCCAAGGGCATAGGATTAGGCCTGGCCCTGAAGTCACTGACCTTTCATTCATTTTAATTCACTGCAAGGAAACACTAACCTGATCCTCCTATTTGGCCTCCCAAGATCCCAACTTCATGCCAAGTTGTGGCTGTTGTTCAGTCACTCAGTTGTGTCCGACTCTTTGTGACCCCATGGACTGCAAGGCCTCCCCGTCCTTCACTATCTCCCAAAGTTTGCCCAAGTTCATGTCCATTGCTTCAATGATGCCATCCAGCCATCTCACCCTCTGACACCCTCTTCTCCTTCTGTCCTCAATCTTTCCCAGCATCAGGGACTTTTCCAATGAGTCAGCTGTTCTCATTAGATGATCAAAATACTAGAGCTTCAGCTTCAGCATCAGTCCTTCCAATGATTATTCAGAGTTGTTTTCCTGTACCTTACTGGTTTCATCTCCTTGCAGTCCAAGGGACTCTCAAGAGTCTTCTCTAGCACCACAGTTTGAAGGCATCAGTTCTTTGGCGCTCAGCCTTCTTTACATGCCAAGATGGATACTCAGATCATGTATTCTGCAGAATACATTTCCCAAATGTTTCCCTCTGCCAGTTTACAGAGAAGACAAACCATTCAGTTATCCTCGGTGATTACAACCTAGCGCCCTCTTATCCCCTGCTGCTCTGCAAGGGGATAGGTGAAGCCATCTCCCCTACCAGAAGGACACCTGGCAGTCCAGCAGAGGCCCACCTGTGAGAACAAAGCAGTGTCTCTGTGCTGGAAACTCTGGTTTCATGAACTTTCTGTTCCAGTGCTGGGGCAACGGCAGGAAGAAGATGAGCAAGAAACCAGTGAGCAGACAAGGCGTCTGCAACACACCTGGGAAGGCGGGCAAGTGGTCAGGTAAGAGGCTGCAGGTCAGGGGCTGGCTCTGGAAAGGGTGATAGAAAGGCTCAGGACCTGGGATGAGCTTTCCAGACAGCAGCTCTGGAGAGTTCGTCCAGCCTTGGGCAAGCGTGAGCTTGGCTTGTGTAGGAAAAACAGAAAAGAGGCCAGTGTGGCTGGAGCACAGAGAAGAGGAAAGTGGCTGGAAACTAGGTCAGGGAGGCGGCAAGGCGAGGCCAGCTTCTGGTCGACTTTTTCACTTGTAGGAACGGCTGATGAAGGCCTCAGAGTTCCATACCAGAACACGATGGGGCTCAACTGGCCTGAAAGATGCTAAAAGCCGCCTCCCCCTGCCCCCAGCCTGATAATGTCATCAAGAGGTCCCAGGGGACGTCTAACTTGGGCATCATCTGCAGGGGCCCACAGCCATGGTAGTTTTGCTTGTTTATTGTTTTATTTATTTTGGCTGTGCGTGTCTTCATTGCAGTATGTGGGATCTTTAGTTGCTGGATCTAGTTCCCTGACCAGGGACTGAACTCAGGCCTCCTGCATTGGGAGCATACAGACTTAGCCACTGGACCACCAGGGAAGTCCCACCGCAGTAGTTTTTAAATCAAAGCCCAGGTAAGGAGATAGGCCATTGGGAGTTGAGGCTGATTGATTAAGATTGTGCAGGATGCTTTCCAGGGCTGACAGCTTCAGTTCAGGCACTCTGCTGCTGCAGTCTTGGTGACAGCAGATAAAACTCCAGACACATTAAAATAAAACCCATCTCCAAACAAAGAACCTATTAGCAATCTCCTGTTTGCTGCAAGTAACTCAAAGGATTCAGGTTTTCTAAGCCACTCCCAATTTTAAATATTCTTGTCAACCCCAGAAATGCATGCACAGTTCTCACACAACTCCCTCTGCTCATGATCGGAGGAAAGATTGTGACCATACCTCTAGGAGGTGGATAACAGTTCCAAAAACAGCACGAGAGTACCCAGGTTTATGTTATTATCAATACTCACATTTTTTAACATTGAACTGAATGCTAACTGTATTATAGACAGGCACTCTGCAAGTGTACTCGCTGTATTCTTGTAAAACTCCATGAAGTATGTACTATTATTATCCCCATTTTACTGATAAAGCTATTAAATAATAAACTGCAGGCCCAGAAGGTGGAACCAAGCAGCGTGATTGACAGCCTCTGAATTCACACGACTTTTCTATTTAAAGAAACTGGATAGAGAAAAATATACATTAGACGGCAGTTATCCAGGCAGAGAGGGGAGGACACGTCCTTTTCCACTTAACCTAGGTCTTATTTAAGATCCAGAGTTAGGACTCTTTGGAGAAATGTATGTAACCCAGAAGCAAACACACTATTTGGGAACGATCTGCTATTCATTAACCACAAGTGACATGAAATGCAGAACTATGGAATGCACCAGAGAGCTCAGACAACAGGAGGCAAAGCCCACCTTCCTGGGCAAGCAACCACCCACCGGCCCATGGCCCTTTTCCATTTTAATAACCTTTCATCTAGGGGGGATCACAAGCTGGCAGCACAGTTCTCTTGTTTATTTTTTTAAAAAGGGGTCACAGAATTCGTGGCCTGACATGGCACCCCACCCAACTTGTAAAGATAGGGTGGGTGGAGATGCAGGAAGAAGACAAGGCCCCACCCAACCAACCGGCACATTTACTCGCCAACATCAGCTGTGGGAAGGATGCGGAGAAGTTCATAGAGGAAGTAATTAACCAACAGAAGCCAAGAAAAGGAAAAAACACAGACACACAAGACCCTTCCACTCACTGGCAGGGTCTTGTGTATTTCCACACTGCAGAGGGACCCTCTGCAGCATATCACAAGGCTGATTCTTCTCAGGTTCCAAGGCTTGGGGATACAAACTAAAGGACAACACTCTCCCCTTAAAGGGTCTGTTCCGTTGTTGTTGTTGTTGTGTATGTGCATGCATGTGTCTGTCTGTGTGTGTTTCAGGGCAAGCCCTTTGCAGAGCAGGTTTCAAGCTCAGGAAATGTGGGACCAAGTAAACACTGCTTTTAAAAGAAACTCCAGGCTCTACCCGCAGATCTCCAATGCTCACCCACACTGAGTCTGAAACAAAGTCTGACAGCAGAGGCCCAGCCTTCCTCCAGTGCTTTATGAACGTTATGAAGCTGGCCCAGCCCCACTCAACAGACAGCCACACTCAGAGCCTGAATCCGGCATCTGAGCCCGACCCAGAGCAGCAGTGGTTACTTAGCAAGAAGCCCTGACCCTGAGTAGGATGAGATTAGGACGACAAGGTCCTGCCCTGGGAGTTTCCAATCTGAGATGGAAAAATGCAGTCCACGATCAAGTGACCACAGAGAAAACCAAAGATGCAGAAGTCCCTCCCATAGGGGCAAGGTGCAGTTGGGGTCTGCTTTCTCAGCCCGGGGTGGGGTTGGGGGGAGGGCGGTATACAAGCCCTCTGAGCCTGGCTCCCAATTCATCCCAAACAAAACTATCAAAGCACAAGACTCTATCAGATATTAATAGCTTGTCACCTCTCCTTCTGTGGAATACAGTTCTTATCAGAAGCACAGAGAACCCAGGGCAAAGGGAACAAGAAACATGCAGGGTGTGTTATCAACAGCCCCAGATGGCACCCTGGGCTCCGTTCCCCACCCCACCTCCCTCCCCTCCCCCACACCCCAATGGCCAGACCTCAAACAAGACATTCTCATCAGGATGACCAGTAAAAGGACACAAAGCATCCTCCACTTCATCTCCTCTTCCTTTCTTCACCAGTCCCTGCCACCAGGGTGCTACTGGGGGTGGGGCGCCGGCACTCAGGAAGCCCCAGGGAGAGAGCAGGGTCTCCAGAGGAGCTCCAGGTGAAGAGGTGCAATTAGATATGCTGCTGGTGCAACCGAGTGACAGTTTACAGCATTAGCGGATTGCTGCCCAAACAGAAGGAAAACCAAGAGAAAAGAATGCTGAAAAGCAGAACATAATGCTAACATAGAACATTCCTCAGAGTTCAAACAAGGAGCAAAGAGATAGCAGCCAAGCTCCCTCTGTGAGGCAGGTAATAAACCTCAGGCTTACAGAGGAACCTCATGTCAAGAGAAAATTTTGATGGGGATTTTTTTTTTATGCACATAGCAAAAACTTACCCGCAACTCACGAAATACACAAAGAATGATCCTTGACTTTCAGCCTCCAGAACTGTGAGAAATACATGTCTGCTGTTAAGCTGCCTGGTCTGTGGTGTTTGTTACCACACCTGAGCTGGCTCACAGCCACATCCAAACCCTTGAGCCCAGTGGCCTCTCTGGCCCTTCACCCTCGGCTTCCTAACCCATCTCTCCAGCTACCTCTGCGTATACAACTAGCACAGCACTTCAGGTGCAGAAGGTCCATGAGAGGGGTAGAGCTGATGCAGGCACTCTGAACCTGTGGCAAACTCGAACTGGGTCCTAATGGAACTGAACTGTGTTGTTCCATCAGGTGGGTGAAAATAACCAGGTGTGATGTCACATCCAGACCTCAGTGTAAGGGGAGCAGACACAGGAAGGACACTGACATCGGTTAGCACCTCCCTGCAGGCACCATGCCAGGTACTTTACCAGCAATACCTGCCTAAGACTCACACTGTAGAATTGAAAACCCTGGGCTCACAAAGAGAAAAGAACTTACCTCCCAAGGTCTGTCTGTGAGAAGGTTCATCTCTTTCTCAAATGCCAATGTTGGAACTAATCGATGACAACCAACACTTGAAAAAAGACTTGCAGGGAATGGTGATGTGAAAAGCACTCTTCCAAAATCACGGAAAGAACTCATATATTCACTCTTATATAGTCTCATTTATTTACATTGAAAGACATCGTATATTTATTCAACCCATAGGAAGTAGCTTTGCCCGAGAAGTCAAAATGTGGACACCAGACAACATTAGCAAAGACAGTTCTCAGGTATTTAAATAAACACCATGGTTTCTGCTTATGATATAAGTAACTATTTTTTAATG
Source organism: Antilocapra americana (assembly GCA_007570785.1). NCBI lineage: Eukaryota > Metazoa > Chordata > Mammalia > Artiodactyla > Antilocapridae > Antilocapra > Antilocapra americana. The sequence goes on along the minus strand of ML660812.1, from coordinate 3,880,241 downwards.
ATGAACATTTTAAAGACTTCATATTAGAGTGAATAAGAACATACACATCAAAAAAAGAAAAAAAGAAAGAGCTGTTTTTAGGATGACAGAACCATGTGAGGCTTTTCTTTAAAACGTTCTGCTAGTGCAGAGGACATGGGTTTGATCCCTGGTCCTGGAAGACCCCACATGCAGGGCAACTAAGCCCGTGTACAACAGCTACTGAGCCAGTGCTCTAGAGCCCGAGAACCACAACTACTGAGGCCCACGTGCCTAGAGTCCATGGTCCACAACAAGAAAACTCCTACAATGAAAAAGCCCAGGCACCACAATGAAGAGTAGCTCCCACTTGCCAAACCAGAGAAAAGCCCGGGCAAAGCAATGAAGACTCAGCAGGCACACACGCACGTACGTGCACGTGCACACACACACACACACACACACACACACACACACAACCACATTATTCTTTTTCTGCAATAAAATCATTGCATCCTAGGATGCAAAGCAATGAAGACTCAGCAGGCACACACGCACATACGTGCACGTGCACACACACACACACACACACACACACACACACACACACACACACACACATTATTCTTTTTCTGCAATAAAATCATTGCCAGCATCCTAGGATGCCAGAAACTAGGGAGTTTTCTCGTTTGTTTTTGCTTGTGCTCTTTTGTGGTGGCAAGTGCCAGTCCACAGGGCCGATGGCGGTAGGCAAGGCATGTCAGCGCATAGGAAGCTGTGCTGGATTAGCGATCAAGGGAAGAGAGGTCTGGTCCTAGGTCTACATTAAGGAGACTTGTAAGATGTCGGGGTCCTAGCTTCTCTGAGCACCAGTTTTCCATACAGAACTCCACATTCTGGAAGGCCTCGGCCCCCTTCAGAGGACAGAGTGACACACTTGAGAGAAACGGTGGGATGTGTATCTAAAGAGGGCTATGAAATGAGTCATCTGTGAGTAAAACGTAATTTATCTCCATTTAAAAAGTCATATTAATCTACATGGCAGTGGTAGAGAGAACATCTAACGTCTTACAATTACTGTGAAGAGGCTATAAAAAGGCAGCATTTGAAATGAGTCAGCACTGCGCCAGGGTGCACCGAGAAGCCCATGCAAGCAGCATCTCCCAGGCTGTAACTGCAGGCAGCTTTGTTTCCAACACAAATGGAGAAGGGGGAGAAAAACCAGTGTTGGCTGAGCCCATCATTGCAGATTCAGCTGTATGTCTGACACAGGAAGCTCAAGAAGAACTGCAATTTAGAAAAAAAATTATACTCTGGGCACCTATACAGATAGCTGCAAAGCCAACTGCATTTTTGTTCTCTCACAAACTGTTTCAAGTCACCCGTGGACCAGGATGCAAAACATTTCCAAGTGGAGACTTCCGTGGACGTTACCAGGGTCTCCACATTTCCCTGCTCCCTTATGTACTCAAGACGACACAGACCATCTTGTCAAAATGACATTCTGCAGCACCCATACCAGGCTCCGTGGGGGCCGCACGGACAGAAACAAGGTGAGTCTTGCAGGCTTCAGAAATGACAAGCTAACACTCAACACCAACACCCTCTCCCATTTCCAGAAACAATGTCTCACCTCCACTGCTCCCTCTCCATCACCCTTCATGCCCTTGCTCCCAAAAGCAGACCTGCTCCTGATGAAATCTCTGCCATAGGACTGCCTGGAATGGGACAGAATGAGGAAGAGGAGAGGAGAAAAATGTGGAGGAGGAGAAGCAAGAGATGAGGAGACTTTCAAGGAAGGAATTTCTGCTTTCCAGGCCTGCTGCAAGGAAATGCCTTGGTGAGATTTTCTAGAACTTACGGGTTAGGAGGTTTTTTTGTTTGTTTTTAAGAATGCTCAAAGGAACCTTTTTACCTTCCCAAAACTCTTTTAAATGCTAGGGAGTCAAGTCAAGTTACTTATTGTTTTCCGTTGACCATATTTACACATTAGAGTTGATGGGTTTACTATAAATCTTTAGAGTAAATGGAAAGCCATGGATGGAAAGGCAGTATTTATGGGTTGTTAGGAATAATTCCTTTAATAAAGAATAATAAAGTTAAAATAATAGCAGGGATAAGGAGGAGGAAGAAGGAAGGAAGAAAAGAAGGGCTAAAGTAAAAGGCAGAACCAGAGGGTGAATAAACACACCTTTTCTCTAATGAATACACAGTCATCCCCCAGTATCAGCACAGAAGGGTTCCAGGACCACCCCGATACCAAAGTCTAGACAAGACGATCTCTTGATCTCTAAGGCTTCCTCAAGCACAAACCCTTTGTGACAACGCAGGGTAGTTTCTAATTTCAAATTCTTCTAGGTTTCCAATTGTCACACCTTTATGATGTACTGGTCACAGCTACGATTTATTTGATACCAAGATGTGCAAGATCCTTAGATGAAGTATTTGCATATAACCTAAGAACACCCATCCTCCTGTACACTGTAAAATCATCTCCAGATTACTTACAATACCTAATACAACGCAAATACTATGTAAATAGTTGTACACACAATATAGATGTTTCGCAAATAATTATCAGAATGCCACAAATTCAAGCATTTCAGAACCTTCCGGAATTTATCAAAAGTTGGTTGAATCCACAGATGCAGAACCTGCAGATACAGAGGGCCAACTCTATCTGAGTTCTCTGTGATCTTGGATAAATTATTGACGGTTTCCAGGCCTCAGTGTCCTCCGCAGTAAAATACAGTCAATTAAAGTCCTCCATCCCGGGATGGGTATCCCATAAACGAGGCACAGAGAGCATTTAGCATGTGCGTAAGAAACACCCACATGTTAGTGACTGTTAGTGTGGGGTGAGTTCCAGTGCCAAGTCAACCACTAATGAGCTATGTTGTCTTGGGTAAGGTAGTTAACACATCTGAGTGTTGGTTTATTCACCAAAAAAAATGAGTCTAAATGAGATGATCTCTTGATCTCTAAGGTTTCCTCAAGCTCAAATCCTTTGTGACAACGCAGGGTAGTTTCTAATTTCAAATTCTTTTAGGTTTCTAATTGTTACACCTTTATGATGTACTGACCATAGCTACAATTTATTTAATACCAAGTGTCAGGTCACAGGCACAACTCCTAATCATGAGACTGTGCCTGTGGGGATCCTAGAACCTGCTTTATGAATATCCTTTTCATGCTGTAGTTTCTAAGAACATATGGCTCACATGGTAAAGAATTTGTCTGCAATGCAGGAGACCGAGGTTCGACCCCTAGGTTGGGAAGATCCCCTGGAAAAAGAAATGGCAACCCACTTCAGTATTCTTGCCTGGAGAATGCCATGGACAGAGGAGTTTTGCAGGCTACAGTCCACAGGGTTGCAAAGAGTCAGACACAACTAACACACTTACTTATTTACATGCTGGCAAAAGGCGAGCCTGCCTATGGCAAGAGGAAACAATATATTTCCATCCCAGGGCCCTTCAAATGTTCGGTATGTCCCCAGATCATATTGTTGTTGTTTCAGTGGCCCCTGGTAGTGATGGAGCACACATCTTTTAAATTCATTTGCTATAACCACCCTCCTTTAAAAGGAACTCCCAATTACTTCCTGATACACACATTGCAATAATCCATCCTTTCCGATCTTAACAATGAAGTCGAAAGTTGCCAGCAGAGGTCCATTTTTCTTCCATCTAGGCAGAACAGAAACTCAGCTATTTCAGATTTGTCATTTGCCTCCTTTATTTTTAAACTCATCAATGGCTTACATCTTCTCTTATAAGGAAAGATGAGGTATAAGTGTCCCTATGTGTCAAGAAATTTTAGATAATTATTGAAGAAGATAATCTATCATGGTCTATACCATCATGTGGAATTCTAATTTATAAACCCATGTCATAATATCTTAATTTTTAGGTGATGGTCAAGCTCCCAAGTTAGCAAATACAGATAGACTTTTTTTATGTTGCTGCTAAACAAGACTTACAATAAAATCAACCTGGCACAGTAACATGGACTTCCTTGGTAGCTCAGCTGGTAAAGAATCTGCCTGCAATGCAGGAGACCCCAGTTTGATTCCTGGGTTGGGAAGATCCACTGGAGAAGGGATAGGCTACCTATTCCAGTACTCTTGGGCTTCCCTGGTAGCTCAGCTGGTAAAGAATCCACCTGCAATGTGGAAGACCTGGGTTTGATCCCTGGGTTGGGAAGATCCCCTGAAGAAGGGAACAGCTACCCACTCCAGTATTCTGGTCTAGAGAATTCCATGGACTGTATAGTCCACAGGGTCGCAAAGAGTCGGCCACCACTGAGTGACTTTCATTTTTTCACTTTCACAATAACATTCATAAAAGACTGTGCAAGTGGCAATTAGCTCTAATGTCTAGAAGTATTCGCTATGCTTGGATAAAGCCAAGCCAATCATTGCTTCCCTACTGATTATCTAGCCATACTCAAGTGGACACCCTGGCTAGTTAAAGTTTCATCTCACACTCATTAATATGTTCATTAAGACAAGAAGAATCAGCAACCTCTCATGAAATCATCAATTCAGGCAACAGTTCCCAGTCGATGCTAACAGACCCTTGGAGAAAGACTGATGAGAAAATTTACAATGAATGGATCAAGCTGCCACTACATGAACCCAATGATTAACCTCAGCATCACTATAAGGGGGAAAACCAGGTGTTGTCCTGAGATAATGGGACATGAAGTATACAATACAGTCAACAAACTAATCTTGTCCCCCAAAGCTGAACATGAATCTATGAAAATTAATCAATGGAAACCTCATTTAAAATGGATCAGGAGGCCAGAAGGGGGAGTTCTCAGGCCCCATCACTCTAAGTCAACCGCAGACCCAAAAGGAAAAGAGCAGGAGGAAGGAAGGATTTCTCTTTGCCCAGTAACAGCCCAGCCAATGAGAGACTGTCACACGTCAGCCAATGAAAAGCCACAACACTCTGAACTCCCAGTTTCCGCCAATGGACTCTGTTTATAACGGTCCCTCCCAACTCTCATTTCTCCTCTATAACAGAATGTTTCTGTCCTTTGTTCTCTGGACTTACCTATGGTTCACCATAAGTTGCAGGTCCCAAATAGCAATTCTTTGCTGTTTCCAAATAAACCCATTTTGCTGTAAAATTAACTGGTTGTTTTATTGTTTTATATCAACAAACTAACTCAAGCTTCAGTGCTAATTTCCAGGTTACAGAAATACAGAGACTAGTGGAAAGTGTTAAAAAAGAAAACTCTCAGTCAAATCCAGAATGTGGGACATTCTATAAGACAACTGCCTTGCTTCTTCAACAAAGCAATAACTTAGGGAGAACAGGATGGGGGGAAGAAGAGCTGTTCTAGAGTTGAAACTACAGGAGCCATATCAAATGCAATGTGTGGGCTTTGTTCAGATCCTGGTGTGAAGAAATCAACTACTAAAAGACATTCTTAAGCCAATGAGGGGTGAAATCAATGTAGGGAGGATGGAGAGTCTACAAATTCCTGGGCTGCCCCACCCCTTGTCTTCTGATGCTCTGAAACTGCAATTCAGCCACTCCCCAACTGAAAGGGCAGGACCCATGAGCAGACACTGAGCCACAGATGGTGGGGCCATACCTGACTCTGCACAGGAAGGGAAACTTTTGGTAAGAAGGCTCAGAAGATCTTGGTTGGAAGAACAAGAGGCAGTATGTATGGTAATCTAGAAAGAAAATTACAGGTTCCTGAGCACCATTCCTGCCAACAGGATTCTAGCAGTTGTGAACTTCATTCGAAACCCATTCATGTGAAAAGAGTAAAATCAATGTTCTGAGCAGAGAAGTCAGCATTTGAAGCAAGCAGGGAACCTATGAAATGGGAGAGAAGGAAACAAGATGAATACCCAAGTGGTAATGCAGATTTTGCATTCTTGAACAAGACTCCACCCTAGCAGCTAGTCCCTGGAGAGTTTTGATTTTGTGTAGTTTGCAGGGTTTTTCTCCCCTGGAAGTCCAGTGGTTAGGGCTCTGTTTCCACTGCAGGGGGCACAAGTTCAATCCCTGATCAGCACACTAAGATTCTGCAAGCCACACTGTGTGGCCAAATAATTATTTTATTATTATTATTGAGGTAGAACGTACATAAACTGCTTCAACCTTTTATACCTCCTGCAATTTAAATTTTATTTGGTTTGGTTGCCCAGTATTACATCCCCTCTGAAGGCTACTGCCAGTCAGAAGCAAGTCTTGGAATACAAACAGAAACAAGTGGGATCCTGTTTTCAGTTTCTGAGCTCTGTGTGCTGGTAGCCTGCACAGTTCAAACAAGCTGTCTAGCCAGGGCAGAGAGTGAAGTTAAACTGTGTGATGGCAACTAAAGACCAGGCTTCTTTACTGCATTTTTTTAAAGTCTCTCCCTCTGCTCCCAAATCCTAACACTCTCTTCTAGCTGAAGTCATGAGAGTTTTTTTAACCTGCCACTCCTTGGAACGGCCCAATGAATTTGCAACAATGGTTGTCCCCATCTGCTAAGTTCTCAAGATCTGGCATTTCACTGGTTAATCTTTTTCAAAAAGAGTACAGTCCCTTCTGGTTTTAATGGCAGGAAGAGACTAGATTAACACAGATTCAAAGAAAATCTTTTTAGATCAAAATTTAATCCTGTTGAATTTTTACTATTAAGATCAGGTTTTCTAAAATAAAAAGTCACCTTTCTTTGTTTGCTATTTTGAACTAGTAAACTGGAACTATAATTTAAAATCCTTAAAGATGAAAGCTATACTACACTTACAGAGTTAGTTTAAAGATGCTATAATTCCATTTTAAAAAGTTAGGAAGCAGTGACACCAGTAAAAACTGCCTTATCAGAAACCAAGGGCAGAATCTCATGCAAAGTTAGTCCTTAGTCCAATGAGGTTATCACTTATCATGGCTAAATTATATATAAAGCTCTTATCAAGCTACTTGATAACCTTTTAAAATATAAGACAGAAAGCTATGAAGTGTTTAAAATTCTTCTCAAAACTTTCAGCCATCTGTAATGTACAAAGAACTCCTCTGCAATGGGGAAGACAAAATCCTCCAGTATGAACTATATGTGAATTGGAGAAAATACTGTTTAAATACAGAATTGTTACACTGAGGGGAAAATATATCAATAAAAACATATAATGATATAAACATTTTGAAAAATGCATGATGCCTAATTAAATTCCACCCACTAATAAGACGGTAACAGCCTTGGGAAACTTCATACCCAAAAAACTGCCCTTCTGGTAAACATAATATTGAAGACACAACTCAAACACACAAGCTCTGCCTAATGACATAATTATGTGTTTTTAATTTGGTGCCATCCTCACATCATACCTAAGAAAGTTCCTCCAAAAATGGATCACTTTAAGACGTCATCATTTCCATGCAAGGATGCCCAAATTAAAATGCAGTATAAATGTCCTCCTTAAAAAAACAGTCCTAGATTAACCTGGCAAGTGCATTATTCCACCTTGGCTTCCAAGCCCTTCCTAAGGCTAAGAAGTCAGACGTTTCATCAACATAGCTAAGCGACTGGGGAGTCGTGGCTAACAGGAGGCAAGGCCGAAGTCTGATTCCAGCTCTTAGAACCTGGGGCAAGCTTTTTCTTCCACCCAGGCTTACTTCTCCTCCTTTGTAAAACACTAACACTAATGGTACCTCCCTCGTGGCATTTCAAGAAAGACCACAGGAAATAATGAACAAAACCACACCTGGCACAATCAGAAAGGCGTGCCATCATTACGTTTATCATCATTTGAAGGCCCATCTCCACGGAAATCATTCTCATCAGCACAGAGCACCTCCTTCTGACCAAGGCAAAGAATGTTCCTTAAGACCAGATGTGTTGTGCCATGATGGATAAACCTCAGAAACTCTGGGTTAAATGAACAAAACTGGACACAAAAGGCCACGTAGTGTATGATTCTCTGTGTAGGAACTTTCTAGAAAAGGCATAACCTTAGAGACAGAAGATCAATGGTTGCCTGGAGCTAGGGATGGAAACAGGAAGTGACTACAGAGTCAAAAACTGGATGGAGTGATGGCTGCTCAACTGTACAAACTTACTAAGACTTACGGAACTGTACACTTATCGTGGGGGAACTGAATGGTATATAACTGACACCTCAATAAGGCTGTAATGAAAAACAAAAAAGAGAAAGTCACGTTCTCAGTGTTTCCATAGGTCCTTTCTCACCAATCTACTCTTAACAGTAAATTCAGATACTTTGCTGAGCACAGCAAAACAGCTGAGAATGCAAGGCTGGGGCAAAGATCAGACCTGGATCCTAATCCTGACTCGGCTTCATCTTACAGCCAACTTTTTACTTCTCTAACCCTCAGTTTCCACATCTGTGAAATGGGAAACCTAAAATGGCATTCATTTCAGAGGCTCTTTGTGCGCATTAATAATCCTCTCCCAGATCAATAAACGGTGTCAACCTTCACCCAGGGGCTGAGGCTAAACAGATGTGTCACTCATGACTTCTCTCCTCTCCTGTTATCAGCTCCAAACCATCATCAAGTCCTGATGGCTCCATCTTCAAAATATTTCAGGATCCATCCAACCACTTCTCACCAGCTCTATCCCAGTCCCCAGGACTCACAAAAACCTCCCATGGGTCCTCCTGCCTCCACTCTGGCTTTTGCAATCATGGCTACAGAGGGATATTTACAAAACACAAGGCCAATCTCCACCACTTCCTGCTCAGGACCCTCCCCTGGTCCCCAGTGGCCTGCAGGCCCACGTGATGACTGCCTCTGGGCCCCTGAGTTGTTATCTGTACTTGCCTCTGCACAGACAGAAGCAGGCCTGCCTCTGCTCCTGCCCCTTGACCTGATTTCTTTGTAACACCAACGGGGCTCAGAAGCACATCATCTGTGTCTACCTTACACTCTGTCTTCCAGCTAGAAGAGAAGCCTCGTGCAGGCAGAATTTTGCCCTTCCCATCCACACGCTCCAGAGGCTGGCACAGGGTCTGGCATGGAGAAAAATTCATTAAGTATTTGCTGAAGAAATAAAGAGCTCTCATAAAGCACTTAGTACAACACCTGCCAGGTAGGAAGTGCTCAAAGAAATGTTAGTTGGTAATAATGAAAATATTTATTATAATTACATTTCACAGATGAGGATATGGAAGCCCTCCTAGGTTAACTGCCTAAGCCAGTCAGATGCTAAGTCTGACAGGGCAGTACACGTCCATGGTGCCTCTCTCCACAAGCACAGAATAACTGATGCTCCCTCACTCCCATCCCACAGCAGGAACACAAAGGGTGATGCAGCCAGTCCTGCTCTCCCTTCTGTGCCCTGCCTCCCCTTACCTTCAAAGAGTCACTTGATCCTGGGGAATGGCCGGCATGATACTGAACCCCAGAGCAGCCCCAGGAATGACAACTGACAATCCTGAGCATGCTAGTAGGCAAAACGAAGACAGGCTTCCACCTCTCCCTCAAGACCACTCTAAGAAGTAGGTAAGGCTGATTATCTTCATACAGATGAGGTAGTAGAAAAAAGAGAAATAAGTGACCTGCTAGGAAACCATTAATGGTGAACTTGGGCCCAGGATTCTGAACACTTTAAAACACTAGGCCTCTCTCTTTCCAACACACTGTGCTACTCTGGGCATCTGGGGAAAAACGAAAGGAAGACAAAGAACCCTGACCACAGCTTTACCTATTTTAAATGACATGACAATGTAAGGGTACAGAACATTCAAAAGAAAGCGCTTCTATACGTGTGTGTGTGTGTGTGTGTGTGTGTGTGTGTGTGTGTGTGTCTGACTCTTTCTGACCCCATGGACTGTAGCCCACCAGGCTCTTCTGTCTATGGGGCTCTGAAGGCAAGAATACTGGAGTGGGTTGCCATTTCCTTCTCCAGGGGATCTTGCTGACTCAGGGATCCAACTCACATCTCCTGGATCTCCTGCATTGACAGGCAGATTCTTTACCAATGAGCCACCTAGAAAGCCCCCTTCTATACATATCCACAATGGCATTAACTTCCTCTAGCACAATGACATGTTCATACCTTTCCATGAGACACCCAGAAACAACTGATTATTTATACTGCAGGAGTTCATAACATGACTGTATGCTTCTGTAAACTGATGAGCATGGATCACACCCAGATGCCTGAAAAAACAGGATGAAATGTGAGTTTAACTTGAATGCTCACCGAGTGCACTCTGTGTTACATGTACTAACAATGACACAGAAAAGCTGACACCATGGGATCACAGCCTCTCTCCTAGACACGTGAATATGACACTTTACAAAGGGTGCCAGAATCTGTGTCCAAAAATAGAATAAAACACACTGTTTCTAATAGCAAAGCCAGGTTATCTTTAAAACACTCCTGAAGGCATGAAGGCATCCCGAAAGGTCAGATGAAAAGGGATAAAGTCCTTCACCCCTCGCCTCCTCTCACTGGTGTCCCTCATCAGCATCTTGGCACCACTGCTATCACCAAAAATCTGTGTGCAATGATACAAGAGCCTAAACACCCATGGCCAGCCATGTCTCACAGACTGTATTTTAGGGTTTCAGGCCCTTGAGGTAGATCTTACCAAGTGTATCTCACAAACAAGAGCACTAGAGCTCCCAGGGGCTCTGTGACTTGTGGACCTCATGAAACTGGGTATGTGTGTGTGTTTAGCTGCTCAGTCATGTTCGACTCTTTGCAACCCTATGGACTGTAGCCTGCCAGGCTCCTCCTCTGTCCATGAGGATTCTCCAGGCAACAATACTGGAGTGGGTTGCCATGCCCTCCTCCAGGGGATCTTCCTAATCCAGGGTCTCCCGCATTGCGGGCAGATTCTTTACCCTCTGAGCCATCAGGGAAGTCCAAGAATTCTGGAGTGGGTAGCCCATCCCTTCCCCAGCTTATCTTCCTGATCCAGGAATTGAACTGGGATTTCCTGCATTGCAGGCAGATTCTTTAGCAGCTGAGCTACCTGGTTCAGCAGCTGAGCTACTTGGTTCTAACTCAGATGTGTCTGGCTTCAAAGCTCCACACCATTCTCCTACAGCACATTCATTAACATGCCCCATTCCACTCCTCTCGCCCAGGGCTGGCACCAAGCAGGGCTGTACCCCACAGATGCTTTATTATAATACCCTTGGCATTGACAACAGAAAGGAGAACAGAGAACACGGTGAGAAAATCCTCCAGACAACACATACCTACAACCCACCAGGAGTCAGACAGCTGATCTACCTGCACTTCCCACCTCCCCCCACCCCCATCTTTTGCCTAGGCTCTAAAATCCTTCATTTAAGATTCCTCCATGAAACAATTGCTAAGGGTTTATAATTCAGTAGCATATCCAGGAATAGCACTGCAGACAGCCCATACATAGGTCATGCTGTTTTCACAGCTCTGAGGGTGGAGGGAGCTTTTCGTTCACACTGCAGAACTCCAAGACTGTCCTGTCTATAAGGAACATCACTGTCACCAAACTATGCCTCCTTCCCACCTCCCCAAGCACACGAGGCACAGACTACGGCTACTGCTTTACAGTTGCTTGACCTTAAATGCAACCCTTGGTAGAACCGCAGAGTTCACAGAAGAGTTCACTCATGTCAAAGTGACAGTCCTTCTTTTTCTGCATCACTCTCTGATTTCCTTCTTACAGCTCACCTGAGTCTGAACGGTTTTCTTAAATAAGTCCTCCCACAATTTCCCCACAAGCCCCTCTCTTTTCAATAGTAACAGAACCTAGGGTGGGCACGGATGTAGTTGGTCCTGCCTCCCTGGCACCACATAACACTAGCCCTCAGGTCCTGGGAATCCCTCAGAGCTGCTGGGACACCACGTCCCCACCATAACTCACCTGCAGGTTTACCTTCAGTGAAAACATTAAGAACAAGACCTTGGTTTCCCAGTCCCTCCTCAATTTTGCACCAGAAAGTGTCTCAAATCCTCAGCCAAATTCTAGACACAATTGAACAGTCTTCCAAATCTATTTCACCAAGCTCCTATCACCAAGCTCTCAGCCTTGCGTAAATCACACTCAGTTCCCACCATGCCTCTCACCCCAGACACTTCACCCACAGTTCAGAAACTCAATCCTACAGCCTGAGCTGGAATTTACACCATTCTTTTTGAGATACCTTAATTCACAAAGCTTCCCTTCCCTTCTCTTAACATCATGGTCATTAAATACAATGTTTGCACAATTTTACACAATTCTTTAAATATTTTCCTCTCTTACCCTGCCAGGTGGACAGGGGCCCAATAGGACTTATCAACTACAGTATGCCCAATGCAACAGCAGTGCCAGCACATGGGAAGAGCTAAGAAAATGTTTGTTCAATGAAGGAATGAATAGAAAACAAAGCATCCCCAATAGCATCTTGTCCATTTACCAGGACTAAGCTGTTGCTGACCAATGACTTTCTCTCTTTTACTGACAGGGTCCTGGAGTCAGTAGTATCAGATGCAGTAAAAGCATGAATCCTTTTCAGCGGAGTTCCCTGGGTACATTGTGTAAGAAAAGGTTTCCAGTTCAGATGGATGGGGCCCAGCACTTCTTGCACGAGAAGGCGAAGGGGAGAAACTGGTTTGCTTCACAAACGAAGACCAGAACTAGGCCAAGCTTGGACAAGGAAATTACCTAAGGAAACGCAATGGAGTCTCCTCAGATCATTCCAGCACTCAGTGACCCCAGGCTGTGCACACAGACTCCTCTGTTGCACAGTTCCCTGCACGATGGGAGCCCAAAGTGAGATGCAAAAACGGGTCAGTGCTCACAGCTACTTTCTCCAGACTTAAAAAAGGCTGACAAGTTCATATCTCCCAAGGTATCTGGGGACTTCAAAAATGCCTCAAATCTATTCCTCACCCAACCAAACCTCCTGGCCCCTTTTCTCCAAACATTTTCACAGAGAATTCTGGAAGGAAAGGGCAGACAGGACGTTAAGATGATGAAGCCCTATGAGACTTCCCTGGCAGTCCAGTGGTTAAGACTTTGCCTTCCAACGCAGGGGGTACAGATTGGATCCCTGGCTGGGCACCTAAGACCCCACATGCCTCATGGCCAAAAAACCAAAACATAAACAGAAGCAATATTGTGACAAATTCAACAAAGACTTTAAAAATGGTCCACATTAAAAAAAAAAACTTAAAAAAAATATGAAGCCATATTATTAACCTCTACATTCCCACTTTTTGAAGTTTTCTACACCCTTCAAAATCAGTAAAAACTCTTTACATCTCTGTGACATTTTAAACAATGAAGAAATCAAAGGAATGAATGAACAAATGACCACATGCCTCCTACCACATAAAGCTCAGGAACCAGACTTCTCAGAGCACTTCTCTCAAGTTTAAACCAAGCCTACTTTTAAACACGTCAGGAATGGAATCTCCAGGCCTCAGGGACAGGCCATCACAAACAGCCATACAAGTCTGTAACCCTGGACCACTCCTAAACTTTTCTCTCCTCCTTGTGAGGCAACAGAATTTTAAGAGCAAAGAGACTCAACTCTGACCTCACGTCCAGCTTGGCTGTGCTGCTCGGACTGTTCAAGGTCACAGGAGGGTTGAAAAATAAGACTGAGAGATTCTGATAGTCCCTATTTTAGTTTCTTTTGACTTCTGGATGGAGAAAGGTACCGTTATCACAACAGGTCACAAACTTTATACTCACAAATCACCGTTGTTGACCCTCTGTGTCTATGGGTATTGGTTGTAGGACCCCTGAGAACATCAAAATCCACAGATGCTCAAATCCCTATATAAAACGGTGCAGTACAATGAATACAGTTGGCCCTCTGCACCTTGGGGTTTGGCACCTGCAGGTTCGATCCTTGATTGGTTGACTGAGGGGATGTGAAACTCAGGGGTTTGGAGAGTCAACTGTACTGCACTGTAAACCCCCCAAACACATATGCAGAGTAAGGAGCCCCATGTTAGAAACAGGAACAAAGACTGCACCTGACAGTACATAACCGCAACTTCCTTCTCATAAATTTTTCTAACTTCAAAAAACATTGCATCATATTCATCCTAATCTAGGACTTCTAAACAGTCATTTCCAAGACCTCTTTTTAAATTTTCATATTGGAGAAAGTAAATGTCTGAAAATTTTACAAGTGGAAAATAAAAGTATATACTGACAAGAACATTCAGCGGCCAAATGTGTGGTTGAAGGTGGTTTTTTTGTTTTTTCCCAAAACACAGGCACTTCAAAACTACTCTCTACACTCACAGGAAAATCCTCTTGTTTTACTTTCCCAGTGCAAGGTCTTTTAGAAGCAAGCATGTCACCAGCTATAAAACCATAGCTATTCCTGGTTCTACAAAAAGAGTTCCTTTCTGTTACAATTTTTCATGGATCTTAGAACACAATTTTATTTTTTTAACATTTTAAAAGATGAAAGGTTGCTTTTATTTTTTAAAAAAGTCAACCCAAAACTACTCCTGAAATCCAAGGAACAGAGTACATTAAACACTTTCATTAGTCCATTCTTTTCCTGTTTAAGTGGAACTTGCTGTTGGTTTTTCTACTTCTTCCCTCCCCCTTCTGCACAGGTGGTTATTTGCAAGGCTATAAGGAAATATATTTCAAACAATTTGTTGGCAAAACATCATTGTAGACTAAGGTTATTAGAGATCATATTTTAGACTCATGGTAGTGGTCAAGATTAATAATCAGTAACTCCTTCATTCATTCACATTTATACACACACACACTTCACACCAGGGTTGCCAAGCCATAAATGAAGCAAACACGCCTTTATTCTAGGGTATATCTGGATGGTTGGGTACATGAGTGACTTTTTTTTCCCCTATGTTCCTTTTCAATTTGTTAATAAACATATACAATTTTTCACCTAAAAGCTTTAAACTGGAAACTACTAGCACTAAGAAATCTCTAGACATGCACCTCAGATACTATCTCAACTTAAAGCAATTTGTACAGCTGAAATCTCCAACGTGATGAAAGGGGGACATAGTCCGAGGAGAAACTGAGTACCTGTTGGCAAGTTAAAAATATAAAGCCTAACAGGCCTTATTCCAATTTTCTATATTTGTCTTGAATATCACACTCATTCTCATCAAAGAACTTTGCTCTACTGTCACTGACTCAAGACTTCCCGCGAAAGGCAGGCTATGGTATCTTACTACAGAGAAGATCTGCCATTGATTCTCTACGGGATTCCTCTTCATATTTCAGAAGGACTGTTACTATCCCCTATAAAGCTCGTCAAAACTTGGCCAGAGGCATCCACGCCATCCCAGAGGGCACCCGAAGATACTCGAGGGAAGAGTTATGAGAATCAAAATTTTAGGACTCCTTGGGTACATACGCCACCCAACATACTGGGTTCACTGGAGCAGTAGGAGCGGAGCGGAGAGGAGGCAGAAATGGAAAAGTTACTTGCAGGCTGTTTGGGAAACAGTGCCCCGATCACCTTTCAACCAGCGGGGCAACCCCCCCCCCCCCGCGGCCCCTCCTTTGTTTGCCCAGACAGAGGCTCAGCGGCGGCCAGGGCTACGAGGGGCGAGTCGGGCGCCCCGGGCTCGGCATCTGGCCGCGCGCGGCGCAGCCGGTGGGCAGCGCATCCCCGCTCCAAGCAGGGTCTCTCCATTTTCAGGGCCGAGGAAGCAACAATAAGCCGAGCGGAGCGGCCGCCCAGGCTCGCCTCCCTGGCGGCACTCCCCGTATCGCCTGCACCCCCGGGTACCGGGGACTCCCCGCA
Organism: Antilocapra americana; assembly: GCA_007570785.1. Taxonomy (NCBI): domain Eukaryota; kingdom Metazoa; phylum Chordata; class Mammalia; order Artiodactyla; family Antilocapridae; genus Antilocapra; species Antilocapra americana. The sequence continues at coordinate 3,864,573 of ML660812.1, read as the reverse complement.
CGCGGCGCCTGCCACGCCCCGACCCCGCACCCCGGACCGGTCCCCTGCACCGCGCGGGATGGCCGGGGCTCGCCGCGAGCCCACCGCCCTGCGCACCGTCACCCCCCAACCCCCGCACACAAGGACCCCCGGCCCAGCGCCCGCCGCGGGGAGGGGAAGCCTGGCGGCCCTTCCCACCGGGAAAGCCACGCGCGGGGGGTCAGAGCAGAGTGGGCGGCCGTGCCGTAGCCCTGGCGGGCACCCAGCCTCCCCTCAGCTCCCAGTCTTTGTGTGCAAAGTAAGTGCTGGAGGCGAACCCACCTCGGCGCGCGCACAAAGGCGCGCGGCTCCCTCACCGGCGCTCGCTCCGGGCGTCCGCGGCAGCACCCAGCGGCCCAGCAGCTGAGGACTGCCCCAGCGGCGGCTCCGACGGCGGCGGCTGCCCGTCCGGCGCAGGGCTGCTCTTTCACACCCCGCGGCCCCGCGCGTCCGAATTAAGCGGCGGGGCGGGGCGGGGCGGGGCGGGGCGGGGGCGGGGCGAGGTTGCGGATGCCACGCCCTCGGACCCGCCCCGCCGCGCTGGCTGGAGCTCCGCGCTCCGGACCGTGGCCCACTAGGGCTACGCAGAGCAAAAGTCAGCGGGTTTGGTTCCGGAGGTGTTCCTTCTGTGGTTTTAGTTTGGTTCGCTTTGAGAACTCTCGAAGGAGAGAGAATACTGTATTGGAACAAAAAGCTGAGTATCACCAGATGAGAGAAATGGGAAATTAAATTAAACACACACACACATACCACCACCACCACTACCACCACCCCCGCAAGCACAAGCACTCTGGAGTATTTGGCTGCTGCTGGCTGGCTTCAAGCTTCCCCACTAAAATCCTGCCAACGCGTCTCCAGAGAAAACTCAAAGGGACAGGGAATCAGATTTGTTTTGTAACTGTTCAAATTTACTGGCCAACCAGGGCCTAAAACCCAGAGACCCTGTAATTTGTTCAGACTCCTCCTCACTCATGAAAGGGTATTTAAATTTACTGGAAAGGAGAAGGTTTGTTTTACCTCTTTTTTTTTCCTCTCAGGTTTTCATTTTTCTCAGCTCTCTTAGAGCAAATTGCTTCTCTGCCCAACCCTAGGACTCTTAGATTACAATCGCCCTGAATCACAGCAGGTTTAAAAAAAAAAAAAGGTGGGGGAGGTATCTGTTTCAGGGTAACAAACAATAAAGACAACAGGTAATGGGTTTTAGATCAAAAGCGTTTTAATTTTCTTGGCAGCAGATGAGTAAGCACTTATTTATGAGCAAACCTTTCTGACCCAAACAGCTTGGGTCATGATCACACAAAAATGTCATATCAATTATGGGTTTTGGTAAACCAGTTGGGACTTCCCAAGTGGCTCAGGAGTAAGGAATCCACCTGCCAATGCAGGGGACTCAGGTTCCATCCCTGGGTTGGGAAGATCCCCTGAAGAAGGAAATGGCAACCCCCTCCAGTATTCTTCGTCAGGATAATCCTGTGGACAAAGGAGCCTGGCAGGCTACAGTCCGTGGGTTGCAAAGAGTCTTGTACACGACTTAGCAACTGAGCACACGAACCAATGAGTTCCTCCAAAGATGCTCTGAAGTCACAATACTTTAGAGTCTGGTCATCTCTAGGCCCTGAAGCCCGCTAGGGGGTGGGATCACCTGCCACAGGATTTACAGAGACAGTGTCTTCCAAGCCCCAAAATTGACCTGTGTGAACTTTATCCACTCTGTTCCCCACAAGTCTTACTCCTCTCCCATTCTTGGGTTGTGTTAGCTCTGCTCTTGACAATGGAGCCACCAGTCACCAAACCAGAATCTGGGATCCGGTCTAGATTTTCCCCATTCCCCACATGGGAGTCAGTTTTACATGATGCCTTGATGGCTCTCCCTGCCCCCATCCCACCGGTTCTGACATAGTTGGCCTTTGGGGTCTGTCACCACCCTGTAGCAGTAGCCTCCCAATATCCCCAGCCTCCCATCTTACATATGCTTTTCCTCCAGATTGCTTCCCCAGTGAACTTTCAAAGTTCTAATCTGCTCTTAAAACCCTAAGCTAGTGGGAAGCTGCTATATACACAGGGAGCCCAGCTCCCTGCTCTGTGATGACCTACAGGGGAGAGATGGGGAGGGTGGGAGCAAGTCTCAAGAGGGAGGGAGTGTGTATGTATGTATATATATATATATATATATACATATATATATATATATACACACACATATAGCTGATTCACTTCAATGTACTGTAGAAACAAATACATCGTAATGCAATTACACTCCAATTAGAAATAAATTAAATTAAAAATCCTTTAAAGGATGTCCAATTCCCACTACATGACCCAGTTCAAGTTCCTTCACATAGTACACCACAGAGCAAGTCTTTCTACTTCCCCCCAACACATACCCATGGCTCTACTCAGCCAGGAGTGCTGTATTTGCTAAATGGCCCTATTTTGTGACTATGAGTACTGCATGAAAGAATCAGTCACCTGCTGACTTTTCTACATGCCTCCCCTCTGCCTAGCACACCTCCCCACCCCAAACCCCAAGAGCTCCTCTCCTCTCTGAAACCCAAGTTCCTCTGAGAAGACTTCCTAACTTGCTCAAACTGAATGGATTTTTTTTTCTGCCCCTCCATACCTAGTATGACCTTATAATTAGTGCATGAATTATAAATATGTGCCCTCTTTGAGCAGAGTTTATACTTGATAGATATACATATCTTCACAGATATACATAGCCTCCTGCTTAACCTAGTGTCTGGCATATAAGAAATGTTAGGGACTGAATTATGTCTTCCCCAAATTTGCATGTTGAAACCCAAACCCCTAACGTGACTCTCTCTGGAGACAGGGCCTTTAGGAAGGTTAAATGAGGTCATGAGAATGGGGACCTAATCCAGTAAGACTGCTGACCTTATAAGAAAAGGAAGAGATACCAACTCTGCTGTCACCTTGATCTTGGACTTCCAGGCTCCAGAACTGTGAGAAATAAGTGTCTGTGTTTTAAGCCACTGTTACAGCAGCCTGAGCAGAAGGATGCCTTAAATTTTAGACTCTAACCCTGGAAAAGCACTGACCCTCCAGTGAGTCTATAACATCTCCTCAAAGCTGCCTGGACCAACATCGATGATGCCAGGACAATGGACAGAGTGTCTAGAAGTGATAAGTGACCACACAGCCTCTTCCCTGCCCTGGAGAGAAACAGAAACACGCAGCTTATTCCCTAGACTAGGCTATTAATGTCCAGAAGCTCTTAGCCTCTTCCTTACCTTTGTATCAAAAACCATTACTTCTTCTAAACCAGAAACAATAAGAAGAGATCAAATATTTACTTTGCACTTCTTGGGTCAAAGCCTTATTAAAAGATAGGACGCCAATATTCATTCATTAAGTCTACAGTTTGGGGCTTCTGTTATATTTCACATTCCTGAGAATCTTAAGGAGATCTTAATTCGGGTAGGATCAAATATCCAATTTGGCTTGGGACTCCTGGAGTCACTGTGGGTGGAACCTGGAAATAAGAACTTAAAGGTTATGGACTAGGACTTCCTTGGTGGTACAGTGGATGAGAATCCACCTGTCAGTGGAAGGGACACAGGTTCCATCCCTAGTCCGGAAAGATTCCACATGCCTCGGAGTAACTAAGCCTTCGTGCCACAGCTACTGCACCTAAAGTCTGTGCTCCGCAACAAGAGGAGCCTCCACACCTCTTTGTGGTGAAAAGCCCATACACCACAAAGAAGAGTAGCCCCCACTCACTGCAACTAGGGAAAGCTGGTACCCAGCAACAAAGACCCAGAGCAACCAAAAAGAAATAATTTTTTTTTTTAATTTTAAAAAGGTTATGGGCTAGAGTTTTGGGGCTTCCCAGGTGGCAATCACCTGCAAGTAACACAAAGGTTTGATCCCTGGGTTGGGAACATCCCCTGGAGAAGGAAATGGCAACCCACTCCAGTATTCTTACCTGGGAAACCCCATGGACAGAGAAGCCTGGCGGGCTACAGTCCACGTGGTCACACAGATTCAGACATGACAGAGCAACTTGGCATGTACACACACACGCAGGGTGATATTTATGCTTGAATCCACAGCCTCTATCAGCAGCACCTGGACAGATGTTTGTCCAATAAATAAACCTGGACTTTCAGGGCACAGCTAGACTTCCCAGGGGTTACGTCAAGTGACACATAACTCTCAGCCTGAGTCTGATGTCCTGGTAGATTCCATATTCTGGATGTGGACAGAACCTCAGGAAGGTCAGGTGAGCTGGCGGCACATCCCTGGGTCTCTAGTCCTGGGCTGCCACAGTTCACCAGGTGTACAGAGAGTCCTTGCTCACTTTCTCCAAATACAAAACAAAGAAAATGTTCTCCTGAGTGGTTTTTGAATCTGTTAACCTATCATTAGTGATAGATTCTCTACTGCAGAGTACACATAATAATCTTCCGTCTTACAATACTCACCCAAAGACCACCCATACTCTCAGCTTTAACCTCATCCTTCTGCTTTAACATCTGGGACCTTTTATATTCTTTCCTAAAGAAAACTGAGGAGAGCAGAGATGAACATGTGGAGGGAACATAAAATAGAACAAAGCAAATCAATTTGGAATGAAATATGTTGTGTTTTAATCTCCCACTTGGTCATTTTCCCTATGTATGATCTTGAAATAGTTGCTTTATGCCCAAACCATCATCCTGCAGAGCTCCAAACAGATGAGAAAGGCTTAACAGTGCCCCAGAGGAGGGAAATTTTTTATATATCTATACTCTTTTGTGTCTTAAATTTTGTACTGTGTACATGGCCATTTGAATAGACAAGAGTTCATTCAAAAAGAAATAGAATCTTAATTTTCAGTTCACATTTTCAAAGTCATATTCTTCAATATCTGTATCAGTTATCTATTTTAATGAATAATCCAGCATGTCAAAACATAGTGGCTTAAAATAATGAATGATTTGCTCACTGTGCTGTGGGTTGGCAATTTGGAGGAGGCTCAGCTGAGATACCTTGCTTCTGCTCTGTTTGGTTTCTGTTCTCTTTCATTCTATCATGCATTTGCTGTCACTTGGGAAGTTGGCTATGGACCGGCTTGTCCTGAGTGGCCTCAAAGTCCAGATGTTGACTGGAGCTGTCTTCTTGGCTACCTCAGGTGCAAGCTCACAGGGACTTCCTCCCACGGCAGCTGGTCCCAGAGGGTGAAAGAGAAAGCCATCAGGCCTACTTAGATCTAACCTCATCCTGCTACATTCTATAGTTTGAAAATATCACAGACGTAGCCCAAATCCAAGGTTTGAGGGCTCCACCCCTTTGGAGCACCAGCATTTGTGAGTATGGGAATAGAATCACTTCATTAAATATGCTAACAGTACCAGTAAGAAAAAGAAACCCTCTTCCCTTTAATAGTTAATGGTTAATCTGCTACAAAGCATTTGGCAAACTTTACAACACAGCCCTGCTTCATAATGTAGCTGGACACTTTGCCATTTCTAGAGTCTAAAATTCAGCAGAGTTTTCATTTCAAAACCTTTAATATATGTGTTGCTTAAAATGCTTGATTTTGTTTTTACAAAATGCTTGTCTTTATATTCATAATTTTTAAATCAAAGGGACTCTATAAGATGGTGATTCAGCTTTGCAACTAAACATCCCCTAAGAATCTAAAGAAACAGCTGTTAGTCACATAAACAACTAGGGCATGATGCAAAGGTCTGACTTTTACGTGTTTTTCTTTGCATAAATCCAAAGCCAGAAAAAAAGAAGGATTTCCTGAGTGTCTTCCTGTACATTAAAACAAAAATCTCTAAAAGCAAAGAGAGGGGAAAAAACACTCAAACCCTCATCCTGTCAAAAATATTAAGATGTCTTAGTAGTAGGTATATATTAATGAGTAAATAAACCATCTCTACACATACACATAGTAAAGATGATTCCTCCTATATGTTTCCTAATTCGAAAACCAACATAGAAAACAAGTGGCCAGTTCACTGAGAACACTCTGCATTTGCTCCAGCTTTTTTTTCTTCTTGCTCTACATTCCAGATACATTTCTATTAGCAGGAAGTATCCCTTAAAATGTCCATAATGGTAATAACTAGTTGAATGCTACTTATACATATTCACCTGCCTTTTAAACAATGCAATAAAGTAAGTTCATGAAGTTATAGAATAAAGACCAGGCTAGGGCAAAAGAGATCTAAATCATGGCTCTGCTATCAATTAGCTTTGTGATTTTGGACAAGATATTTAACTTACTGCAGGCTATTGACTCTGGATTTAGTGGTTAATGATTCAGATGAAATCTATATCTAGATAAATGCATGTTCTATGTAAAAAATACAGCACTACTGCACACACACATACATATATATACATATAAATAAAGAAGTGTGTGTATGCATATATTTTCCACCTAAAAATTACAGTTTTAATGGTTTTTCTGTTGCTATCCCATCTTGGCTGGAAATTGGGGGCTGCTTAATCCACTTTGGGCTTGCAACTAAAGTCCAAACTGCAAGCTAATGTTAAATCTTGCCACAGAAAGTTTGCTTATTAACTCTGCCTAGAGAATTGCCACATAGTTTAAGTGCTAATGATTCCTGGGCTTTAAAAAATGCTCTCTGAGTGATAACATTCTTTTATGTGTTTCACCAAAATTCAACATGGACTAAAATGCTACTTAATGTCAGCTATAGCTGGATAATATTAACATCAATAAATATTTGAACTTGATAAGGAAAAAGTTCCCACATGGCACAGTGCTAAAGAATTCACCTGCCAGTGCAGGAGATACAGGAGACACTGGCTTGATCCCTGGGTTGGGAAGATCCCCCAGAGAAAGAAATGGCAATCCACTCCAGTACTCTTGACTGGAAAATTCCATGGATGGAAGAATCTGGCAGGTTACAGTCCATGGGGTTGCAAAGAGTTGCTCAGTAGACTGAGCGACTAAGCACACACCCATGAAGGAAAATTAGAGAGAAAGACTGAGTGATAAAAAGGGCAGAGTCCTGTGGGGTGGCTGAAGGCTAGTTTCTGGCAATGTTTGTAATCCTCCCGGGCACCTCTCAGTCACTGTCATTGCGCAAAACGACCTGCATTGTTCTGATTGTTGCTTGACCTGATGACTGCCCTTTTGCAAGTCAACAGCTGAGACACATTGCAATAAACTGGACTTTGACATGCACCTGCCTTTCCCGATTCATTTCTCCCTACAACAACTGCTTACACCATCTGCTCTCATCTACATGAGTGCATAAACAACTATTGGGTTGGCCAAAAAGTTTGCTTGGGTTTTTCTATAACAGCTTGTGGAAAAACCTGAACAAACTTTTTGGCCTCCCCAATAGTTAAATGGGTAAATGAAGAAATGCAAAGATAGAGTAGAAGCTATTTCTTTTTCTTTAAAAGATCAATAAAATTGAAAAACTTCTGTCCAAAATGATGAGAGACAGAGAGACAAAATTTAAAGAATATTAGGAATTAATGTGGAGATATATTTATTGATACTCAATCAAGACACTCAAAAGTGAATACAGGAACACTAGGAGCAACTGTATCTGAAAATTTAAATGAAATGGAAAAATTCCTAGAAAAAAATCAACTTGCTCCAAGTGATTCAGAATGAAATAGGAAATTGGGAGAGTCCCACACACTTCTGATGAGTCAGATCAGCAGTTAGAATTTTCTCACAGGATAGGAGGAACCTAGTAGTATGGAAATTGATTTTCAGAATGATTAATGATATTCATTGCTTAGTTAGATATATATCTTATCTTTTTGAGAAACAGTTTATCAATGTGACCAATCAAAAGAAGAATTTTTCTTTTTTCCTCTCAACTTCCCTCAGTTCAGTTTAGTCGCTCAGTCATGTCTGACTCTTTGGGATCCCATGGACTGCAGCATGCCAGGCTTCCTTGTCCATCACCAACTCCTGCAGTTTACTCAGACTCATGTCCATTGGGTCGGTGATGCCATCCAATCATCTCATCCTCTGTCGTCCCCTTTTCCTCCTGCCTTCAATCTTTCCCAGCATCAGGGTCTTTTCCAACAAGTCAGTTATTTGCATCAGGTGGCCAAAGTATTGGAGTTTCAGCTTCAGCATCAGTCCTTCCAATGAATATTCAGGACTGATCTCCTTTAGGATGGACTGGTTGGATCTCCTTGCCGTCCAAGGGACTCTCCAGAGTCTTCTCCAACACCACAGTTCAAAAGCATCAATTCTTTGGTGCTCAGCTTCCTTTATAGTCCAACTTTCATATCCATACATGACTACTGGAAAAACCCTACTTACCCTCTTACCAAGAGGGCCCCTGACAGTCTTCATCCTACAACTTAAGGGTAATCATCATCTCCTCTCTAGGGCCCCACATCTATTTCAGTCACAAAACCTGTCTATTACTTTCACTGTTTTTCTCTCATATCTGCATATTTCTCTCCATCTCTATCAAATTCTGCCTGGACCACAGATACATAATCTTCCTTGAATGGACATCTACGAACACTCCTTTCCTCCCATCCACCCCACATAGTGATCACTATCGCACAAGCAATAGCACCTGTAGAACATGTCCAACATAACTAGTTACATAAGGCTTCCTTCCTCAGAGCCAGACCTTTAGTTGCCCTTTGATTAAAATTAAAAGGTACTTCTTTCTTTAAGAAATTATTTTCTGAAAAGTGGAACTACCAAGAGAATTCCCTGGCAGTCCAGTGGTTAGGGCTCCACACTTCTATGCAGGGGGCACCAGCTGGATCCCTGGTTGGGGAACTAAGATCCCACATGCTGTGCATCAAAGTCATTTTAAAAAAAAAAAGTAGAACTACCACGTGATCCAGCAATCCCTCTTCTGAGTGTATACCCAAAGGAAATTAAATCAGTATCTTGTAGAGATATCTTCATGTTCATTGCAGCAGTATTCACAATGGCCAATATTGTGTATCGAGGCCACCGCATGGATGTCTGCCCATGTGTGAATGGATAAAGAAATCATGGTGTATGTATACAAGGGAATATTATTTAGCCTTAAAAATAAAAGGAGATCAAAAATAAATAAATAAATAAATAAAAGGATATCTTGCTATTTGCACCAACACGGATGGACCTGGAGGACATTATGAAACGAAATAAGACAGACACAGAGAGAAAACTGAATGGTCTCACTTATAGGTGGGATCTAACAAGAGTCAAATACACAGAAGCAGAGAGCAAAATGGCCATTAACAGGGGCAGGAAGGCAGGGAAAATGGAGAGATGCTGGTCAGAGGGTACAAAATGATAGTTATGTAGGAAGAATTAACCTAGAGGTATAATGTACAGCAGGCTCTCCTGGTAGCTCAGCAGTAAAGAATCCATCTGCTAATGCAGGAGACTAGGATTTGATCACTGGATCTGGAAGAAAAATGGCAACCCACTTTGGTATTCTTGCCTGGGAAATTCCATGGACAGAGGAACCTGGCAGGCAACAGGCTGTAGGGTTGCAAAAGAGTCAGACATGACTTAGTGATAAAAAAGCAACATAACATACAGTATGATGACTATAGTCAAGACATTGTATTATATATTGGAAACTGACTAAGAGTAGATTTCAGGTCCTCTCATCTCCCCCATACACACAATGGTAACTATGTGAGATAGCATGTTAATTAGCTTGACTGTAGCAATCATTCCACTACATATGTGTGCATCAAATCAGCATGTTACATATTGTAAATATATACAACTTTTTTCAAATGGCTTTCTTTTCCATCAAACAGTTGTCATATGGAGCCAAAGTTAATGAATTCAGTTGAGCTGAAAATTAAGAACACATATAGAGGCAGGGGACATTTACTCTTATAGAACAGTGCGTTTTCTCGTGAATTATAGTTACTGATAAGATTTATTACTTTACAAGAACTGTACACATATTCAGAAATAGTAGCTTCTGCGACTTCCCTGGTGGTCCAGTAGACAAGACCCTGCACTTCCAATGTATGAGGTGTGGGTTTGATCCTTGGTTGGGGAACTAAGATCCTACATGCCACATCCAAAAACAAAACAAAAAAGAAATAGTAGCTTTTTAAGGATTTAGAAAGACCTGGATCTTAAGTAATATTGCTTATGAACAATTATCAAAACATATGCCTAGATAATTTTTCCTAATTAGCTATGTTCTTTGCATAATTAGGATGAAAATAGAAAAGCAAAACTATGAACAATTCTGAATATTTCTTCTTTCATGAAACTTTTCTGATATATTGTACTACTTTGGATAATAGATTTAATTCATTTCCTGATTTTTCTTATCTTCTCAAACTAGAAGTGAATTTCAGTAATTTACAAAGTTATGTGTACATTTTGAATTAGCATGTTCTTTTATCATCAGTTATTTTTGAGCAAGTTATAACTCCCAACAACAGGGGGAAAATCAAATATTTTCATGGTTTGGAGGTTATAAAATAATATAACTAAAAATGACTGGAGAACAGTGCCATGTCTTGTGTAAGATTAAAAAAATGCTTGCTTTGCCCACCAGAGGACCAAATATAGTGATCGAGTCCCCAGACCAATTAATGGAAATTTCTCTTATATCCCCTGCTGAGCAGCTGAGTAGCCTGGGCCAACTTATTCAGCTTCTCTAAGCTTCGGTTTTGCCATCAGTTAAATGGGGATTTATTCATTTAACAAATAATTCTCAGATACATTTTTTTTTGTTCCAGGCCCTGTTCATTCTAGTCCCTGGGAATATAACAGTGAATACAATGGAAAAAAATTCCTGCCTTTATCTGATACACATTCTAGATGAGGACATGAAACAAGAAAAGAAAGAAGGAAAGAAAGAAAGAGAAGAAAAATAGAAAGGCATATAGTATGTCCAATAGCATTAGTTATTCCTATGCTATAGAAAAAAATAAGTGGGATAGATAACTAATAAGGACCTACTGCATAGCACAGGAAACTGTACTTAATACTCTGTAATGGCCTTTAGGAGAAAAGAATCTAAAAGAGAGTGGATATATATGTATGTAGAACAGATACACTTTGGTACACCTGAAACTAACACAACATTGTAAATCTCAACTATAGTCCAATAAAACTTTAAAAAATAAGATAAGCTGGGAAGGGGATAGGAGGTGGTGATGGGAATGCATAATTTTAAATAGGGTGGCAAGGGAAGGTTTCTCCCAGAAAGTGACATTTGGGCAAACACCTGGAGGATATGAAGGCACTCCTTGTGCTGGCATTGGGAGGAAAATCTTTGCAGGCAGCTAGAATAGCAGTGCAGAGGGCATGAGGCTGACACATACACAGTAAATTCGAGGAACAGCAAGAAGGCAAACAGTTGAAGGGCAGGTCCAGAGGAAATGATGGATGATGAAGTCAGATCACAGAAGGCCCCATGGGCTGTTGAAGGATGTCTGGCTTTAACTCCAAGTGAGCTGGGAAGCCACCAGCAGAAGATTTCAAACAGGCGAGACCAGGTTGATGTACATTTTCATGGGATCACCCAATTGCAGGGTTGAAGACAGACTCCAAGGGAACAAAAGTGGAAGCAGAAAGAATATTTGGAAAAACTCTGTATTCTGGGAGAGAGAAGGTGGTGGCTGGAACCTGAGTGATGAGAAAGTATCACATGATGGAAATTGTGAAGGTAAAACCAGCTGGATTTGCTGGCGGATTATGAGACGGTGAGTGGGAGGGAAAAAGTGTCACAGATGACTTCAAAGTTTGAGGCTTGACCTGGACTTGGAAGAATGGCATTTCCTTTTTCTGAGAAGGCGGAAGAGTTCAGCTTTGGGTATGTTTAGTCTGAGCAGCCCTCCGTGATCCAAGTAAAAAGATCAAGTAAGTAGAGCTGACCCTTGAACCACATGGGTATGAACTGCAAGGGCCATTTAAACCAGGATCTTTTCACTAAATATGCACTACAGCGTACTGACTGGCTAAATCTGCCCATGAGGAGCTGTGGGTATGGAGGGCTGATTATCAATTATACCTGAATTTTTTGACTCCAAAGGGTCCGTGCCTATAATATCTGCATTGTTCAAGGATACTGAACAATGTACTTGGATATGAGTTTGGAATTAACAGGAGAGGTCCAGTCTGGAGCTATACATTTAGAAATCATCATTGGGTATATGATACGGAAAGCTGGGAGACTGCGTATGTCACCAAGGAAATGACTGAGATCTCTGCCCTGCGCCGCCTGGCATTTAAAGATCAGGGAGGTGACTGGAAAGTAGCAAAAGACACTGAGAATGAATGGCCAGTGAAAGAGAATGAAAACCAAGAGATCAGGGTCCTGGAGGCCAAGTGAAGCCAATGTTTCAAGAAAGGGAAAGCAGTCAGCTGTCTCAAACACTTCTGGAGGCCCAATGAGATGGGGGCCAAGAGCTGACCATTGGATTTACACACTCCATGTCACTGGTGGGACAGAAGGGATGGAGACCTGGGTGGGGTAGCTCAAGATAGAATGGGGACCAGTGATCATGGTGGCACTTTTTTTTGGTCCACATCGTGATGCCTGTGGGCTCATATGTCCCTGAACAAGAATTGAAACCGGGCCTTCAGCAGTGAGGGCTTCCCTGGTGGCTCAGGTGGTAAAGCGTCTGCCTGCAGTGCAGGAGACCCAGGTTCTATCCCTGGAGAAGGAAATGGCAACCCACTCCAGTACTCTTGCCTGGAAAATTCCATGGACTGAGGAGTCTGGTAGGCTACAGTCCATGGGGTCACAATGAGTTGGACACGACTGAGCGACTTCACTTTCACTTTCCTCAGCAGTGAAAGCACAGAGTCCTAACTATTGGACCGCCAGGGAATTCCTGCGGCACTATTTGCACTAGCCAAGCCATGGAAGCAACCTAAGTTGCCATCACACAGACGAACAGACAAAGAAGATGTGCTACATATATATATACAAGAAATATTACTCAACCATAAAAATGAATGAATTTTGCCATTTGCTGGAACAAGGATGGACCTAGAGGTTGTCATACTAAGTGAAGTAAGCCAGACAGAGACAGACAAATATTATATGATATCACTTATATGTGAAATCTAAAAAATAATATGAATGAATCTATTTACAAAACAGAAACAGACTCACAGACACAGAAAACAAACTCATGGTTACCAAAGGGGAAGGATAAGGGATAAATTAAGAGCTTGGGATTAACAAGTACATACAACTATACATAAAATAGATAAGCAACAAGGGTTTACTGTATAACACAGGAAACTATATTCAATATCTTGAAATAATATAAATGGAAAATTTTACAATATATAAAAATATATAAAATATATCATACTTCTATGTTTTATATATTATTTATAATATAAACTTATTATAATTATAAATTACCATATACAATATAATCATATATAAAAATATATACCTGAATCACTTTGCTGTACACCTGACACTAACACAATATTATAAATCAACTACATTTCAATTACATAAAACAAAGAACAGGAGGGGAGGAACTGGAAGCACCTGGTATAGGCAACTTTTTCTAGGGAGGTAGGTGGAGGTAAATACAGAGCTAAGAAAGGTTCTATTAATATTTATGTTTTGTTTTTAAATTGGAAGAACTTGATGACATGATAAGGCCTAGGTGTAATTCTTGTTACTTTCTTTGTAAGCTGATGCGGATGATACTATATGGAGAGAATTAGTGATTATCCTTATTGGCCTTTTGAATATTAAACCCTAACCTTGCTAAAGTGAATGCTTTGCTCCTCCCATTGGCATGAACATACTTGTTCCCAGCTCTGAACCTTGTTCCCTCAGGCAGGAATGCTATTCCTTCCCCTTTTAACAGATCCAAATTCTACCCATGTTTTTGTTGTTGTATTGTTTTCCTTTTTTACTGCGAGGTATATGGGATCCTAGTTTCTGGACAAGGAATCAAACCTGAGCCCCCTGCATTGGAAGTGTGAAGTCCCAACCACCGGAACACGAGGGAAGTCCCTCCAACCCATGTGTTAAATTTCAGTTCAAGCCCTACTTTCCCCATGAGACCATCCCTAATTTTTATCATCTGGATTCATTGCTTCTTTCATTTCCTTTATAACACCCAGTATTTTTCAAACACTCATTAAATATCTCTGTCTGCAAAGGAGTGAGCTAGATAGGAGACAAGAACACATTGAATATAAAGCACAATATCTACACTCTAGAAGGCAACAAACTTGTTATCTGTCATGTATTATAATTTTTTTGTACCTATTTTTTTTCCTAATTACCTCGAAATCTTTAAGGCAGGCAGGAATCAATATTTTCATCCTCTTGGTATTCTTAGTACAATGAGAGAGCCATAAGACAAACAAGATAGATGTTGTTTGAATTATATTAAAAATTCAGTATGATGGAATTATTAACAGGACCATTATGTTACTTTCTGATTGTAGAAATAATCACCCAAAAACTCAGCTCCCAGTTTATTCCCTCAGACATTTTTATGACAATTATTTGTAATCTTTCCAAAAGATGTTAGATATTTCCCTGCTGTGTGACAAAAAGTTTCTTAAAGTAATTATTTCAAAACATGATTCTGATTTCCTTGTGGCAGGCAGCGCTGTGTCTTTATTGGGAATTTTGATAAAGGCACATTGCCCATTTGCTGGAGTGGCTGTTTTTTGAAGACTCAGTTTTCTATATAGGAAATGAATCTGATTAGCAGTTCTAGGGAGCGACTGGATACTTGTGTTTCAATATAGATTGAGGCCAATGAAAAGACAAGGGACATTGTTTTAACTGAGATTTCCACAATGCTCTGTGCTCTCCAGATGACACAGAGTCAGCCCAGGGGACTACTGATGAGGTTGAAACATGAATATGCATGAGCTTGAATCACACCCAGAGGCTGATAAAGGGTATTGTCCCTCGCCTGGGTCCGCCTGGTATGAAAAAAGTGGAGGCAATCGGAGAGTATACAGCTGGCAAGTCTGTGACAGATTTTCTCCTAGGCTTCTGAGACCACAATATTTGATTGAATAAGAGCAGCAATCACGTACCAGATGCAAACTGGAATGAATAAACAACAAGTTTCTACTATCTAGTACAGGGAACTACATTCAATATCCTGGGATAAACCATAATGGAAAAGAATGTGGAAAAGAATGTATACACACACACACACATACATATATATAACTGAGTCACTTTGCTGTACAGCAGAAATTAACACAACATTGTCATTCAATTATACTTCGGTAAAAAAATAGATTTAAGAAAAGATACGTTTGAGTCCCTTGTAGTAGTCAAAGAGAATTTTAATTGGGATTGACTTATACACACTACTATATATTTAAAACAGATAACTAATGAGACCCTACTGTTTAACACAGGGGACCCTACTCAATGCTCTCTGGGGACCTAAATGGGAAAGAACTCCAAGGAAGAGCAATATATGTATACTACAGCTGAATACATTGTAAAGCAACTATACCCCAATAAAAATTATTTTTTTAAAAATAGAAAGAGTAGTAAAAGTGAAAAAAAAAAAAAAAAGAAAAGTAAGAAGAAGAAGGGCAGGTGAGCAGATAAGAGCAGACGGCGGAAGAGAAGGAAGGGGAGAGGGGACAGGAAGGCCTTACAGGGAGGGGCCAGGGGTGGGCTAGGAGGGGAGGCTGGAAAGGAAAAGGAAGTTAGCGGGGAGAAAGACATGGGATATTTTAAGAGGTTTTTTTGAAGGTCATGGCCTGGTTTTCGCTGTGAATTCAAGACTCAGGAAAGAAACCTTCCTGTTGAGGCCTGTGTGGGACTCTTGCTAAGCTAGCTGTAAGTGGTGGTTGTGTGCAAAAAGAAGTATACAGCTGGCAAGTCTGTGGCAGATTTGGAGTTGCACCTGAAGCCTGGGGCCCTTTTCCTAGGGAAGACAGATGTAAACTTGAAATGGGCAAGTTCACTTGAGAGAGCCCTGGTCTTGCCCAAGAAGGCTGAAGCCATGCAGGAGACACAGTCTAAAAGAACAAAACTGGCATACGTCAAATACGATTGACTATAAACTTATATTAATACATCTTAATACAAGTATCCTTGAAAGATTGCTTTACCCCAGTTTACTTTTACAAAAGACTTACACTGGTACCTGTTTTCGCTAACTGAAATCCAAAAGCGATTTTTGCTTTAAAAAAAAAAGGTAGAAAGCAAAAATAGTGTTCAGTGTTTGCTTTCTAGCAGATTGTAGAGGCAGTGAGCATTCATGGAGGGAGAGGGGCCCCGCCAAGTTCCTTCCCTGGGAACCACACTCAGCATCTCAGCATCAAGTCGTTATAGTTTTGAACTGTGTCTGAGTATCTCTGCTTTATCTCCATTTATTTTGTGCATCCATTAGTAAGATGTGTCCTAAGGTATAATTCCTTCTTCGCTTTACATTACTTTGGCTTAAGAAAGGTTTCAAAGCACTGCGTCCTAACCACTGGACTGCCAGGGAAATTCCCAGTCCCATTTTTTAAAATATCATTTTTTATAAATTGAATTACCATGGTAACTTTGTTGGAAACCAACTGACTATATAAATGTGGGTCTATTTCTGGACTTTCCATTCTGTTTCATATATCTCTAGATCTCTCCTTTTACCAAGACCACACTGTGCTATTTGTTTTGCTTTAACTCTTAAAGTCAGGCAGTGTGAGTCATCCAACTCTGGTTTTCTTTTAAATTCCTTTGGTTATATCAAGTCCTTTGTTTCTCCATACACACCTTCGAATCAATATGTAATTTTTTTCAAAAACCTTTCTGAGATTGTAATTGAGATGATATTAAATCTGTAATTCCATTTGAGGAAAGCTGACGTTTTAACAATATTTAGTCTTCTAATCCATAAACATGATATATCTTTACATCTAGTTAGATATTTTTAGATTTCTCCCATTAAAGTTTTGTACTTTTCAGCATACAGATCTTGCACATATTTTGTTGACGTCATCCCTTCATATTTCATGGTTTTGATTCTATTCTAAAAAACATATTTAAAAAAAACTTTTTATTTTGTATTATGGTATAGCCAGTTAACAATGTTGGGATAGTTTCAGGTGAACAGTGAAAAGACTCAGTCATACATATACATGTAAATGATACATTTTTAAAATGTAAACTTCTAATTATTTATTGCTACTATATAGAAACACAATTGATTTCCATATATTGACCTTGTATCCTATGAACTTGATTAACTCTTATATTACTACTTGATAAACTCTCTTACTTCTTTGGGATTTTTAATGTAGATATCATTCATTTGCAATAGAGTTTTATTTCTCAGGTTCTTTGTTTTTCAAATTTGGCCATCCTTTCAGGGGACTTCAGGGGAAGGGGCATGCCTACAGCAAATAAGGATGAGATTCAGCTCCATATTTATGTTTTCAAAGTACCCATTAAATTGCTGCTTATATTAAATGAATTCATTTAAAATTTTTCCTGTTGAACTGCGCTTGTGTCATTCGTATTCTGTGACTTGACTCCTCCTGCAAACTCTTTGGTTCTAAGCTTTTAAGTGTTCAAACTACACAATTCACTTTTGAATGAACTATTTCCTCTTGCAAGCCACTTTTTAAAATGTATACAAAATGGAGCGTTTTGTGGCTAGACATAAGCCAAATGCCACAGGGCAAGGGAACATTAAAACAAGACATTTGATTAAAGAGTTAAGACCAAGGAATTAAAGAATGTAAAAGACAGGAGGAAAAAAAAGATAATTCTTGGCTTAGTTAGGCTGCAAGTCTATTAAAGGAAACAGGATACACGGCCTTGAAAGGTCCCCTAGAATCCTAGACTAGACGCATATGTTGATTTGAGGTTAGGAAAGAGAGGAAGGAGAATAAACAAGATTTGAAACTGAAGGATTCAGATGCCTTGAGGCTGTCCCAGTCGAAGCGGGGCAGCCCCAACCCTGTTCCACAGCTTGCTTATTAGCTGCTGGAAACAGAATACAGCACGTGAAGGGCAAAAAAGAAAAGAGAGAAAAAATTCTGCAAAGTGAAAAAGACATACATGAATATCTTGCAGTTAGACAAAGTGGCCAGACAATGCACACTAACAGTAAAATCTATTGACGTTGCTCTGTGATTCCCAGGTATTTGGTCTTTAATTGCATCACAAAACACATCTCAAGTCCAGAGAAATGACTCCCTTATAAACTAACAAAGTTTTTCCACAATCTTTTCATAAAGTGATATACCTTTTTTTATTTTTTAAATTTTGGTTATTTCATCAACACATTTAATGAAGTCTGTTTCTCTGTCTTCAGTCAATAAGCCTTCGTGCATCCACACTGGGGCCAGACAGTGTTTCAAGACCTAAGAATTTGGAGATTAAAAATAAGTTCGCTGATCTCAGCAGACTCACAGCCCAGTGAAGGATAGAGACAACTAAGCAAACAGTTGCGGTGTAATAAAACGCTGTGATGGACAAGGATGAAGGAGGCTTCGATCAGGGAAAGCTTCCTGGAGGAGACTGCACCCAAGATGTCTGATAAAGGATTGGTACCCAAAAAGTCCTTTTATTGGCTCAGTTTCAGGTAGATGAGTAGCTAACCAAAGCAGGCAATTATATAAAAATAATCTATGCCTTGAACACTTAATTCAACATAAACTCATATTGGGTGTTTATTCACCAGTTTACTTAGTGTAGGGTCAATGTTTTCTCTTAAGCCTTCTAATTGGAGTTCCCATGTCATGTTTCCTCCACAAATCACACCCATAACACACTAACTACACAATATCCAATTTGTTGGAGTTCTATTCTTTTTTGAATTTTATTTTTAAGAATTTTATTTTTAATTGGAGTATAATTGCTCTACAGTGTTGTGTTTCTGCTGTACAATGAAGTGAACCAGCTATATGTGTGCTCAGTTGTATCTGATTCTTTGGGACCCCATGAGCTGTAGCCATCCAGGCTCCTCTATCCATGGAATTTTCCAGGCAAGAAATACTGGAGTGGGTGGCCATTCCCTTCTCCAGGGGATCTTCTCCACCTAGGGATCAAACCAGTGTCTCTTGCATCTCCTGCATTGGCCAATTGCACCATCTGGGAATCAGCTATATGTATACATATGTCCCCTCCCTCGTGAGCCTCCCTCCCACTCCAAGCTGTCATCCCACCCCTCTAGGTCATCACAGAATACTGAACTCAACTCCCTGTGCTATACAGCAGCTTCCCAATAACTAGCTATTTTACACATGGTAGTGTATATATGTCAGTGCTACCCTCTCCATTTGTCCCACCCTGTCCTTCCCTCCCTGCCCTGCCTTGTTTGGGAACAAGAATGGGGAGAGAATTGCAAAGCAATCTGTGTAAACAGTCCTTCTTGATTTTTACTCATCTTATATTGATGTAACTCTCTTGAGTGTAAAAGTTACTCAGTCGTGTCCAACTCTTTGCAACCCCATGGCCTATACAGTCCATGGAATTACCCAGGCCAAAATACTGGAGTGGGTAGCCTTTCCCTTCTGCAGGGGATCTTCCCAACCCAGGGATCGAACCCAGGTCTCCCCCATTGCAGGGGGATTCTTTACCAGCTGAGCCACAAGGGAAGCCCAGTTGTCCATGCCTAATCTGACAGCAGTTTGTCTTCAGAAGCTCATCTTCCTTCTTTTCCAAGCATTTGATTTGCTTTTCATAATCACACTCCCTTTCTTTTGGCACTCATATTTTGTTGACTTATTTCATGTCTCATTACATTAGGGTATTAAAATAACAACAGGTGTAAAGAAGTTTGAAGCAAACACATCTTTTTCTCAGTATAACAAGCAGTAGGTACAGATAGGTATAGCCTATCAGCTGCCAGAGTCTAGGAAGCTATGGATGTAACACCCTGTACACCCCACCCAGAGCATTTAAAGTCCCCCTTAATCCAGCAGGTGGCTACGTGGAGATATGTTTAAAGGACATCAACAATGGACAAGGCACAAATATCCAAGGAGAGTAAGCAGCGCAGAGGTATAGGGACATGGGCACAAAAGCATCATAAATATGTACAGAGGATTTGATAAGTTCAGACTTCAAGCTAAATATCCCACAGTTGGGCTTTGCATTCTAAAATCATTTAAAACGGTCCATTTTTCCTTAACTTTTACACTATTTATCAAAAATGTCAAACTCATCTTTCCCAACAGTAATATTCAACATTGCTAAGGACAGTTCAGTTCAGTTCAGTCACTCAGTCGTGTCCAACTCTTTGTGACCCCTAGTTTTTAATGTGAAAAATAGATAGAAGCCTTTATTTACTATGATAAAACAGCCTAGGATAATTGCACCCATATGTTCATAGCAGCACTATGTACAATAGCCAGGACACAGAAGCAACCCAAATATCCATCACCAGAGGATCGGATAAAGAAGATGTGGCACCACGTGCACCCCAATGTTCATCGCTGCATTGTTTACAATAGCCAGGACATGGAAGCAACCTAGATGCCCATCAACTGACGAATGGATAAGAAAGCTGTGGTATATATACACAATGGAATATTACTCAGCATTAAAAAAAAAAAAATTCATTTGAAGCAATTCTACTCAGATGGACGAAACTGGAGCCCATTATCCAGAGTGAAGTAAGCCAGAAGCAAAAACAACAATACAGTATATTAACACATATATATGGAATTTAGAAAGACAGTAATGAGAACCCAACATGGGAGACAACAAAAGGAACGCAGATGTATAGAATAGACTTGTGGACTTTGTGGATGAGGGTAAGGGTGGGATGATATGGGAGAAGGGCATTGAAGAATGTTAATTGTCATGTGTCTAATCAATCGCCAGCCCAGGATTGATGCTCGGGACTGGTGCAGCGAGATTTCCCGGGGGGGAGGGAGGAGGGAGGGGGGACCCGGAGGGGAAGCATATGTAAACCCATGGTGATATCATGACAATGTATGGCAAAAACAATAATAAAAAATAAATAAATAAATAAATAAAAAAAAGAAGATGTGGCACATACATGATGAAATATTGCCCAGCCATTAAAAAGAATGAAATAATGCCATTTGCAGCAACATGGATGGACCCAGAGATTGTCACACTGAGTGAAACAAGTCTAAGCACGAGAAATGTCATATGACATTCCTTATATGCAGAATCTAATAATAAATGATACAAACAAATGAACTTATTCACAAATCAGACACAGACTCACAGACTTAGAGAACAATCTTATGGTTACCAGGGGGAAAGGATGAGGGGAAGGGATTGTTAGTGACTTTGGGACTGACATGTCCACACTGCTATATTTAAAATGGATAACCAAGCAAGGACCTACTGTGTAGCACAGGGAACTCTGCTCAATATATATGGCAGCCTGGATGGGAGGGGAGTTTGGGGGAGAATGGATTACAGGTTGCTGTCCACCTGAAACTATCACAATATCGTTAATTGGCTATACTCCAATATAAAATAAAAAATTTAAAAAAAACAGCACTAAGTTGAAAAATTATTTCATTCATTGACAGTCTTTCTAGTGATTATATTATGTTGGTAGGTCTAACAGGTTAGAACATGAGATAATATTTTGGGTTTTTTCTGCAAATAGAACTGCCATACAACCCAGCAATCCCACTGTTGGGCATACACCCTGAGGAAAACAGAATTGAAAGAGACACATATACCCCAATGTTCACTGAAGCACCATTTGATAGCTGGGACATGAAAACAACCTAGCTGTCCATTGGCAGATGAATGGATAAGAAAATAATGGTACATATATACAGTGAAATATTACTCAGCTATAATGGAATATTATTTAACTATAAAAAGGAACACATTTGCATTAGTTCTAATGAGGTGGATGAACCTGAAGCTTATCATACAGAGTGAAGTAAATCAGAAAGAGAATGATAAATATTATATATTAACACATATATATGGAATTTAGAAAGATGCTACCAATGATCCTACAGTCAGGGCAGCAAAGGAGACACAAATGTAAAGAACAGACTTTTGAACTCACTGGGAGAAGCTGAAAGTGGGATGATTTGACAGAATACCACTGAAACATGTACATTACCATATGTAAGACATCTGACCAAAGCAAGTTCAGTGCATGAAGCAGGGCACCCAAGCTGGTGCTCTGGCACAACCCAGAGGGATGGGGTGAGGAGGGTGGTGGAAGGGGGGGTCAGGATAGAGGGGACACATGTGTACCTGTAGTGGATCCATGTTGATGTATGCAAAAACCATCATAACATTGTAAAGCAATAATTCTCCAATTTAAAAAAATTTATGTAAAAATAAGAAAGAAAATAAATATTTTGGGTTTTTTTTAGAAAAATTAATTTATAATTTTACACACTTTAGTTTTAATTATGAAATTTTATCTGGCCCATAGCTAAATAATGAATAATTGTTAAATAGCTTATATTCAGTCAGTGGACCCCTATGGCTAGGAAAGCCCAAAAGCCTGATGATCAATAAAATCCAATGTTTTTTCAAAGGAACTAAGGCTAGATTCATCCATTTCACCAAACTATGTTAGAGGTGCTCTCCAGTTTTCAAATTTTATTAATATTTTTAATTGAAGTATAATTGATTTACAATGTTGTATTAATTTATGCTGCACAGCAAAGTGACTGAGTTATACACATATATTCTTTTTTCAACTATCCTTTTTCCATTATGGTTTATTATAGGCTATCGAATATAGTTCCTTGTGCTATACAGTAGGACCTTATTGTTTATCCATTCTCTATATAATAGAATATATCTGCTCACCCCAACCTCCCACTCCATCCCTCCCCCAAATCCCTCCCCTTTGACAACCACTAGCCTGCTCTCTGGTGCTGAGCACATCACATTTTCGTGAACTTGCCAACATCAGTTACAAAGCATTCTTCTGAGTAATGAAGGATTGTAAAATGTCAGTTGCCTGTATCATCAACTACCATGTGGCATTTGTCCCCAAAATGTTCCTAGCAAACAGGAAACAAAGCAGAGGCAGCTGGTGGCCAGTTCAGAAACCACGTGGAAGATCACTCAATAACTACTGGAAACACTGAAAGAGACCCAAGAACAATGCAAACAACCTAGTGATAGCGAGAACAGTCCATAAAGCCATGAAGCCCATCGGGAGATGAGAGAAATGTGGAAACTATTCCAAAATAGGCTGGAAAGGTTGAAGAAGAAATGACAGAGGAGCTTCCACTGGGTCCAGGATTGGTTTGGTCTGTTTTATCTCAAAGTAGAAAGAACATGGGGGGTCAGCTCCCAGGGAGCTTGAAGGTCCCTGAGTAGAACTTCATCTTTGAGCACAAAATGTGGTGAAACGGCTCAAGCAAATGACACATGTAGGGAGAAAAGAACATGGTGAGTGAAACAGTTAAATCAATAATGCAGAGGTCTTAGGTGGGGAGGGGCAATACAGGGGTGGGAGAAGGGGAAGTACAAACTACTGGGTGTAAGACAGGCTCAAGGATGTATTGTATAACATGGGGAATACAGCCAATGCTTTGTAATCACGATAAATGGAAAGTAACCTTTAAAATTGCATTTAATTTTTGGCCCTTTCCTGGTGACCCAGTGGTTAAGACTCTGCTTCCAAGGCAGGGATCACAGGTTCGATCCCTGGTTGGGGAACTAAGATACCACATGCCACATGGCCAAAGAAAAAAATTGCATTTGATATATATGGAATCTAGAAAAATGATACTGATGAATCTATTTAAAGAGAAGGAAAGGAAATGCAAATGTAGAGAATGGACTTGAGGACACAGTGGGGGAAGGAGAGAGTGAGATGGAGAAAGCAGCACCAACATATATACACTACTTATTGGGTGTAAGATGGACAGCTGGTGAGAAGTTGCTGTGTAGCACAGGAAGCCCAGTCTGGTGCTCTGTGATGACCTGGAGAGAAGAGGGGAGGGCGGGGACGTATGTATAATCATGGCTGATTTGCATTGGTGTATGGCAGAAACCAATACAACATTGTAAAAAAAAAATAAATAAATTTTAAAAAAAAGCTGAAAAAATTGCATTTGATTTTTAAAAACAAATAAAATATTAAAACAAATAATAATGCAGAGGTCTTGTCAACGAAAAGCACATACATAACAAAGTTGATCTTGATCAGTAAATATTTAAAAGAGTGAGAAACCCTTGTGCTCCTGGTGGTCCATTGAACGAAATACATGACAATAATTCTGTTGATCAGAATGCCACTTCTTTGTGTGTGTGTGAATCCCTTCTAGCCCTGCCAGTTCTCTAAACTGGCACCAAATTTCTGCCCCATGCCCAGGTCATCCTTCATTCCTACTTTTTTGATGCCCTGACAAAGTCTCATCTAACCACACACACCTTTCCAGGACAGTAAGTAGAGCTTGGCCTCTGCTCTGAAACACAGACTTCGTATTTCCAGCCAGACCCTGACAGTCATGAATATGACCATTCCGGTAGCGCTGCAGGGAGCCCATCAGAACAGGCCAACAGGAGGGCCCAGCCCTGCTTTGCAGCTGTGACAAGATGTGCCAAGATTGGCATTAATGTCGCGTGGAAGAGGAACAGGAGGGTTGGACCCGGAGGACTTGTCTCCTATTGGAACCAAGCTGCGGTTTTACAAATCCAGATCAAATTTCTTGGCCATTTTTACGGTGAAATTTTAGCAACTTCAGGATCTTGGGCTATTGCACAGAGGAAGAAGGAAAAAATGGCACAGAAGAATAACTGAATTAAATAAATATTCAGGAGTGCCTTCTCCCAGCCCTAGTCAGTTTCACACTACAAGCAAAAGCTACCAACCCTGCATGCAGCTGCTCATAGATAAATGAACAGCTAATTTCAACAGGGCTGCTGAATAATCAAGGCTTAAAAGGAAATGTCCTAATGGAATCTGATCTCTTGCCTCCCTCATTAAAAAACCTACAGCTGTACATCAAAGCAAAGCACATCCTCCTCCTTCATTACGGCCAGCAGGAGGCTGGGACACCCGGTCCCCTGGCAGTACACTTGGGACTCTTCTGATTCTTTTAAGACAGTGGTTGTTTTGCAGCTGGCAAAGCAAGAAGAGAAGAGAAAAGCCATCTCCTGTTACAGTGGTGATTTTATTTAGTTTTTTTGAGGGCTGACCACTGCTGGCTACTGCTAGGCCCTGGGTGGTCCTGGATTTGCACAGGACTCTTCTTATAGCTTGAATTAACTCAGACCCCTCTGCTCTCCTCTGCCTTCAATATACAATTCATCAGGAGAACAATAAAAACAATGCTGTTTTATATTTGAGTGGCAATTTAAAGTTTTCCATTGTCTCAGACAATTATCCAAGAACTAGAGATCTTGGGGTATAGATGCTAAAGAGTAGTCTCCCCCAGTGCTTCTGCTTTCCGTTTTCTCGTCTGAAGTCCCAGTTATAGCAAGGCCAGACTTTCATGGAAACAGACTATAGATGTGAGATGGATCATTTCATAGCTTCAGGAGTCTTGTAAGTTCTCCATGTATCTTGGCAAATCTCTTTTTGGGCCACGCATAAAAAGCACCACAGAGGGGACGTGATCGGTGACCTCTGAATTCATTTCTGATCTGTCCCCATATGAGTTGTTTGTGCCTTGCTCCATCTCTTGGCTGTCACACTATAAACCCTCATCTATAATTCTGATTATCGTCTGCACCAATTGGTTATGCTCTCTGTTCTCATCAACATCTCTCCCCTCCCAGGACACTCCTAATTAGATATGACCATGGCCTGAAGGTAATCTTCAGAAAGGACATTTTCAAGGCAGGCACTGCCTACTTCCTATTGGTCAGCTACCTACCTAGTTCCCCCACAGGCACCAATTTACCATCCGGGCAATTTAGGTAAATTGCTATTGCTTGAATGTTGTGGTCTCAATCAATGTTTATTTGATTCAAAAGGAAATTTTCCTAAATGAATGGTTATTAATTCTTAAAGTCCAGTAATCTGATTCTGCCAAAACATAGTTTCATCACAGTCTGAAATTTCCAACCTCCCAACATATTTAATGCCATACTTAGAATATTATCATTGGAATAAATTTAGAGGGACTTCCCTGGTGGTCCAGTGGTTAAGACTGTGCACTTCCACTGCAGGGAGCACAGGTTTGATCCCTGGTCAGAGAACTAAGATTGTGTTTGCCAGGTGGAGGGGCAGAAAACAACAAAAAAAATGACTTGAGAAATTGACCATGCAGTTAAACAGGCAGGAGAGGTGAGCAGAAGCTAAAGGATGTCACACAAATAGTTATTTAAGGTAATAGCTCTGCCAGATAGAATGTGATAAGAATGTAGAGCAGAAATAAGCATTACACAGATTGGTTGAACCCAATTAGGTTGTGAAGCAAAGAGGACGAATGTAATTAGGGGTTGGTAGGAAGGTCACCTAATATAATTTGCCCTAATCTAGGACACAATTGAGAGTAGTTACGAAAGAATGAGCATGAATTCAAAGGACCTACAGTGTAGGACATTGACTTGATGCCTCCCTCACCAGTGGTAGAAGTCATTAAGAAAAAAAGGCTCAAGCATGATTAGTCACTCAGGAGACGTACATCAAAACCATAAGAAGATAGCACTTCATAGGCACTAAGTTGGCCACAATTTTTTTTAATGGCAAGTAACAAGTGTTGAGTAGGATGTCAAGCAGTTGGAACCCTCACACATTACTAGGTGGGGTGGTGTAAAATGGTTCAGCTGCCATGGAAAACAGTGTGGCAGTTCCTCAGAAAGCGAAGTGTAGAATTACCACACACACACGACCCAGTAATTCTACTCCTAGGTAAATAATCCAAAGAATTGAAGACAGGTGTTCACGAAAATACATGTACAAGCACATTCACGGCAGCATTATTCACAAGAGTCAAAGGTGGAAACAACCCAAATGTCCATCAATGGATAAATGGATACACAAATTGTAGTGTATCCATACAAGGGAATATTATTTAGCCACAGAAGGGAATAAAGCAGTGATATATGCTGCAACATGGGCTTCCATGGTGGCTCAGTGGTAAAGAATCTAACTGCCAAAGCAGGAGATGTGGGTTCAGTCTCTGGCTTAGGAAGATTCCATGGAGAATGAAATGGCAACCCACTCCAGCTGCCTGGAAAATTCCATAGACAGAGGAGCCTGGCAAGCTACAGTCCATGGGGTGGCAAAAGAGTCGGACAAGACTTAGTGACTAAACAACAACAAACTATGATATGGATGAATCTAAAGTCATGCTAAATGAAAGAACCCTGACACAAAAATCCACATGTTGTATGACTCCATTTATATGAAATACCCAGAATAGGTAAAACCATAGAAATTAAAAGCAGATCGGTGGTTCCTGGGGGCAGAGATAGTGAGTAATAGAGAGTAACTCCTCAGTGGGAACAGGGCTTTATTTAGAGTTACAGAAATGTTTTAAAACTAAATAAAGGGGGTGGTTTCACACACTGTGGATGTCCTCAATTCTGATGAATTTTTTTATTTTAAAGTGGTTAATTTTATGCTATGTGAATTTCACCTCAATTTCCTATAAAAGGGTCTATATGCTGTTATACACAGTGAAGTAAGTCAGAAAGAGAAAAACAAATATTGTATATTGATGCATATATATGAAATCTAGAAAGATGGTATTGGTTAACCTATTTGCAGGGCAGGAATAGAGATGCAGACATAGAGAACAGACTTGTGTATACAGTGGGGAAGGAGCGGGTGGGATGAATTGAGAGAGTAGCACTGAAACATATACACTGGTATGTGTAAAACAGATTGTTGTTCAGTTGCTGTACCGTGTCCAGCCCTTTCTGATCCCGTGGACTGCAGCACTCCAGGCTTCCCTGTCCTTCACTACCGCCCCGAGTTTGCTCAAACTCATGTCCCTTGAGTCAGTGATGCCATAGGACCATCTCATCTGCTGTCACCCCCTTCTCCTCCTGCCCTCAGTCTTTCCTAGCATCACGTCTTTTCCAGTGAGTTGGCTCTTTGCATCAGGTGGTCAAAGTATTTGAGCTTCAACTTCAGCATCAGTCCTTCTAATAAATATTCAGGGTTTAGTTTCTTTAGGATTGATTGGTTTGATCTCCTTATAGTCCAAGGGAAGTCTCAAGAATCTTCTCCAGCACCACAATTAGAAGGCATCGATTCTTCAGCTCTCAGGCTTCTTTATGTCCAACTCTCACATCCATACATGATTAGCAGAAAAACTCCATAGCTTTGACTATACAGACCTTTGTTGGCAAAGTGATATATATGCTTTTTAATATGCTATCTAAGCTTATCATTGTAAAATAGATAGTGAGAAGTTGCTATATAGCACAGGAAGCTCAATCCAGTGCTCTGTGAACACCCAGAGGAGTGGGATAGGGTGGAGGTGGGAGAGAAGTTCAAAAGGGAGGGAACATATGTATGCTTATGGCAAGAATACACAGAGAACTGTACAAAAAAGATCTTCATGACCCAGATAATCATGACGGTGTGATCACTCACCTAGAGCCAGACATCCTGGAATGTGAAGTCGAGTGGGCCTTAGGAAGCATCACTATGAACAAAGCTAGTGGAGATGATGGAATTCCAGTTGAACTATTTCAAATCCTAAAAGATGATGCTGTGAAAGTGCTGCACTCAATATGCCAGCAAATTTGGAAAACTCAGCAGTGGCCACAGGACTGGAAAAGGTCAGTTTTCATTCCAATCCCAAAGAAAGGCAATGCTAAAGAATGCTCAAACTACTGCACAATTGCACTCATCTCACACGCTAGTAAAGTAATGCTCAAAATTCTCCAAGCCAGGCTTCAGCAATATGTGAACCGTGAACTTCCAGATGTTCAAGCTGGTTTTAGAAAAGGCAGAGGAACCAGAGATCAAATTCCCAATATCCGCTGAATCATCGAAAAAGCAAGAGAGGTCCAGAAAAACATCTATTTCTGCTTTATTGACTGTGCCAAAGCCTTTGACTGTGTGGATGACAACAAACTGGAAAATTTTTCAAGAGATGGGAATACCAGACCACCTGACCTGCCTCTTGAGAAACCTGTATGCAGGTCAGGAAGCAACACTTAGAACTGGACATGGAACAACAGACTGGTTCCAAATAGGAAAAGGAGTACGTCAAGACTGTATATTGTCACCCTGCTTATTTAACTTATATGCAGAGTACATCATGAGAAACGCTGGGCTGGATGAAGCACAGCTGGAATCAAGATTGCTGGGAGAAATATCAATAACCTCAGATATGCAGCTGACACCACCCTTATGGCAGAAAGTGAAGAACTAAAGAGCCTCTTGATGGAAGTGAAAGAGGAGAGTGAAAAAGTTGGCTTAAAACTCAACATTCAGAAAACTAAGATCATGGCATCTGTTCGCATCACTTCATGGCAAATACATGGGGAAACAGTGGATACAGTGGCTGACTTTATTTTTCTGGGCTCCAAAATCTACAGATGGTGACTGCAGCCATGAAATTAAAAGACGCTTACTTTTTGGAAGGAATGTTATGACCAGCCTAGACAGCATATTTAAAAGAAGAGACATAACTTTGTCAACAAAGGTCCGTCTAGTAAGGCTATGGTTTTTCCATTGGCCATGTATGGATGTGAGAATTGGACTATAAAGAAAGCTGAGTGCAGAAGAATTGATGCTTTTGAACTGTGGTGTTGGAGAAGACTCTTGAAAGTCCCTTGGACTGCAAGGAGATCCAACCAGTCCATCCTAAAGGAGATAAGTCCTGAATGTTCATTGGAAGGACCGATGTTGAAGCTGAAACTCCAATACTTTGGCCACTTCATATGAAGAGCTGACTCACTTGAAAAGACCCTGATGCTGGGAAAGATTGAGAGCAGGAGGAGAAGGGGATGACAGAGGATGAGATGGTTGGATGGCATCACCATCACCGACTCAATGGACATGGGTTTGGGTGGACTCTGGGAGTTGGTGATGGACAGGGAGGCCTGGCGTGCTGCGATTCATGCAGTCGAAAAGAGTCAGACACGACTGAGCGACTGAACTGAACTGATGGCCAATTTATGTTGTATAGCAGAAACCAACACAGCATTGTAAAGTAATTATCTTCCAATTAAAAAGAAAAAAAGACTTAATATGACAGTCTATTGGTGAAAAAAATTATGTTGGGTATCTCTAACTATTCATCTTATGCCCAGGCCAATCTAATTTTTATTCACTGAGGTCACCTCAATGCTCTTGGAACAGACATCCCACTTCTTTGTAATAGTATTCCAAAAACATACTTGGAAATAAAAATGAAATGAATGTGGGAAAGTATAATTGGTTCCTTGGTGGGTGTGATTAACACCAGGTCAGCTTAGAACTAAGTCTAAAGATAATTGAGTAAGTGCAATTCATAATATTAAACTTTGGTGTTAAATTGTATGTAAAATTTTATGTACCTTGCATTTGAAATGTTTGTATAAATTGTCTAAAAGAATAACTGGCATGGATTAACTGATTCAGACTCTTGATTTTTAAGCTGACCATGTAAAACCCAGTTTGTAAACAGTACTGAAAAATTTCAGAGAATTTAAGATTATGGGCTTCCCTGGTGGCTCAGATGGTAAAAAATCTGCCTGCATTGTTGGAGACTTGGGTTCGACCCATGGGTTGGAAAGATCCCCTGAAGGAGGTCATGACAACCCACTCCAGTATTTTTGCCTGGAGAATACTATGGTTAGAGGAGTCTGGTGGGCTACAGTCCATTAGGTCGCAAATAGTTGGACACAGCTGAGCAACTAAGCACAGCAAAGCAAGATTATATATAAGTAGGTAAGTATAATGCATGTATTATCATATTATATACATTGTATTTATATTTCTTAAGTAAGTTTTGCGAAATTTTGGTGTTCCAAGACAATTGAAGGACTAAGAAATAAAGCTATATAAATAAATCAGATATTTAACAATAACATTTTAAATGTTAAATAAATTTTAACGTTTAAAGATATTTAGATAAATTTTAAGTGTTTAAAGGAGTTTAGGTTTTAAATGGAACCTGAAGATGAATCAAAGAGCCTTTAAAGTGAATTTTAGAAATTCACTGCATATAATTTAAAGCAAAATAAGATTTATAAACTTAAGGAAAAATTGTAACTTCTTGATTTATTTTCAAAAATCAAGTATTAACATTAAAAAACATGTAAGTTATGGAAGTGCAAACAATCTTTTCATCCAAGATACATGAAAATATATATGTGATGTGTTTGTGTATATATATATATGTATATGTATACATATATATATATATATATATATATATATATGTTCTTTGAGGTTTCACAGTAAATGAACAATCTGTATCATGGTAAAACTTGGATGGAGCTTTATCTTCTTCTGCAGGATATTATGTACAGACAATGTTTCTTGGCTGCAGAACTTCCTGCCATCCATACTTCAGTCTCAGTGCAATCATCAGGACTTGGAAGAAAACACCAAAATGTACTTCCTTTGCTCACTTCAGCAATTTGCATTAAGAGAAGCACTTAGTGCCCTGAACACAATGTTTAAACTAGGTTGTTGAGTTCAATATGGCGTTGCTATTCCTTCTGTGTTGAAAGACACAATGAAAATAGACTTGCAGAAAATAGTTGACTTCATAGATTGACCATGGTAACCATTAGCAAAAGGATTGCCTACAAATGCCCATTGCTCCCAAGTAATCCCAACACATAAGAAATAAAACAGTGCACCTCAGCAGAGCTGAATTTTACGTGTATATGTTTTGAAAGTGATAGTGATAGTCTCTCAGTCATGTCCAACTCTTTGCAACCCCATGGAATAGTCTGTGGAATTCTCCAGGCCAGAATACTGGAGAAGGTAGCTATTCCCTTCTCCAGAGGATCTTCCCAACCCAGGGACTGAACCCAGGACTCCTGCATTGCAGGCAGATTCTTTATCAGCTGAGCCACCAGGGAAGCCCAAGAATACTGGAGTGAGTAGCCTATCCCTTCTCCAGCGGACCTTCCCAATTCTGGAATCAAACTGGGGTTTCCTGCATTGCAGGAGGATTCTTAACCAGCTGAGCTACCAGGGTATATGTTTTACTTAGCTCCCTTTGGAGAAGGAAATGGCAACCCACTCAGTACTCTTGCCTGGAAAATCCCATGGACAGAGGAGCCTGGTAGGCTCCAGTACATGGAGTCACAAAGACACGACTGAGCGACTTCACTTTCACTTTTCATTTTCATGCATTGGAGAAGGAACTGGCAACCCACTCCAGTGTTCTTGCCTGGAGAATTCCAGGGACAGGGGAGCCTGGTGGGCTGCCATCTATGGGGTCGCATAGAGTCGGATATGACTGAATCCACTTAGCAGCATTTTCAAAACCATGCTCTGAAATGAACTTGCTTCAAGAGCAGTCAATTGGGACTTCCCTGGTGGTCTAGTGGCTTAAACTCTGAGCTCCCGATGCAGGCAGCCCAAGGTTCAATCCCTGACCAGGAACTAGAGCCCACGTGCTGTAACTAAGACCCGGTGCAGACAAATAAATAAATAAAAATGGCTTTAAAAAAAAAAAGAGCAGTCAATTATTAAAAGAAAGAACTTCAGCAAGAGCCTTCAAATGCTATTGTTTAGAAGTCCTTGAATTCTAATGGAATCTGGGCTGTTTGAAATGGTTTTTCCCGTGGACTTTTAATACTATTTTACACTTATTGAGAGCCAACAAAAGGATGATTACAAAGCAAACAGGCAGGAATTTGCAATCTCAACTCTGCCTTTCTGTTGTCCAGATCATCACAGAGACCTTTCTATTTAGATTGACAAAGATAATTCTTTTTTCCAGGACAGTCTGAAATTATCTCGTGTTTTCCTTTGTTTTCTTCTCACATCTGAATCTCATTGTTTTCCCTCAGGTTCTGCCTGGGCAGCATGCTATCACCTCTTGTAAAGGTCGACATCACAATTCTCTTTCTAATTTACTCTCCCAGGATTTCTATCCTGAACCAACGTATTATAACATCCCTTTACAGTCAACATCTGTGAAGCACCTTACTGCCACTTCTTATCTTTACAGGACAAGATTTTGATCCTGGCTTTCCTGGGATAAACTTGTCTATCTTTTAATTAGTTTACCTGTTAGATGAAAGAGATGAGCTAGTGTGTAAATTCCATGGTAGGGTTTTTAAAATCAGTCTATTTTTAGAGATAGATTCCTTTTGTAGAATTTGGAAGGGATTCCTCAAGAGTAGATCAGAATCGACTATGATAATTTGAACAGTTCCTTGGAGGCTTCCCTGGTGGCTCAGACAGTAAATTTGCCTGTAATTGGGGAGACCTAGGTTCAGTCCCTGGGTTGGGGAGATCCTCTTGAGAAGGGAATGGATACCTACTCCAGTATTCTTGCCTGGAAAAAAATCCCATGGACAGGGGAGCCTAGGGGGCTACAATCCATGGAGTTGCAAAAGTCAGACACGACTGAGCAGCTAACACATTGATTGATCTCCAAGGTGTCTACCACTATGTCCTCTAACTCTGGTCTGGCGTTTTAAGGAGATTTCCAAGGGAAAAGAGCACTGCTGAAAGATGATCCCATTTTCCCTCCTTTTCTAACTTCCTGGTCCCCTCCTATCCCTCAATGATGTCATAAGTAGCCCTGACTGCTCCTTTCCCCTCCCCCAGTGAATTGCACAAGTCTTGACCCACTGAGCACCTCTCCTGAACACAGAACTGCTTACATAGCTGTGGGGGCCAGCACAAAATAAAAATGTTTTAAAATGTATCTTGTTAAAAAAAAAATGATTTAAACTCTTTAAGATAGTGACAGCAGAGCTATAAGCCAAGTGCAAGACTCTTCTAGGTTCAAGTCCCTGTAGGACAATGCAGGTTGTAGTATGCCCGTGAAGAAAAGTGCAGATTCCTGGCCATCAGAATTAGAATCCCCTCCAAGAGAATTCAGAAATCTGCATAAAAATTAGTACATAAAGGAAATCCCAAATCCCTTTGTTCTTAGGGAAAGGATAAGGGCAAAGACAGGTGGGGGATGGAAGACAGGTAGAGTATGAGATGGGGGGGAGAAGCTTGGGACATTTCCCAGGGACTGAGAGGCTGACCAGCTTATGATAGAGACTAGGAGGTACAGGACAAGAAGTCCCAGGGAGGAGAGTGGTTCCAACATGAGCTGGAGGTCATATGCTGGAATAATCGATTTAAAATCATACAGCTAGTCAAAAACACCTCCTTGACAGGACTTCCTTGGTAGTCCTGTGGCTAAGACTCCATGCTCCCAAAGCAGGGGACATGGGTTCCATCCCTGCTTAGGGCAATAGATCTCACATGCTGCCGTTAAGAGATCACATGCTGCAACCAAAAAAAAAAAAAAAAATCCCATGAGCTTCAGTGAAAATCAAAGATCCCCCAAGCCGCCACTCAGACTCATCCCAAGCAAATAAATAAATTTAGAAAAAAGAAAACCCACCTCATTGAAAGAAGTCTCCCTTCAAGAGATCATGGAAAATTTACATAGGCCTTTGACTATGAAACTGATGACCAGAAAAGTGAAACTTTACTTAATACTTGATACAGGTACTATGCATGACTCCTGGATTTCCAATAATGCAAGAAGGTATAATTGATGCTAAAACTATACTGAGCAAAACTAATTAACTTGATATTTCAGAAGGCACTTCAGGATCTTGCAGGGCCTTGGAATAAGGATTAGAAATTTATTGAAGAATTAAATTATTGCATTGATTCATTCACAAATTAACTAAATCAAATTCATGAAATAAATTAATTTATTGACGATGAAAAGTGTGACCACACCAGCTAATCACTAATCCACAAATGACTAAACTAGTTTTCATTAAACAAGCTAATGAATAGGTAATGCGAATCTCACATATTTGTTGAGCAAATGGATTACTGAAGAAAGGCAGACAAATCTCTTATTAACCCCCAGACCTCAGAATTATCTTTTTCGAATCTGAAACCTGTCATCTTTTTTTCATATAGCACTCAGAGGAAATACTGATCCAATGGATGCTTGTTTCACAGGATTAACCTTGTATTTCTCCTGTGTCCCACATAGTGAGAAATTTAGAACTTTTCTGGTTAAATGTTGAGCCACTTTGTGGAGCATAAACACAATTTAGGGAAGAGATTAAACGAGTCAACTAAGCCTCGGCTCATGTGCCTGGAAGTAAAAGGATGTGAAGCCATTGTGGAGTTTCCCCTTAGCGCTCTGAAGGGGATTGTGATGTTTTTTCTATAATTGAGTTATGATTTTAAGATGTTTTATTATAGATTTTTTTAAATCATAAAAATAGTAACAGCTCTTAAGATTCCAAAAGATAAGCTCAGTGTCCAAAATTTGGAAAATAATGGGACTTCCCTGGCAGTCCAGTAGTTAAGATTCCACACATTGGACCCCTGGTTGGGAACTAATATCCTGCAAGTTGCAGAACCAACACCAACACCACCACCAATACCAAAAAAGGGAGAAGAAGCCTGGGTTTATTCACACGGCAGCATCAGCTTTTGAAGATGAGAATGGATGGTGAGAAAGGGGATAAGGGTCTGCTGCCAGTAATGGTGGACTCAACGCTCCCGCAGAAGACAACTGTCAATTGTAAATAAAAATCCCAAAACAACTCCTGAAGTTGTAGTAAGTGATTAAAAAGCAGGCAGAACCTGGAGAAGAATCCATATTCAGGGCAGTAGTGGCACCAGCTGAGTTTCCTAATTGTATGGCCTTTAGCCTGAAGTCAGATGGTATCTTTAGGATGGGGGTGGGGAATAGAAGAGGGGCAAAATCTTGGATAGAAACCTGCAGTCTTTCTGGGCTAAAAAAACCACAGAACAGAAGAGGGGAAACCACAGCAGCTGGAAAGTGAAGAGGAGAAATCTGAGAAAGGAGAGAAGAGCGGCCCAAAATTTTCTGCATAAACTTTGCCCACCTCTCTGGACTGACCCTTAAACCCTGCCCACATGGTTAGACTTCAAGCAGCCCCGAGGAGGCTGAAGAAACTCAATAGAGAATTTGACTGTTACTCACTACTTACAAAAACAATCATATTCTCTGCCAGAGGATCTCCAGCGGGAGCTGGAGGCACCTCCTGCCATGGAAGAGACAACAAATTACTATTTTACTCAAAATGTGAGTTTCTACTTTCCACCCATGAGGATGGCTCTCATCAGAAAAACAGAAAATAACAAGTGAGAATATGGAGAAAATGGAAACCTTGCGCACTGCTAACCTAGAATGTAAAATGGTGCAGCTGCTATGGGAAATTAGTGGTTCCCAGGGACTTCCCAGATGGTCCAACGATTAAGACTCCGTGCTTCCATGCAGGGAATACAGGTTCAATCCCTAGTCAGGGAACTAATATCCTACAAGCCTTGAAGTGTGACCAAAATTTTTTTTTAAAAAAAGAAATAAAAGAAAATCAGTGGTTCCTAAACATTAGGCATAGATTTAATGTGCAATCCAGCAATTTCACTTCTGGGAATGAAAGCAAGCATCCAACAGATACTTGTACATCTATGTCAGGTGGCACTAGTGGTAAAGAACCCGGCTGCCAATGCAGGAGACATGAGATTCAGATTCTATCCATGGGTAGGAAAGATCCCCTGGAGGAGGGCATGGCAGCCCACTCCAGTATTCTTGCCTGGAGAATCCCATGGATAGAGGAGCCTGCGGGCTACCGTCCATAGGCTCACAATGGGTGAGACATGACTGAAATGACTTAGCAAGCACATGTTCATAGCAGCATTATTTACAGTAGTCAAAATGTGGAAGTAACCCTAAGTGTCCATTGGCAGATGAATGGATAAACAAAACTTATTGTAGATATATATAACAGGATATTATTCAGCCTTTGAAAGGAAGGAAACTGTGACACATGCTACAATGTGTGTGAGCATCGCATCTTAGTTTTGTTTCCTATTTGCCGTGTGACCTTAAGCAAGCTGCTTACTTTTTCTGTGACTCAGTTTCTTTACCTATAAAGTAAAATTTTTATCTGTCTGACTTTATCTCAAGGCATCTTAATGACAAATTGAATTAATGGTTGTGAAAGCATTATGAAGAACGTTGAACATAGTGCGCCTTTGTATGTTGTATTTACTACGAAATTTGGAAATTTTTCTCCACCTCCTCCTCCCACTTCCTCCCCCCACCCCTTCACCTCCTCTCCCTCTTTCTCCTCTCTCTTCTTTCTCTGATGCATGATACAAGGTGCTCAGGGCTGGTGCACCCGGATGACCCAGAGGGATGGAATTGGGAGGGAGGTGGGAGGGGGGCTCTGGAAGGGGAACACATGTATACCCATGGCAGATTCATGTCAATGTATGGCAAAACCAACACGATAATGTAAAATAATTAATTAATTAAATTTAAAAAAAGGCATCTGGCACTGCACATCTTTAAGGTACACAGCATAATGATGTGACTTACATACATCATGAAATAATTATCAAGCTTATCCATCATCTCTTATAGAAGTAAAAGAAAGGAAAAATATTTTGCCTTGAAATGAGAATGCTAACGATTTACTCCTGTAACAACTTTCATATAAAATGTTTGTAGTGTTAATTATATTAATCACAGTGTACATAACATTGTTAGTACTTATCTTATAATTAGAAGTTTGCACCTTTTGACCATCTTCCTTCAATTCCCCTTGCCCGCACCACTCGCTTCTGGTAACCATCAATCTGATCTCTGTTGTATAAGTCTGTCTTTTGAAGTAGAAGTCTGTCTTTTGAAGAAATTTTTCTTCTTACTTGACAGACAGGTGAGATCTTTCTTAAATATATATCCTCTATCTTGTCATCTTCATGTCAAGCTTTGTAAAGTAGGGAGTAAATTATCCTCTATTTATAAGAGATAAACATAGAGTGTTTGGTCTAGTAGAAATTCAATAAATATTCATCTCTTCACTTTGTTTGAATGGGCATAGGAGGCAAAACCTGTCAGAGATTAATTATGTGTCAACTTGACTGGCCCATAAGTTGCCCAGAGAGTTGGCTCTAAACTCTATTCTGGGTGTTTCTGTAAAGGTTTTTAGGTGAGATTTGCATTTCATTCAGTAGGGTGAATAAAGCAGATTGTCCTCCTGGATGTGGGTGGGCCTTGTCTAATTAGCTGAAGTTGTAAATAGAAAAAAGACTGATCTTCCCTGGCGTGAAAGAGAATTTTTCTTGCCTCTGAATCAAACTAAATTATCAGCTCTTCCTGGATCTCAAGCTTTCTGGCATTTGGACTGGCACTATGTCATTGCCTCTCCCTTACCTGCAGATCTTCAGACCTTGGGTCTTGACCACCTACAAAATTACACAAGCCAATGAAATTATATATATATATATATGTGTGTGTGTGTGTGTGTGTGAATCACTTTGCTGTATACCTGAACCATTGTGAATCTGCTGCTGCTGCTAAGTCGCTTCAGTCATGTCCAACTCTGTGCAACCCTCATAGATAGGAGCCCACCAGGCTCCCCCGTCCCTGGGATTCTCCAGGCAAGAACACTGGAGTGGGTTGCTATTTCCTTCTCCAATGCATGAAAGTGAAAAGTGAAAGTGAAGACGCTCAGTCATGTCCGACTCTTGGCAACCCCATGGACTGGAGCCTACCAGGCTCCTCTGTCCATGGGATTTTCCAGGCAAGAGTACTGGAGTGGGGTGACATTGCCTTATTTTTAAATTTTTATTTATTAGCTTTAAAAATTAGCTAATAAATAAAAATTTAAAAATTAAATATATGTATATATACATACACACACACACATTCTATTAATTCTGTTTCTCTGAAGAACTCCGATTAATACAGTCTGGTTCTTACTCATCTAAAGTCAGGGGGGATGTGTTTGCAACATCCTAAAAATAATAGCTATGATATTCTTATGAGCAATTAGTTTCAAAATTGAAGATCCTGGGTGTGGTGGGGAAAGGGACGCTGCCTTAGGAATCACGTAGTTACAGGAGAGCCCCAGCCTCAGGACACATCCTTGGGGAATTCCATTCTTTTCATGACTAGGACCTCTTTGTCTTTTATGCCATAAGCCATAAGGTGCAAATTATTTTGTTGTTGTTCAGTCGTGTCCAACTCTTTGTGACCCCATGGACTGCAGTGGGCCAGGCTTCCCTGCCCTTCACCATTTCCTGGAGCTTGCTCAAACTCATGTCCATTGAGTCGGTGATGCCATCCAATCATCTCATCCTCTGTCACCCTCCTCTCCTCCTGCCCTCAATCTTTCCCATCATCAGGGCAAATTACTTATTTGGTTACAAAAAGCTCCCTTATGGTTTAGCTCACCTTCTCCATGTTGTATGTCTTTAATATGTCAGTTGTACAGAAGGCAGTCACTATTTCTTTAAAAGTCAGAAATGATTTGCAATGGCTTGTTACCTGGCTCTACTAAGAATGGCTTTTAGGTGTCTGCTCCCCTTTATTCTCAGCCAGCCCGAGAAAGAACACACCGTGGTTGTCTGGCTTTGGGTGGTGTTTCCTTTCTCACATCTCCAGTGATTTACAACCTCGCTTTTCTGGTTAACCATGACCATGGCTGTGACCATGCACACAGTCTACCCTGGATAGACTCAGTTTGTGGGGGATATGGCTATTAACGAGAGAGCCTGGCTCCCAGAGGGTTTGGCTACTGAGATGCATTTTTCTTCCTCTCTCATTTACTAGTGGAAAATACTGGCTGGGAGGAAAAGAAGATAAACAGTGGCCTTTCAATTTTCCCCTAAGCTAGGGTTTATGTTTTACTTTTCCCAGATCCCAGATAAATTCTCTTCCTGCTTTCTGTTTTATGCCACTTTAGAGGACATATGTCAAGCTTAACACTGATTAAAAATAGACCATTTGGATGGAAACAGAATACCATAACATAGGAGGATTTTGCTTTTCAGTTTTATTATTGTAATAAATGTAAGGTTAATCAAAAGAGCTGGATGAATCGTCTTGGAGCCCAAGTCCTCTGCTGTCTACAGAACAGATGGAACTTCTCAGCTCTCTTCTCTTACAATCATTCTACTTGATCACCCAGAAAAGTGAGTTTGCCCTGTCTCCACCACTATCCTCTCATGGGAAGACTAAATTAAAGGCAACATCTATAATTGTATGGTTTTATCTTTGTTTAGGCTATGAGCTTGCTTGATAGTTACTGGGGTACGTATCTTACTTCCTCTTTTAAATTGACACCCCCCACTAACCAAGACACAAGACACACCATGTCTTTTTCCCACAAGACACACCATGATCTGTAGACACACGTGTGTGCGTGGCTTAAGTTGCTTCAGTCATGTCTGACTCTTTGCAGTCCACCAGGCTCCCCTGTCTATGGCATTCTCCAGGTAAGAATCCTGGAGTGGGTTGCCATGCCCTCCTCCAGGGGATCTTCCCAACCCAGGGATCAAACCTTATCTATTATGTCTCCTGCACTGCCAGGCAGGTTCTTTACTTCTAGTGCCAGCTGGGAAGCCTGCAGTTATACATAGGAGCCCTCAATTAGAAACAGTTTTTGTTTAAACAAATGAGTGAATAGAAATATTTTAAAAGCTATAGATGACAAGGATTCCAGGCATTGTTAGGCTCAATTATAATTAATGTGGCAGGCAGTTTGGTTATATAGTCAACATTATCAACAGATATCAGCCAATTGGTAGGTGAAGATGTACAACCACCTCCTCTAAGATCACTGTTCTCAAAGAGAGCACTATTCGAAGTAAGGCATTTCCAGTCAGCAATTCTGAACCCATACTCTGCCGATGTGCTGAGGTCTGGAAAGATTTACCTTCCTAAAATAGGGCTCCAGGGCTGCAACAGGAAGTGG
Source organism: Antilocapra americana (assembly GCA_007570785.1). NCBI lineage: Eukaryota > Metazoa > Chordata > Mammalia > Artiodactyla > Antilocapridae > Antilocapra > Antilocapra americana. The sequence continues at coordinate 3,823,876 of ML660812.1, read as the reverse complement.
ATCAATGCCCCTAGTGAGAATGACTGTTTCTAGAACCTCAGAGTTTGCTAGACTGAGGCAACATCATAAGAAGATACTTGTTATCTCCTTGTGCATTCAACTTCGTACTGATATGCTGATTTATATAAGAAATGAAGAATTTGGCTTCTGTGGAAAAACAGAGTTAGAAAGGAGTGAGAATGAACTCTTTGGTGGTGGGGAAAGTTTACTAAACATTTTATTAAGAAAATTAGGTCATTTGAAATAATGTGCAAAAACTAGTATTTTTTTTTTAAATCAAAATTTTCCTGAGGCACCTCAGAATTTTCCATTTCTGGTCAACATCTGAAAGACAAAAAAGGAAGTGTGGTCTGAGGTACTGACGGCCTGACCAGGAGCAGAGCAAGGCCCCAGACCTCATGAGGAAGCTCCACCAAAAGAAGAACAGGGCCCCTCAACTTAGAAAACAAATGTCTGGGGTTGAATGGCCTCCCTATAATTCAGAGCAGGTGCAGTTGTTCTGGCCATTTGCTGACGGCAAGATGGAGGAGAGAAAAGAAAAGGCAGGGGGAACACAGAGACGCAGAGGCTTCAGAGATTCCTGTTGCTAGGGAACCACTTCCTCTGCACACACAGCTATTCAGATATTACTAGAATAATCCTTCTTAGGCTTCGAAGGAAAGGAAACAGCTCTCAATGCTCAGACATCACAGTAATGCTGGGCCAGGCCTGGCTTTTCCAGCAGGCGCCGAAGAGCTGGGGGTGTCAGGAGAGAACAAGATATGAATGGGCCTCTTGTTTCCAGTCAAAGAGACAGTGGGCTGACCCCCGTCCCACCTTTATCTTCCCAGACGTGTCAGGTGCACACTGTAACACCACACACAACACACACAATTCTACCATCAGTTGCCTGAGAGCAGAGGCAATGTTTCATTCATCTTCAGGTGCCCGCATTCTCCCACACAATGCTACATGCTGTATTATTCCAACTCTATGACATTCTGGAAAAGGCAAAACTATGGAGGCAGTAAAAGATCAATGGTTACTAGGGGTTGGGGGAGTGTGGAGAAGTGAAGAGATGGAGCACAGAGGATTTTCAGGGCAATGAAAATACACTATGTGATATTTTAATGATAGATACATGCCATTATACAGTTGTCCAAACCCGTTGAGTGGAAAACACCAAGAGGGAACCCTCATGTAAACTATGGATGACTATGATATTTGACTATAGGTTTATCAATGGCAACAAGTGTTCCATTTCAGTGAGTGATGCTGATAATGAGGAAAGGTAGGCAGGTGTTGGGGCAGGGAACTTGTGGGAAATCTCTGTACCCTGCACTCAATGTTGCTGTCAACCTAAACTACTCTAAAAAAAATGAAGTCTATGAAAAATAAAATAAAGCTGAAGATTCATTGGAAAGACTAATGGTGAAGCTGAAGCTCCAATACTTGGGCCACCAGATGTGAAGAACTGACTCATTGGAAAAGATCCTGATGCAGGGAAAGATTGAAGGCAGGAGGAGAAGGGGATGACAGAGGATGAGATGGTTGGATGGCATTACCAACTCAATGGATATGAGTTTGAGCAGGCTCCAGGAAACAGTGAAGGACAAGAAAACCTGGTCTGCTGCAGTCCATGGGGTCACAAAGAGTTGGACACGGCTTAACTACTGAATAAAAACAACAAAGATAAAACTCAGCCACATTCCTTTGCTCTTACCATCTTCAGCACACAATGGCCCCAGCTTGAAGTTGCCAGCCCCATTAATGTGCACCCCACTGTTCCCCTCAGGATGAAACTCCAACCATCAACAACAGTGATTGTTTTTTTAACAACCAACCTTTGCTTGCCCACCTGCTCTACTTTTTCGCTTCCTCTCTCCACTACCTGGGCTTCCTAAGATCGTCTCCAAACAATCTGTGCTAGAATCCTTGTCTCAGAATTTACTTCTGAAAGAACCAAAGTAAGGGATCTCCTGACAGTTTATATATCACTGTCTAGCTCTATCTGTAAGGGAGGCTGGGGAATATAGTTCTAGAACTGGTGCAGTCGTTCTAGCCATTTGGAGGAGAGGAAAGAAAAGGCAGGGGGAACACAGAGACCAAAATTGCATTCAACAATTTAAGCCTAAAATTGTATTCAACAATATCAGATCCCGTGGCTAGAGAAGAGAATGTGAATACTGGATAAACTTGCAGGGATAAGGCATGTCCACACGTGATTGTAAATGATGGCCCATCAGGGAGGTATTGGTGAGATGCTTCTTGGTAGGTCCTCGATTATTTAATTGAGACTGTAGAATTGGACTTGGACCTTCAAGCCTAGGTGTGATTTAATAGATGAATAGATACTCTGTCAGCGGTACATAAGATGTATAAGAGCAGGTAAAATCTGGATGCACAAAGACCTGTTAGGAAACTACTAAAATAGTTTAGACATGAGGGAATAGTGACCCAAAAATGGAGTATAACAGCAGAACTGGAAATGTTGGCATATATACAGGAAATACAGTAAAGGAATTCAATAAAACTGATACAAATGTCAAGTACAAAGATGGCATCAAACATGACCTTGAAGCCAAGATGGACCATGACACCATAAAAACAGAAATTACACAATTGGAAAGAAGAATCAAATCTGATGTAAGCTTATTATTATTTTTGGCTCTATGAGATTTAAATATAATGTCTTATTAGAGTGAAGTAGATTTAAAACAGATACTCAACTTCACTAAACCTTAAAAAAAGAGAGAGAAAGGTAAAGGCTCTCATTTCTTTACTTCATCTCCATGACATAAGCATGACTTTATATGCCTGGGGCAAATTCCAAGAAACCCCCTAGCCACCTCTTCCTGCTTAAAAGAAACCAGGAAGGTTAGGCCTTTCTAAAGGGCACTCAAGTCAAGATCTCTGCTGACAAACTTGCTCAGATCAGAAGGATACAAAATCAACCCTCTCATATGGTGCGTGCCTGCGTGCTAAGTCACTTCAGTTGTTCCTGACTTTTTGCAACCTTATGGACTGTAGCCTGCCAGGCTCCTCTTTCCATGGGATTTCCCAGGCAAGAATACTGGAGTGGGTTGTCATGCCCACCTCCAGGGATCTTTCTGATCCAGGGATCAAACCCAGGGCTCCTGCCTTGCAGGCAGATTCTTCACCACTGAGCCACCAGGGAAGCCTCCCACATGGTTCGGTTCAGTTCAGTTGCTCAGTTGAGTCTGACTCTTTGTGACCCCAGGGACTGCAGCATGCCAGGCTTCCCTGTCCATCACCAACTTCCAGAGTTTGCTCAAACTCATGTCCAGCGAGTTAGTGATACCATCCAACCATCTTATCTTCTGTCATTTCTATCTTCTCCTGTCTTCAATCTTTCCCAGTATCAGGGTCTTTTTCAATGAGTTAGTTCTTCGCATCAGGTAGCCAAAGTATTGGATTTTCAGTTTCAGTATCAGTCCTTCCAATGAATATTCAGGACTGATTTCCTTTAGGATTGACCAGTTTGATCGCCTTGCAGTCCATGGCACTGCTCAGAAATTAACTTTATCCAGAAGATATTTGGTATTTGCAGAGTCATTGAAAAGGCTAAGACAGTAGGATTTGGACTGACTCAACCAGACTTGCTGGGATAAATGGACTTTTTAAACTCGAGTTCCCTTATCTGCATAGTGGAAATAATACAGTACCTATTCCATAGGACTGTTAAGAGGATTAAATAGGAAATCCATGTACAGCACTTAGCAAGGTCCCTAGTGCATTGCAAGTACTTAATAAATGTTAACTGTGTTACTGTTGAGTATTGGGCTGGCATGGTTACCAGATGTCTTATATTCAAGTGTTAGAAAAGAACAATTCAGATGATGTGATCCTGAATATGTGAAAATCAAACATGGCAGCTGGACTGGAATAATTCAGGATAAAATCAGTGGACTGTAAGAGGTAAGGAGCAGAGAAAGCTGTGGTCACCTGAAGGAATTGACACAATTATCCATTTTCCTTCCATCTTTTCAAATTGTTCGAAGGGTCTACATGCCCACTTAGAGCAGGGCAGCCATGAGAAGAATTCAGGCACAGAAATAAATGGCAAAGCATGAACTTCCGGAAAGATGGCTTTTAGGGTTGAGGGCAGCAACTGACTCCAGGTGAACAAAAAAGCAAGACTGCAAGACTTCAGACCCTCTCTTAGCACCTAGCTTAACAGCAGGCTTCATAAACCCTTGCTGAACAAACAGACAAATGAAGCCTGTGATCAAATACAACATGGATGTCCTGGTGTTTACAGTTACCACCAAATACTAGAATTGACTCTGTGAATGTGGTCTGACTTTCTCAGTCTTCGATCTGTTCTGCTTCTATAGCTTGAAAATAGCCAAGGGCAATTTGCCCCTTTTGTCAGCTTCTCCTTGGATAGGAAAGCTGAAGATTTCCATGATTGCAATGCACACAGGAGTCATGCTTGATCAAAAAATCCATCTAAAAGGTGCCAGGCACACAGCCAGATGGCGAATGCTCACAAAGGGATTTGACACCAGGCTTGCTGAGCAAGTACAGAAACAGAAAACCTTGGTTGTAGCCCTCTCGGTGAGAATACACTGGCCTCTCAGTTCCCATGAAAAGATGACCCAGAGGAGAAGTCTGTGGCCTCTTAGGTGACCCCGAGTTCTCCAGCATCACGTGTCATCAAGATGTGAGATGGAATATATTAATACTTCTAGCTGTTTGGCCACACCCATCCTTTAAGTGGTTTGGTCTTCTCGTGGTACCCTGCAGAGCTGCAAAGTGTGAGTAATTCTCCATCACTGAAATCATGAGAACCCTCTGAAGAGGACAGCATTAGCCTCTTACAAAGAAGAAACCAATCCAGGGGAGTTTCAGAGAATTGTGTAAAGATTGCTGGCAGAGGTAAGCACTCGTCAGCTTGATGCTGGCGTGTCCTCCTGTTTCTATAGCAACAGCCCCTTCATCATCTTACCTGCTCCTCAGACCACAGGTAGGATGGAGAGGGAACACTGAGAGGATGCAATCCCAGCTAATTTTTTTTAACCACTTAAGGATGCAGGCCTTACAATTTCTTGAGAGAAATAAGAACTTAGATTTTTAAATGGAAGTTCCCACTTTTCAAACATTGTGTATGTGTGTGTGCTCCGTTGAGTCCAACTGTTTGCCACCCCATGGACTATAGCCTGCCAGGCTCCTCTGTCCATGGAATTCCCCAGGCAAGAAAGCTGGAGTGGGTAGCCATTTCCTCCTCCAGGAGATCTTCTTGACCCAGGGATCAAACCCAGGTCTCCTGCATTACAGGCGGATTCTTTACCATCTGAGCCACCAGGGAGGCCCTCTAGCCCCTTCTGTCTATGCCCAAATCAAAATCCACATTCTAGCAAGGCCTATGGACAGCATCTGTGAGCAGTCTAATTTCAAAGCAGTTATTTTGCATTTAGATTTTTTAAAACATTTTTGAAAGGTTTTTTTGAGCAACCAGGCTCATTGATGTTTTTAAATATGTTATGATGAGTTCAATGCATGACTGTGTCAAGGGATCTTCTTTTAGTTCCGGTTCCGCCAGTTATGTGGGTGGTGAAGGATATAGGAGGGGAGTGGAGTGCAGAGACAGGAGGGGGTAGCTGGCATAGGACTTATTGCAGCCAGCAATTTCTGGGGGTAACTGGTGCTTGACCCTGTGGGGACCACGCTCCCCAGCTGTGCTCTCATGAGGCCAGAGAGCAGAGGTATTGACTCACTAAGGCCCATAGGTGATTGCTCAGGGCTACCTTTGAAGGGCTTTAGAGCAGCCTCAGGCCCAGCTGGACCCCGTGCCCCTTCTAGATATTGATACAGATTTGGGATCAGCGGTTGCTGCACCAGGAATCACTGAAGCATGTGGTAAAGTACAGCTGTCATGAAGCCAAGTTGAACTGGAGCATGTGGGGGGTGCTGGAAATAAAGCAGCTGACTTCAGGGGCCCTAGGACCAAAAATGCCACTTCACAGGAATGTTTGAAGACAGACATGGGCAAACAGCAACAACAATGACAACAACAATCTTTGAGATGTAAAAACCCTCACATTTTCTCTCCTCAAGCTTTTGTGAAAATAATCAGCTGGAATTTCTAGTTGGTGATCCCTACTTTGTATATACTGAGAACAAGAGGGAAGGTGGCCTCCAAGGAGAGAGCTAGGTGGGCATTCATACAATTGCCATCTTATTCATGTGGGGGTGGGGGCAGGGAGTGGGGAGGGGAAGGAAGTGAGAAGAGGGGAGGGGGCAGAGAGATTCCCCCGGGATGGAAATCTTTAAAGACAGCGCTTGGCAGGTCGATTTATTTAATGCACACGCTATTCTAATTATAATGTAACCATCCCAGTTCTGCGTTCTCTAAGGGAATCTTCAGTTCAGTTCAGTTGCTCAGTTGTGTCCAACTCTTCGCGACCCCATGGAATGCAGCACGCCAGGCTTCCCTGTCCATCACCAACTCCCAGAGATTGTTCAAACTCATGTCCAGTCGAGATAGTGATGCTATCCAACCATCTCATCCTCTGTTGTCTCCTTCTCCTCCTGCTTTCAATCTTTCCCAGCATCAGGATCTTTTCTAATGAGTCATTTCTTCGCATCCGGTGGCCAAAGTATTGACACTTCAGCTTCAACATCAGTCCATCCAATGAATATTCAGCTGATTTCCTTTAGGATGGACTGGTTTGATTTATTTTGAAACCCAAGGGACTCTCAAGAGTTTTCTCCACACCACAGTTCAAAAGCATCAATTCTTCGGTGCTCAGCTTTCTTTATAGTCCAACTCTCACATCCATACATGACTATTGGAAAAACCATAGCTTTGACTAGACAGAACTTGATTGGCAAAGTGATGTCTCTGCTTTTTAATATGCTATCTAGGTTGGTCTTAACTTTTCTTCCAAGGAGCAAGCGTCTGTTAATTTCATGGCTGCAGTCACCATCTACAGTGATTTTGGAGCCTAAAAAACTAAAGTCAGCCACTGTTTCCACTGTTTCCCCATTTATTTGCCATGAAGTGACGGGATGAGAGGCATTTTAAGCCAACTTTTTCACTCTCCTCTTTCACTTTCATCAAGAGGTTCTTTAGTTCTTCTTCACTTTCTGCCATGAGGGTGGTGTCAGCTGCATATCTGAGGTTATTGATATTTCTCCCAGCAATCTTGATTCTAGCTTGTGCTTCCTCTAGCCCGGAATATCACATGATGTACCCTGCATACAAGTTAAATAAGCAGGGTGACAATATGCAGCCTTGACGTATTCCTTTACTGATTTGGAACCAGTCTGTTGTACTATGTCCAGTTCTAACTGTTGCTTCCTGACCTGTATATAGGTTTCTCAAGAGGCAGGTCAGGTGGTCTGGTATTCCCATCTCTTGAAGAATTTTCCAGTTTGTTGTCATCCACACAGTCAAAGGCTTTGGCATAGTTGATAAAGCAGAAATAGATGCTTTTCTGGAATTCTCTTGCTTTTTTGATGATCCAACGGATGTTGGCAATTTGAACTCTGGTTCCTCTGCCTTTTTGAAATCCAACTTGAACATCTGGAAGTTCATGGTTCACATACTGCTGAAGCCTGGCTTGGAGAATTTTGAGCATTACTTTGCTAGTGTGTGAGATGAGTGCAATTGTGTGGTAGTTTGTGCACTCTTTGGCATTGTCTTTCTTTGGGATTGGAATGAAAACAGACCTTTTCCAGTCCTGTGGCCACTGCTGAGTTTTCCAAATTTGCTGGCATATTGAGTGCAGCACTTTCACAGCATCATATTTTGTTGAGCATCACAGCACTTTCCAGCTCAACTGGAATTCCATCATCTCCACTAGCTTTGTTCATAGTGATGCTTCTTAAGGTCACCTTGACTTCACATTCCAGGATGCTCTAGGTGAGTGATCACACCATCGTGATTATCTGGGTCATGAAGATCTTTTTTGTATAGTTCTTCCGTGTATTCGTGCCACCTCTTCTGAATATCTTCTGCTTCTGTTAGGTCCATACCGTTTCTGTCCTTTATGGTGCCCATCTTTACATGAAACATTCCCTTGGTATCTCTAATTTTCATGAAGAGATATCTAGTCTTTCCCATTCTATTGTTTTCCTCTATTTCTTTGCATTGATCACTGAGGAAGGCTTTCTTATCTCTCCTTGCTATTCTTCAGAACTCTGCATTCAAATGGGTATATCTTTCCTTTTCTCCTTTGTTTTTAGCTTACAAAGGAGATTCTTACAAAGACCAAATAACAAATGTCAAACAAACAAGAAAATAGTAATTTTTAAAAAGTGAAATTGGATAGAAACATATCTTGTCTCTCTCACACACAAACAGAGATTAGGCTGCTCTGCTCCAAGCATTTGTTCACACTCAGTCACTAAGTGGTGTGCAACTCTTTGCACTCCCGTGGACTGCAGCTCGCCAGGCTTCTCTGTACTTCACTCTCTCCCAGAGTTTTCTCAGACTCATGTCCATTGAGTCAAAGGTGCCATCCAACCATCTCATCATCTGTCATCCCTTTCTCCTGCCCTCAATCTTTCCCAGCATCCAGGTCATTTCCAATGAGTCAATTCTTCTCATTAGGTGGTCAAAGTATTGGAACTTCAGCATCAGTCCTTCAAATGAATATTTAGGGTTTACTTCCCACACTGAAAATTGCATCCCTGGGAACTGATTCACTTTTCCTGGATGACCTTCTGGAAAGCTCTCAGCCTCCATCCCCACTGAGCTAAGGGGCTGGACAAAGGAGGTATCTCCTGGCAAACATGTGCACAGTGTCAAAACCAAACATCAGAGACTTCCCTGGCTGCCTAGTGGTTAAGACTCCGAGCTCCCAACGAAGAGGGCATGGGTTTGATCCCTGGTTAGGGAATTAAGATGCTGCAGGGTGCGGTCTTAAAAACAAAAAACACATACATTTAAAAAAACAAATGAACACCCAAACATCAGCTGTGCAGGTGAATTTCTGCTTCTCCTCAAGGCACAGGTGCCTGTCAATCAACAAAAAAGCAGGTGTCCTGTGAACACAGAGGACTAAAGCAGATCCTCATTTCCCTTATATTTCTGCTTTCCCATTTATGAACAATTGGTGGTCTGCTGAATTTCACCCCCCCCCCAAAAAATGGAAATGAGTAGCTCTCTGCCTATAGAGAGAGGAGAAAAGGCTAGGACTGCTCTCTGGGCCATGCTGAGGAGGATGGATGCAGTGGGTTCAGAGCAGTGGATAGACCATCACTTAAGAGACTTCACCTAGGAGAGCCCTGAGAACTTGGGAACCTGATTTCCTTTCTCTGATGCCTTCTCCTGGAATAATGGCAGTGAGCTGGGGGCTGACTGGCACCTTTCAACAGGCAGACCAGGAAGTCTCCCATCACCACAGACAGAAGACTTCCCGGGCTGACCACTCTCTCCTGCCAAACACAATCATTTCCCCCATTGCCACATCCTCCCACCCTCAGTCACCAGAGAAACATCTCTTCAGATTTTAGGGCGAGTCCAACTGACTTCACAGGTGAAGAAAATCTAAGCCAAAAAAAAAAAGACTTTTTCCTACTGACACTGACAATGCAGAAACGGTAAGTAAATTCTAGAAACATCTTCCTTTTTGTGATGTATGTTGGAGCCCATGGCCTCCTGTCCAGTGGTGCTTTAGTTCTTGGAATAGGAAATGTTATCACCTTCAAAGGACTGTATTCTTCTGACAAATCTCCAGCAACAAGCATAGCACTGCCTTCATTTTTTCGGAAATGAAATCAATTTCATATGATTGTGAACATCTAAGCACTGTTAGTTACTTGGAGTAGAGACAAACAATTGTATTGAGATTCCTTAGGTTAAACAAAAGTATGGGACTTCCCTAGTAGCTCAGTGGGTAGGAATCTGCCTGCCAATGCAGGGGACACGGATTCGACCCCTGGTCCAGGAAGATTCCACATGTCACAGAGCAACTAAGTCCGTGGGCCACAACTACTGCACCCATGCTCTAGAAACTGTGAACTGCAACTACTGAGCCCACGTGCTGAAAAACAGTAGCCACCAATCTCTGAAACTAGAGAAAGTCAGGGCAAAGTAACAAAGACCCAGCACAGCCAAACATAAATAAGTTAAAAAAAAAGTACTGTAGCAAAGTCCCATAAAAGAATTTAAGGATCAGGAATTTGCTGAAATTCACCTACCGCCTCCAGTAGCATTTTCTCTAATAAACAGCCTCCAGTAATCTTCAGATTATCTGTTCCAAGTTTAAGGGAGTGGAAAGAATGTAAATTCAGAATAAAGGAAGTACACCACCCTTTTGTTTCCTAATTTTCCTACCTGAACAATTTTCTGGTCATTCTTTGGCCTCAGACAAATGAGTAAGGAAGACAAATAACTTTCTTGCACAATCACAGGAGAGTCTATTGGAATACAGTTGGCTGGAGTGGAAATCTCGCTTTGACTGTTCTCCCTATGATGTGAAAGCAAAAGCAGACATTTTGTCTGATTATCAGAGAGTAGGTCTTATTTCTGACCTCTCACAGTGCTCTCAGTCAGAAAGGCTGACTTCTGAGTCTCCTTGGGGGCCCAGCCTCACACACACAGTAACATCATGTCACTTAAGCTGCAGAGTAGAACTCTGGTCTCATTCCCCAGAAAGATTACAAAAATACATATATATTCCCCCTCATTGCATCCATTTTAGTAGAAGAATTTTAACTGTTTGGGGCTTCTTACTTTACACTTGAATAACCTACAAACCACAGGAAATGAAAATCTGACTAAGTGCAGATGACACAAACAGCCACCCCTGAAGGGGGTTGGGCCCCACTCAGCCCTGGGTGACCTTTAGCAAAAGGAGAACATTCAGATGAAATTCTCTGCTGGTAATAAAATGGCTTCTCGCCTCAATGAACAAAATGTTGCAGTCTTGCAGCCCTAATAGCACATGGTGAGTGCAGACCAAAAGACAATAGGGATTCCACAAAGTCTCCTTGGATTTTCAACACATTTAAAGTTGTTGCAGCATTGGAAAGTACTTGGCTTGCTTCTAAAGCCATGCATGGCAAGAAACATGGCAAGATTGAGCCAACATTTTTAAAACACATGTTCCTTTTTTTCTCTTGGAAATATAGCCATCAGAAAGGATGCAATTCTTTTTTAAAAAGAATTCTCTCAAGAAAGCATAGATGGCCCATTCATTGGTCTCACCACCCACAGAGGAGCAAAAAGGAAAGAGATAATCCAGGGAAAGAATGACATGAGAGAGGTTGGGGGTCTAAGTCATCCAGACCAAAAATCTGACTACTATACAACAGCTGCTTTTTCACTGAGGCACATGCCCAGGTGAGAATGTATAGACTAGTTCTTGTCCTTAAGTCCTTCAGTCAGTTCAGTTCAGATCAGTAGTTCAGTCGCTCAGTCGTGTCCGACTCTTTGTGACCCTATGGACTACAGCACGCCAGGCCTCCCTGTCCATCACCGACTCCCGGAGCCCACCCAAACCCATGTCCATCGAGTCGGTGATGCCATCCAATCATCTCATCCTCTGTCGTCCCCTTCTCCTCCTGCCCTCAATCTTTCCCAGCATCAGGGTCTTTTCAAATGAGTCAGTTCTTCACATCAGGTGGCCAAAGTATTGGGATTTCAGCTTCAACATCAGTCCTTCCAATGAACATTCAGAACTGATCTCCTTTAGAATGGACTGGTTGGATCTCCTCGCAGTCCAAGGGACTCTCAAGAGTCTTCTCCAATACCACAGTTCAAAAGCATCAATTCTCCTGCGCTCAGCTTTCTTTATAGTCCAACTCTTACATCCATACACGACCACTGGAAAAACCATAGCTTTGACTAGACAAACCTTTGTTGGCAAAGTAATGTCTCTGCTTTTTATTTTTTTTTAGGAGAAAAATTCATTTTATTCAGATGAGGCACTTTCAAAGTATTATTTGTGATGTGTGTGTGTGTGTGTGTGTGTGTGTGTGTGCATATGTATGCATGGGGAGTAGTGGAAGTGGTGCAGGATAATAAATACTGTGAGGGTGAAGGAACACCCCCCTGAGCTAGCAGGAGGGTGTGGCAGCAATTTACAGAGCCTGGGGAGGACAGTCCAGGGACAAGGAGGTTCACAGCTGGCTTGGAGGCTGAGATGTCCCCATCAGCACAAGAAGCCAAAGAAATTGGAGGAGCGAGGGGGTGGGCCCACGAGCATGGGCATCTGGTTCCTGTGAGTGATCTTGATTGTACAAGGTGTCTGCATCCAGGGTTCTCCATCAATTTGCATGGGGAGGGTTTTTGTGGTGTGGAAGGTGATCTCAGAGCACTTGGCCAGCCGATGTCCAGCATTCTTGAGCTTGGTATAGATCTGGCCTATCTCAATTGCACCCTCCAGCCCCACTACTTCCAGCCGCTTGTCACTTAGGTCTGGTACACAAGTCTTCAAGATATCAGGGTCGGTGATGACTCTGGCAGTAGCACCTAAGGCCTGGTTGATCCCATGGATATCGCCATGTGGTCTCTTGGTGTCACCCCAGAGATTGGAGCCACCATGTGTGCTTGGGATGTTCAGCACTGCAATGCCTTCTAGGGACAGGTTGCTCAGATCCAGTGGTTTCCCACAGATCTCAACTGTCAAAGATTCCTCCAGCTTTTTGCACGTTGAGAAGATGGTTTCAGAAGTGGCAAATTTGAAGTACCATAGCTTGTTCTTCATTCTGCTATTGAACTTCTCAGGATATTTCTCTCACATGATGTGGAATCGGTGAGCAATAGAGGCATCCACACCGATGGAGAAGTAGTTATTGATGATTTGAAAGGGGACTGGGTCACTCTTTTCTTCAGTTTGTTGGGGTATCACCTCCACAGACCATCGATCCATATGTACCACCTTACTCGTCTCTAAATCCTTGAGGATCTTCCCCAGATTCTGTCCCTCATACCCTCCTCCCCATCGTAGGCAACGAGCCAGATCATTTCCAGTGCCCAGGGGCAACACAGCGACAGGAGGCACAAAAGGCAAGTTGGCTTTGTCAATGGACTCTAGAATCCAGCCTACTGTGCCATCTCCACCACACACCAAAATCCTGTAATCAGGAACATCTCTGAAGAATCTGAGTCCTGGCTCAGGACCATCCTTCAGGAGGTTGAACACCTGTCGAGGGTTCAGTAGATACTGGAATTTCCAAAGCACCCTCTCCCCTTGCTTCCCGCCACTCTTGGGGTTCACAAAGACCAGAAGTGGGTGGGTGTTAGAAACGGGATCAATCCGCAGAGCCTCAGAAGTGCTCAAACTTAAATCATCCATGGTCTTCTGGATTATTTTGCTAGTTTTACGCTCCTGTCCAGAGGCCAGGACGCTGGGATAGAAGGAAGATGGAGGCAGGATGTGATCTCGGAGCAGCCCACAGTCACACTCATGGCCCACGGCTGGAAGGCAGTCATCATGGATCTCTAGGTGGCACCACACACAATGCAGCCCAACCAGACTGTGGTAGATCCGGATCTTTTTCTGACAGCGGTCACACCGTCCAGATTCACAGCCTCCTCGCACCCACACATGTGGCTGGACACCAACGTCCTTCCGAGACTTGGCATAGGTGCTGACTTCACAGGGCAGGGCCTTCATGGCACACTGGTCGTGAACGATGTATTTACAGAGGTTACAGCTCAGCCCCTGTTTGCCAAGACCAATGCTGGACTCGCACAGGTTGCAGGAGACTGGTCGGGGGAATCTCTTGGGTCTCCACATGTGCTGCCCATTGTCCTCCAGGGTCACCTCCAGGCCCAGCAGCACGAGCAGTGGCACGGTGGTGGCCCCAGCCCGGAGCCACTCAGCTAGGGAGACAGAGCCGCTGCCGTCATAGTCGATCTCTTTCATCATCTCTTGAAGAATCGGCCTCAGCTCAGACACATCCCAATCCAGGTATTCAGCCATTCGCATCATCTGTATGATGATTCTCTCCACTCCTGAGCTGTCCAGGATCCCATTTCTGTCCGTGTCGTACAGCTTGAAGGTGAACTCTAGCTTGTCTTCCGGCCTGCCACCTCCAGAAGAGAAAAGTAGCAGGAAACATCACTGAGACACACCACATCTTCTCTTACAGTGTCTTCTATGTAGCAGCCAGTCTGGAAGGACTGAAACAGTGCCTGGCTTAGGTGATCTGGAACATTATCCACTTCCAGGTAGATTTTCAGGAATTGCTGGAACCCCTCATATCCAATGGCATCTCCTTGGAGATATTCAGCCATTTCACCATCCTCAAAGAGCTTCAGGACATCACTGACCTTTTTGGTGGAGTATTCCATGTATTTTTGCAGCTGGGCAAAATCACTGGGGCTTATTAGGCCCCTCTCCTTGGCCATCTTTCTTTTTTTCTTAAGGATGAACACAAAGGCAGCTTGGTTGTAGTACTTCTGGGCCTTGGAACTTTGCTTCCAAGGGTAGTTCTTGGATGCGGAGGGCGCGCGGTCGCAGCTCTCTCTGCTTTTTAATATGCTATCTAGGTTGGTCATAACTTTCCTTCCAAGGAGCGTCTTTTAATATCATGGTTGCAGTCACCATCTGCAGTGATTTTGGAGCCTGATAAATAAAGTCAGCCACTGTATCCACTGTTTCCCCATCTATTTGCCATGAAGTGATGGGACCAGATGCCATGATCTTTGTTTTCTGAATGTTGAGCATTGAGCCAACTTTTTCACCCTCTTTAATTTCATCAAGAGACTCTTTAGTTCTTCTTCACTTTTTGCCATAAGGGTGGTGTCATCTGCATGATGATGCAGGTCCTTAGCACCTTCCAAAAACTGGTGAGAAATGGAATGTCTCCTGCCATATCAGTAAACAAAGGATGTCACAGTCATCAGCAATTGTGGACCTCCAACATGAGCTGGTGAGCCCTGAAGGAACTCAGGAAGGAAAGAACTTCTGCCATCTAGCAGCCATCAGTCTGTGGCCACTCCCTACAGTGAGCCTTGAGACAACTTGGGATCTGATAACACTTGATACTAACCCCAGATAGCTGAGATGCATATCAAAAAATTATTTCAGTGAGTTGAGACTCTCACATCTTCCCATACATAGAAAAGCACTTAATTCCTTAATTTGACGTATCTGGATTCTTAAGCAGTAATCTTTTGATGTTCCCAACTACCTGCCCTACCTGCCCTTCATTGCCAAACTCCTATATATCCTAGCTCCTTCCCTCACCTTCTTGGAGTGTTTTCTCAGAGCTATCTGAAATGCTATTTCCCAGGCTGCGGTCCCTATTTTGCCCCCAAATAAAACCTAACTCACAACTCTCACACTGTGTAAATATTTTTTTCAACACTGGCTAATTGGGTGACTTTTCTTCTCTCACCAGTCACATCCACAACTGGGTGTTGTTTTGCTTTGTCTCCATCTCTTCATTCTTGCTGGAGTTATTTCTCCACTGATCTCCAGTAGCATATTGGGCACCTACCAACCTGGGGAGTTCATCTCTCAGTGTCCTATCTTTTTGCCTTTTCATACTGTTCATGGGGTTCTCAAGGCAAGAATACTAAAGTGGCTTGCCATTCCCTTCTCCAGTGGACCACATTTTATCAGAACTCTCCATCATGACCCTTCCATCTTGGGTGGCCCTACACTGCATGGCTTATAGGATCACTGAATTAGACAGGACTGTGGTCCATATGATCAGATTGGTTAGTTTTCTATGATTGTGGCTTTTAGTTTGTCTGCCTTCATGGAGAAGGATAAGAGGCTTATGGCAGCTTCCTGACTGAGAAGACTGAGTGAGGGGGAAACTGGGCCTTGTTCTGATGGGTGGGGCCATGCTCAGTAAAACTTTAATCCAATTTTCTGTTGATAGGTGGGGCTGTGTTCCCTCCCTGTTATTTAGTTGGGTCAAAACAACAGCGGAGGTAATGAAGACCAAAAGGTCCCATGTATAGTAACCTGGAATGTTAGGTCCATGAATCAAGACAAACTGGAAGTGGTCAAACAGGAGATGGCAAGAGAGAATATTAACATTTTAGGAATCAGTGAATTAAAATGGACTGGAATGGGTGAATTTAACTCAGATGACCATTATATCTACTACTGTGGACAAGAGTCCCTTAGAAGAAATGGAGAAGCCATCATAGTCAACAAAAGAGCCTGAAATGCAGTACTTGGATGCAATCTCAAAAATGACAGAATGATCTCTGTTCGTTTCTAAGGAAAACCATTCAATATCACAGTAGTCCAAGTCTATGCCCCGATCAGTAATGCTGAAGAAGCTAAAGTTGAATGGTTTTATGAAGGCCTACAAGACCTTCTAGAACTAATATCAAAAAAAGATGTCTTTTTCATTATAGGGGACTGGAATACAAAAGTAGGCAATCAAGAAATACACGGAGTAACAGGCAAATTTGGCCTTGGAGTACAGAATGAAGCAGAGTAAAGGCTAATAGAGTTTTTCTAAGAGAACACACTGGTCATAGCAAACACCTTCTTCCTACAACACAAGGGAAGACTACACATGTACATCACCAGATGGCCAACACCGAAATCAGATTGATTATATTCTTTGCAGCCAAAGATGGAGAAGCTTTATACAGTCAGTGAAAACAAGACCAGGAGCTGACTGTGGCTTAGATCATGAACTCCTTATTGTCAAATTCAGACTAGACCACTAGACCATTCAGGTATGACCTAAATCAAATCCCTTACATTTACACAGAGGAAGTGAGCAATAAATTCAAGGGATTAGATGTGATAGACATAGTGCCCGAAGAACTATGGACAGAGGTTTGTGACATTGTACAGGAGACAGGGATCAAGACCATCCCCAAGAAAAAGAAATGTAAAAAGGCAAAATGATTTTTTGAGGAGGCCTTACAAATAGCTGTGAAAAGAAGAGAAGTGAAACGCAGAAGACAAAAGGAAAAATATACCCATTTGAATGCAGAGTTCTAAAGAAGAGCAAAAAGAGATAAGAAAGCCTTCCTCAATGATCACTGCAAAGAAATAGAGGAAAAGAATAGAATGGGAAAGACTAGAGATTTCTTTAAGAAAATCAGAGGTACCAAGAGAATGTTTCATGTAAAGATGGGCACAATAAAGGACAGAAATGGTATTGACCTAACAGAAGCAGAAGATATTCAGAAGGGGTGGCAAGAATACACAGAAGAACTATACAAAAAAGATCTTCATGACCCAGATAATCATGATGGTGTGATCATTCACCTAGAGCCAGACACTCTGGAATGCGAAGTCAAGTGGGCATTAGGAAGCATCACTATGAACAAAGCTAGAGGAGATGATGGAATTCCAGTTGAACTATTTCAAATCCTAAAAGATGATGCTGTGAAAGTGCTGCACGCAATATGCCAGCAAATTTGGAAAACTCAGCAGTGGCCACAGGACTGGAAAAGGTCTGTTTTCATTCCAATCTCAAAGAAAGGCAATGACAAAAAGTGCTCAAACTACCACACAATTGCACTTATCTCACACACTAGCAAAGTAAATGCTCAAAATTCTCCAAGCCAGGCTTCAGCAGTATGTGAACCATGAACTTCCAGATGTTCAAGTTGGATTTCAAAAAGGCAGAGGAACCAGAGTCCAAATTGCCAACATCCGTTGGATCATCAAAAAAGCAAGAGAATTCCAGAAAAGCATCTATTTCTGCTTTTATCGACTATGCCAAAGCCTTTGATTGTGTGGATGACAACAAACTAGAAAATTCTTCAAGAGATGGGAATATCAGACCACCTGACCTGCTTCCTGGGAAATCTGTATGCAGGTCAGGAAGCAACAGTTAGAATTGGACATGGAATTCCAAATAGGAAAAGGAGTACGTCAAGACTGTATATTGTCACCCTGCTTATTTAACTTATATGCAGAGTACATCATGAGAAACACTGGGCTGGAGGAAGCACAAGCCGGAATCAAGATTGCTGGGAGAAATATCAATAACCTCAGATATGCAGCTGACACCACCCTCATGGCAGAAAGTGAAGAAGAACTAAAGAGCCTCTTGATGAAAGTGAAAGAGGAGAATGAAAAAGTTGGCTTAAAGCTCAACACTCAGAAAGCTAGGATCATGGCATCTGGTTCCATTACTTCATGGCAAATAAATGGGGAAACAGTGGCAACAGTGACAGATTTCATTTTCTTGGGCTCCAAAATCACTGCAGGTTGTTACTGAAGCCATGAAATTAAAAGACGCTTACTCCTTGGAATAAAAGTTATGACCCACCTTAACAGCATATTAAAAAGCAGAAACATTATTTTGTAAACAAAGGTCTGTCTAGTCAAAGCTATGGTTTTTCCAGTAGTCACGTATAGATGTTTGAGTATAAAGAAAATTGAGTGCCATAGAATCGATGCTTCTGAACTGTGGTGTCGGAGAAGACCCTTGAGAGTCCCTTGGACTGCAAGGAGATCCAACCAGTCCATCCTATAGGAAATCAGTCCTGAAAATTCATTGGAAGAACTGATGCTAAAGCTGAAACTCCAATACTTTGGCCACCTGACAGGAAGAAATGACTGATTTGAAAATACCCTGATACTGGGAAGGATTGAGATAGCGAGAAGAAAGGGACAACAGAAGATGAGATGGTGGGATGGCATCATCGACTCAATAGACATGAGTTTGAGTAAACTCCGGGAATTAGTGAAGGACAGGGAGGCCTGGCATGCTGCAGTCCAAGGGGTCGCAAAGTGTCAGACATGACTGAGTAGCTGAACTGAACCAAACTGAATTGGGTGATACTGTTAGCCCTTATGCTGATGTAGAGTTCTCCCTCGCAGGAATTATGGCCTCTTCCTTGTCACTGTCAGTAAAGCATATTTATTTATTTTTCTCTATTACAGGAGCAATGTCATGGTCATATCAAGGGCTCCCCTGGTGCCTCAGAGGGTAAAGCGTCTGCCTGCAATGTGGGAGACGTTTCGATCCCTGGGTTGGGAAGATCCCCTGGAGAAGGAAACTGCAACCCACTCCAGTAGTCTTGCTTGGCGGATCCCATGGATGGAGGAGCCAGGTGGGCTACAGCTCATGGGGTCGCAAAGGGTTGGACAAGACTGAGCAACTTCACTTTCACTTTCATGGTCATATCAAAGGGTCTTAAGTTTATGAAAATTTCTTCTCCATGATACCTCCATCTCATGGGTCCATCACTTTTCCATCTTCCTTTTCCCTGTGCAGGGTGATAAGCTTCACTTCAGTTCAGCTTTCCATCCTTTATTTTTGCCTTGAACATTATATCACAAAGAAGTTACAAGTCTTAAAAATGGTGCCTTTCAATAAAGGATTTAACCTCACTTGTAAATGGGCTTCCCATGTGGCTCAGTGGTAAAGAATCCACCTGCCAATGCAGGAGGTGTGGGTCAGGAAGATCTCCTGGAAGAGGAAATGCCTACCCACTCTAGTACCCTTGCCAGGATAATCCTAAGGACAAAGGAGCCTGTCGGGCTATAGTCCAAAGGGTCACAGAGAATGACAGAACTTAGCGATGGAGCACTCAGTTGTAAAGAGACACAATTCCTGCTCTGAAGAAACATGGACTATTGGAATCTTGGCTGAGTGTTCCCATGACTCAGGGCCATCCAATGCTCAGCTTGAGAAAGTGGTTCCACAGGCATTGTGATTGTGTCCAGAAATGTCCCTTCTTCTTTATCTGTTTGCTGATCCCTTTAACAACGACCACATTTTTTTCATTCCACAGGTAGCTCTGTGGCTTAAATAGCAATAGGCTAAAGAAGAAGCAACACAACGATGTGAATTAACATGGACTAAGGATTATGTGCCTGACTGCACATTCTTCTGGGCAGAGAAATCAGGAGTGAGGTGGTGAGGAGGAACCTCACTAGGAGGTGCAGGGCACCAGAAGGGTAGGCTGAAGGCAAAGGTAAACCTCATTCACCTAACGAACCTTCCCAGTGCTGGTCTTGCTGAAACAGAGCACCAGCTGACAGCAACCTATGCTGTATCACATTAAAAGGAACTTATTACAAATGGGCTACTCCATCCATTCAGCTACTATACCCACAAACTCAAAGGGGGATGCTACCTGATTCTGAGTAGGCATTAGGGTTCTATCTATTACAGGCAGGTCACTTATTAAGAAAAACTTCAATCATACACAGATGCTGAATCATTAGAGTGCAAAGCTGGTGATATTTAAACACACTCCCAATTAACCTGTCATTGCACCCTGGGTTGCCCCTGCAAATAGAAATTATAGACCTCAGGATAAGGTGACAGATACCAAAGGATCAGATCATCAACCAAAAAACAGGGGGGGGGAGCAGAATTTCAAACAGATGTCACTTTGGAGTCAATTTACAGTATTTGGTTTTCACTTTATAAACACCCCAGCTAATGCACTTCTTTTCACAGAGTTTCATATCTGTCCTTCCAGACTCAACTCCTATGCTACAATCTCTTGAGGGGACAATAACAAAAGAAGCCAATCTGCAGAAAGATGATTTGGGATCGTAATACGTATTGTTGAAAAAAATATTGGGTTGGCTCAAAAGTTTGTTTTTTTCCCATAAGATCTTGTACCAAAACCAAATCAAACATTTGGGCCCACACAATAAAAACGGACAGTGGGATGGAGTGATCTCAAGTAGCCTCTGGGTCTGGATGTTTCAGCTGAGAGCTACTGGAAGAAAAGGAACCAGTGATGCAAGGATCTGCAAGAGGTGCAAGTCAGAAGAAACATGAACCTAAAACAGTGTCTGTTTCTGACGGGGTAGACACTTGGGAGGGGCATAGAGGGAGATGCTGGAGCTGGTTAATCGATAATTCTCTCTCCTCCATGGAAATCTGAACAGGGTGCCAGTTCCCCGCCCCCCCGCCACACACACTCTGCATATTCTTTTCATTACCATTTTTATTTTCTTAATTCTACTCCCTGATTTTCATTAACTTACAAGAACATGAGCCGCTGCCAGTGACAAACACATCTGGAGCCCTCTTCTAACCCCTCCTCATATAAAACACCAAATTAAAGTCATTGGAAAATAGAAATAGAGAGCATTAAGATTTAGCTCTCATTATTATGAGGTCCATTCAACTGTTTATTTTTATGACCATTACATCTCATTATCATTACCAGTCATAGGGAGAAACTAAACTATAGACTCATTTGTTCCTTTGCATTTTATCTCATATGAAGTCCTACGATGGGGTAAATATCGTTAGCAAAGCTGCATATTTAACTATACATATTTTTTTAAAAAAGCAAATGCATCTAGATAGCATTTTCCAAGGTAATCATAAATACTGCAGAAAAAAATTGCACTACTTATTTTAGTATGACTGAATTTGAAATTTCTTCATCATTATCATCATCTACTTCATTGCAAGTATTTGTTCAGCAAGCACTGAAATCAACAGAAGAAAGAAGAAAAAGAGAAGAAGATATTTTTTGCACCATGACCAGACTGTCCAGATGTCGTGCCTGGCATACATCACAAGTGACATTTCTAGTCATGTTTCCAATCAACGGGAATATACAGAATTTCTTTCGTGATCTGCAAAGCTTTTGGATTCTGTGAGCTGTGCTGTCAACAACAGCAGCACAGGAAAGGAGGCGTTGCCATGAATGGACTCTACCTGCTGCCATCTTCGGTTCCACCCCGAGGCATTGTGGTTCTCTTGGGGATCCCTCTTCTTCCTGAGTTCCAGTCCCACAAACCAGAAAATAGGAAAAAAAAAAAAAGAGGGAGAAAAGAAAAACAATGCATTAATTGACAGCAACAGCTTTTTGCAAAATGACTAATTAGAATGAGATCAAGATCTGAAAAAAACTAGACCATGCCCTTATGTACTCAGGCCCTGGATAAGGAACAAACTCAACCACAGATGTTGAGTAGAATAAATATGGGGGTGCTGGGTTACAGACTGCAGGGTGCCATTCTCGTGGAAGCATTTGAAAGCTGCCCCTGGAATAACACAACTCAGGCACCCTCTGTGCCTTATCCCTTCGGGGACATCAGTTATTTAAACACAGTAGTGGCGGGTTTCTTCATAAGATGGAAAGTTGGCCAGTAGGGTGCAACAAAAAGAACTATGCTTTCTTTTTCACAATTCAAAAAGCTGACTTCATGTACCTTAGAAAATTCTATCCCAGCTCAGGTATGTTTATCTCTGGGAAGCTGAACAGACGCCTTCTCTGAGCTCTGATCTGACACGCTTTAATGACAATTGTGACTCCTGTATGTAGCACTCATCAAAGTTGGTCCAGCAACAAGTGGGGGTAAGTTAAAAGGAACATCTACATGGGGCTTCTCTAATTTTGTCTGATTCCTTTATTTTTCTTCCTTCATTGAGTAAATATCTGTTGAGTGCCTGTAATGGGCTAAATCTATGGAATCTTAATATTTAGGAAAGATTCCTTCTCCAGTCTCTTGAATTATATTGTAGATAGTGCCCTTCTCACTTCCTCCCTAGGCTGACATACTTTCTTCATATGCTTTGTTCCTCCTAAGAAGTTAGCCCAACAGAAGATGTTCTGGACCTTAATAAAGCATATGGGTGTAGGGTTCCATAAATGATAACTACTCTGCAACCAGAGGGGAACAATGGAATTCCAAAACTGATATTACTTATCATAGGCTGCTGCTGCTGCTGTGCTACTCAGTTGTCTGTAGCCCACCAGGCTCCTTTGTCCATGGGATTTCCCAGACAAAAATACTGCAATGGGTTGTCATTTCCTTCTCCAGGGAATCTTCCAGACCCAGGGATCAAACCACGCTCTCCTGCACTGCAGGCAGATTCTTTACTGTCTGAGCCACCAGGGAAGCCAATCTATCATAGGATTATGATAGATAGCCCATCTATCATAGGATCTGTCAAATCCCCAATTTGTTCTTAGTTTGCTGCTCCTAGGTCATATCTGAGAACTCATCATACTCTCAAGCTTGGTTGGTAAGATAAAAAGATATTCTTTTCAGTTCATAAAAGATTAGTTTCATTAAATCACCATCAGTATCAATGCAGAAAGGAATTGATTTCATCTTCATTGGATACAAATGTTTTTTTCAGAGATCAAAAATAATCTTCAAATGTTTATCATCAGGGACCAGTTTCAAAAATTTTTCATACTTTCAAAACCCATGAAATAGTACTGATGCAGGCAATTTAGACAAACAAGCCTTCCAGTCCAATTATCTCAAATTTATATGTTACAAGAAATTTTAATGAAAATTGCTTCCACAATTACAATTATAAAAAAGATATGAATTGATAGTATACGAAAGATATGTAAATGATAGTTAAGCCCCATTACACAGCAACTAAATGCAGCAAATAATTTCTTGTTTCACAAGGCCCAGTAGAACAGTATAGAATAAAAACATGAAGAATTATTTTATAATACAGCCACAAGAAACATCTCTTGAGAAGCCAAAATAATCAAAATAAATTTGTTTCATAGATGGAAGGATTCCCCTATGAGCCAGTAAGACTGTTTACTTTTTCATTTCTCTGAATTCCAGAAGTGTGAAATAACTAAGCCTTTAACATTCTTCCAAATGCATTTATTACTTCATTTTAAGTTGCCCCCTCCCCCAATCTTGTCATTAACTAGTAAAAATTGCAAAGCCCTGGAAGGGTCTGCAGATGGAAGGATATTTGGAATCTGTCCGGCCAGAGAGCTCTCAGCATAGAATAAACAAGCATCTGTCTTCAATAGTATAAACTATGTTCTATTTCGAGGAAATAGGCTGAGCTCCTAGATTCTTGAGTTTCTTCTCTTCAGTGCAAGTCTGTGATTTGCTGAATTTGTTCTTACTGGCTTTTTCCCAGCAAAGCTAGAATAAAATGACAACAGTCCAACTGTAGTAGACATCTGTCGATTTTGCTGCCCAAAATTCACTCACATTTTCTAGTAAGTGTCCTGATTTCCTCTTTAAAGTCATCCTTTCCCCCTAGTAATGAATTGTTGTTCTTATGAAGCCAACGCAATTCTCCCCCACAAATATGTCCCCACCCACCACGCCAGAGGTGGCCATGTGACTCAGGGCTGGGCCCAGTAGGCCACTGTAGTTCCCTGTGATTTGTAGAGTGGTCATGTGATCTAGGGCTGGGCCCATTAGTCCACTTCATTTCCTTACGATTGGTGCAGAGTGAATCATGTGACCCAATCTGGGCTAATGAGAGATTTTCAATGCACTTCTAAGAAGACGGCTTCTATTCTATCCTGGTCCCAAATCCTGAGGTGACTATGGTGTGAGGGTTGGGCTGCTGCTGTCACATGCAGCTGGGATGGAAGCCCACATAAAGGGAGGCTCTGCCAGCTCAGGGAATCCCCTTTAGATAACTGTAGATGTAGGGGAGCCAGGAAGATAGGAGGTGTCATTTCTGTCTAAATCAGTTCAACATTTTACTCCCATCAGCCCTGGGTCCATGGAGAATACTCCTCATGAACAAAAACTGCAATTCACTCAGCTACCCAAAATCAGGGACACTGGGGCCTTGACCAGAGATTTGCTGTTTGCATGGTGCCATAGAGTCCTTGGTGCTTCTTAGTCTCTGCATGTCAGAAACCTAAGTTGCTGCTGCAAAAGAAGAGGTATATTGGATCACATGTTTGTCAAGTTGTAGTTCTCAACTTTTGATATGTATCCAAACCACCTGGAGGATGTGGCACAAATACAGAGGAGCCAGCCCTTTCCCACTTCACCATGACTGGGCTCTGGATTACTTATTAGCGCTTCCCCTGATGCTGACACACACCCAAGCTTGAGAATTGCTATTATAAAGGATGGAAATTGGGTCTGGTACTTAGATATCACCAGGGTCCTCTCTTTCTCTCAATCTCTCCATTGGTCCATTTCTATCTTTGTGTTGCTTCCCAGGCTTCTCCGTCTTTGCACAGTCAAGGCCACCAGATGCTCTAGGCCATAGCCTTTCAGTTCACATTTCAAAGGGGGACAAAGAGTGTCTCCGTCCCTGCACTCATAATGTAGTCAGCCCTCCGTGTCAGTGGATTCACCCAACCATTGATCAAATTTCAGAAACCTTTTTATGTAAAGGACTTGAGCATCCATGGAGGACAGGACGGTACTGGAACCCATCCCCTTATGGATACCGAGGTGACTGTGTAGAGTTCTAGGGGAAGCCTCTGGTTGCTCTGTCTTGGATCACATTCACATGCCTGTCAAGGAATAGGGTCTAGATCTTCAGAACCTACATCACTGCCCACCCCATGGGCCATGGGAGGGAGGAGATGCTGTGGTTGGAAGCCTCCCCAGAACCTTAGAGAATGGGGAAGGTGCAGTTTCCCAAGAGAAGGAAAGCTGTGTCCAGAAGTGGGGAAGGAAGGGATGCTGGCTACAAAATATAGACTCCAAGCAGACAATTATCCAAAGCCACAGAACTAAAAATACTTACTGAGAGGAGTGATGTGGGGAATGGATGCCACTCAAGGACCTGGGGAGCAGCTATTTATAGGTCAAAACAAAGGTGTTTTATATCTTAAAAACCAATGTTTCTTTTACTTCTTTTTTATTTTTTTGTTGAAGTATAGTTGATTTACAAGTAGCCTAATCTCTGCTGTACAGCAAAGTGACACTTTTTCACATATCTTTTTTAAATATATTTTTAATATTATTCTTTTTTAAATATTATTTTCCATTATGGTTTATCACAGGATATTGAATATAGTTCCTTGTGCTATACAGTAGGATCTTACTGTTTATCCATTCTTGTATACCAGTTTGCATCTGCTAATCCCAAACTCCATCTCCATCCCTCCCCACCTCTGCTTCACCCTTGGCAACCACAAATCTGTTCTCTATTTCTGTGAGTCTGTTTCTGTTTCACAGATAAGTTCATTTGTGTCATATTTTAGAGTTCCACATATAAATGATATCACATGGTATTTGTTTTTCTCTTTTTTGTTGTTTTTAATTAATTAGTTTTTAATTGAAGGATAGTTGCTTTACAGAATTTTGTTATTTTCTATCAAACCTTAACATGAATTAGCCATAGGTATACATATATCCCCTTCCTTTTGAACCTCCCTCCCATCACCCTACCGTCCCACCCCTCTAGATTGATACATAGCCCATTTGAGTTTCCTGAGCCATACAGCAAATTCCCGTTGGCTATCTATTTTATATATGGTAATGCAAGTTTCCATGTTACTCTTTCCATACATCTCACCCTCTCCTCCCTTCTCCCCATGTCCATAAGTTTATTCTCTATGTCTGTTTCTCCATTGCTGCCCTGCAAATAAATTCTTCAGTACCATTTTTCTAGATTCTGTATATATGCATTAGAATATGATATTTATCTTTCTTTTTCTGACTTATTTCACTCTGTATACTAGGTTCTAGGTTCATCCATCTCATTGGAACTGACTCAAATGCATTCCTTTTATGGCCAAGTAATATTCCATTGTGTATATGTACCACAACTTCTTTATCCATTCATTTGTATTGCAGCACTATTTACAATAGCTAGAACATGGAAGCAACCTAGATGTCTTTCTCTTTTTGACTTACTTCACTTAGTATGATAACCTTTAGTTGCATCCATTTGCTGCAAATGGCATTATTTTTTTTTTTTATGGCTTAGTAGTATGCTGTTGTATCTATGTACCACATCTTTTTTATCCAATCATCTCTTGGTGGACATTTAGGTTGTTTCATGTATCAGGCTACTGTGAATAGTGCTGCTGAACATAGGGATACATGTATTTTTTTAAATTATGTTTTTGTCCAGGTATATACCCAGGAGTAGGATTGCTGTATCATACAGTAAATCTATTTTTGGTTTTCTGAGGAACCTCCATACTGTTTTCCATAATGGTTTTACCAACTTACATTTCCATCAGCAGTATAAGAGGGTCCCCTTTTCTCCACACCCTCTCCAGCATTTTTAATAGGCAATATTGTTCTTACTGATGGATACCTGCTGAATATTTCAGTCCTGAATATCATCTTAACAGCCACACTTCTAAAGTACAGGTTCTGGTGGTCCAATGGTTAACAATCTGCCTGTCAATGTAGAAGACACAGGTTTGATTCCTAGTCTGTGGGCCACAACTACTGAATCTGTGCTCCACAACAAGAGAAACCACCTCAATGAGCAAGAAACCTATGAATCACGAGGAAGAACACTCCCTGCTCGCCCCAAGTAGAGAAAGCCCACTCACAGCAGCAAAGACCCCGTGGACTCATAAAGAAATAAATACTTTTTTTTAATTAAAAAAATAAAACAACAGGAAACATTCAAAGAAAAGTATAGGTACCTCCAAGAGGTATGCTGTAACATGTTAGAAGTATTCAAAGCCTCTCTCTAGAGCATCAATTTCACTCAAAGATGTGGGAGAGAAAACATTATTCGTACTTTAAAACAAATCTGATTACGTCAAAGAAGGGTATGTAGAACAGACTTCAATGTTTAGGATGAACATGGAATGTCAAGGAAGTTTGCAGGGAGGGTCCCTGACACAAAAGGTACTCTGTAGATAATAATGAAAAGCGTTGTCCAGGGAAAGTGCAAAGTTGACATCTGTGTCCCTATTATGCAAAAGGGGTTCCGGAGAGTTGAAGACTAACTAAAGCTATGTGCTTCTGGGTAGGACAAGATTCATACCATCTGCCTGGGTCAGGGCCCCAGCGCTCTCAGCAATACCATGCTGTCTTCTTTCACGTTGGCTCCTTACTGGTGTTATTTTAAAAAATTTAATCGTAAGTGGAAAGAACATTGAATAATTGGATAGTTATCCTAAGTAAAAGGACTAATGGAAGAGAACTTTGGGAAGGACATAGTATAGTAATATAGTTTTACAAAGGAATAGGTGATTGTTCCTCTTAGCTAGGGAAGATCATTTCAAAGATATACCATTGTCTGTTTCAAGGTTTAGAGAGCCCCACACAAAGGATGCCACAGAACAAAACATTTATCACATGGTGGAAATTTCAGAACCAGCAGCATGGGAAACTTTGACACAATTTTAACGGCTGTAACTCAGCATGCTGGTCCAAACTTTCAAGTTACATAATGATTGCAAAAATATTTGAATTAAAATAACTGTCACCTAGAGAGGAATGAAATGGGTAAGATTAGTTGCCTCTACAGATTGCTATGGATGGAATGTTTTTGTCCCTCTCTGCCCCAGTTCATAAATTGAAATCCTAATTCCCAATGTGATTGTATAAGAGGTGGAGCCTTGGGGGAGTCATTAGGTCATGAGAGTGGAACCTTCATGAATGGGATTAGTGCTCTTATAAAAAGAGACCCCAGAGAACTCTCCAGCCCTTTCCTGCTTGTGAGGACACAGAGAGAAGATGGTCATCAGTGAACCAGGAAATGGGCTGTCACCAGATACTGAATCATTTAGCACCTTAGTCTTGTATTTCCCAGCCTCTAGAACTGTGAGAAATAAATGGCTGTTGTTTAAGCCACTCAGTCTATGGCAGTTTGTTGAGCGGCCTGAACAGACTGAGATCCTGGTCAACTGAGGATTCTTACATATCCCACATATAGATCTGTGTTGTGTTACAGTTCTTGAATAAGTGATGAGAGAGAATCAGGACTCTTTGGTTACTTTTATATTTAATTCTACTTCCATTGGCATTCTATAAACATGGGTTGAATGAATGAATAAATAATGTTTGCTTAAGGAAGACTATTTCTAATCAAAACAGATTCATGGACATAGAAAACAAACTTCTGGTTACCAAAGAGGAAAAGAGAGAGAATAAATCAGGAGTTTGGGATTAACATATACACACTACTATATATAGAACAGATAAAAAAACAAGGACCTACTGTGTAGCCACAGGGAATTATATTCAATATCTTATAATAATCCAGAGAGGAAACGAATCTGAAAAGGAATAGAAATATGTGTGTGTGTGTGTGTGTGTGTGTGTGTAATTAAATCATTTTGCCCTATATCTGAAACTAACACATTGCAAATCAACTATACTTTTTAAAAAAGGAATAGCAAATATCACTTTACAAACAATTCCTAACTCTTTTTAGTTCCTGGAAGTCAAATTAAGTGTACTTATGATCTTAGAAAAGAATGTTTCCCTCCAATCTTCATTTGCATAAAACTGATGCTCCAAGAAGCCGTTCACAAGCATAATGTGGCTTCAAGCCCTGCAGGGCACACTTCAGATGTCCCTGGAAGACAATGCAAGCTTGAGAGAGACTGTGTCAAAAGGGTTTCATCCATACATGGTGAACAAGAACATCAGAGTTTTTGTTGGAAATGGGGACACTAGTTTTTTATTCAGTCTCCATATTGGTTCACAGAATTAGTAATACCTCCTTTTCTCTCCGGTATGTCTCCATTTATAAGACATTTATAAGATTTCACTTGACTCTGTCAATAGTTGTGTATGGTGGGCAGAGCAGGTATCCTTGTCTCACAAAAATGCACTCCTTTCCTCTACTCACGCAATACTTCTGACACTCTATTTTTTCCCACACTGAACAATTCTCCAATACCAGCTGGGCATCCACAATTAAATTTAGTTCTAATATGAAAGAGGGTTGGCACTGACCCTGTCGGTTAAAGGCTTAGCCCCACAAGACTGCCTCCCAATGGCAAGCAGTAGGTACCAAGGTTTCCTATAACTTCTGTCCAACTTGACTACAAATCAGAGGTTCCCACAACCCTCTTCTTGGGGTCACTAATTTGTCAGAATACATCCCAGGACCCAGGAAGACAGTCCACTTACTCTTGCTGATTTGTTACCAAGAATATATTACAGGATAAAACTGACCAGACAAAGATGTACATAGGGTGAATCTGGAAGGACCTGTAGGTGTTTCTGTTCCCATGGTTATGGTGTGTAGATGTGCTTGCTGACCCAAAAGCTTTCCGAAATCCACAACTTTGGCATGGTTATGGAGACTTCCTCATGTAGGCATGATTATTAACTCCATTTCCTGCCCCTCCCCCGCTCTGAAGAATGGGGGGAGGGCCTGAAAGTTTCAAGCTTCTGATCACGCCTTGGTCTTTCTGGTGACCCGACCCCATCCAGGAACATATACAGAGGCACCTCATTAGAACAAAAGACACTCCTATCACCCAGAAAATTCTAAAGGATTTAGGAACTCTGTCAGATGCTCTTATCACTTAGGGAATTACAAGGGTTTAAGAGCTCTGTATCAAGAATCCAGGTCAAAGATCAACTCGGATTCTCCTTGCACCTCTACTTACAAGGGTTTTAGGAGATCTGTGTCAGGAACCAGGCGCAGAGATGGATATACATATATGTTTGTTTCTTATTATTTCACACCCTCATTTTCCACATGAAGAATTTTAAACACCACAGTCACAATCGTAAAGAAAAGTAAGGTCATTCCCTCTTCGGACTGGCCATGAAAGAAACACTTCCCATTTTGCTCTGAGCTCTTCTCATCCCTCAGAGTTTAGGCAGATGGATCAGAAAACAAGTGGTCTTTTCTTAGGAATTGAAAAGCAGGGAAGGAGGAGCGACGTAGCCAGAGACCCCAGATGCATCAGCATGTACACACTCATGGAGCTTCAGTAAGAACCTGGAGATGACTTCCAAGCTCTGGTTCTCATTTCCTGACCAATCTCACTTCCAGGACTTATTCTAAGCTTCCACTTGTGGAAGCAAGAATTATGTCTCTAAGAAATTACACCCCTCAGCGGTGACACTCAAGAACTCTTTTGGCTTCCTGTTGAACCTTCAAGAATAAATGGAAATTTGAAGGTGGATTTTGTTTTTGTACACCTAAGTTTTTCTAGTCCCAGCTGAAGCTGCAGTATGGAAATTTAGACTCAAGGTTGAAAACTCAGTTTTTTTCCTGAAGCTTGACTTACCACGAAGTACTATTTATAAATAGCCAAGATGAACTTAGAATATAGTCTCAATTCAACCTGGGGGAAAAAATGATAAACTGAGGTTGCTTAATGCCACCTAGGGAATGGGTGGGGTGGAGGGAGGGAAGCCAGCCACCAGTTGTGCAACCCTGTCCTGAATAAGCACATCTCTTAAAGCAACTTTTAAAGCAATAGCATTTTATTATGATTACGGCAGCTCTTCTAATAACAGAAGTGCCATGGAACTCACTGCTTTCCAGGAATTTCCTTCACAGAAGCTTTATGCTCAAAAAAACCATGGCTAGGTTTACTAGAGAGGATTAAAGATTTCCCTGGCTCAGTATACAGCTCTCATCTCTCAGACTGTTCTACCCACAAAAGGATTTTTTCTTTAATTTGGATATAGTTGCTTTACAATGTTGTGTTAGTTTTTGTTGTGTAACAAATTGAATCAGCTATATGTATACAGATATTCCTTCCCTCTAGGACTTCCCTCCCAGTGACCCCCATCCCACCCCTCTAGGTCATCATCACAGAGCGCTGAGCTGAGCTCCCTGTGTTATACAGCAGCTTCCTACTAGCTATCTTTTTTACACATGACTGTGTATATACCTCACTCCTGATCTCCCAATTCATCCCACTCCCACCAAAAGAATTTTTTAATGTCCTTCTATGAATCCTTGTTAACATCACTTTAGAAAGGCAGTGATATCTGATGGAAAAGGAGAGTCTGAAGAGCCATCCTTCTCTGGGCTTTATTTCCTCCTAAAGAAGGAGATGCTCTTCACAACCTCATAGCAGGCCATGCTTCCAGATAAATGAGGGAGGGAGGAGGGAAAGCAACCCGAACTCTTCCCAATAACAGGAGGGTCAACATTCTTGTTATTTGGAAAGAGATAATTATAAAGGTCAGTACTGATCTTTTTGCTTAAACAGAACCCAGGCAGTTCTGTGCACAAACAAAACCAACACAGAGAAGAGAACTCTGTCACCTTGCACACAGTGATTGCTCAGCAAATATTTACAGTCTGTGGGCTAAACTCACCACATAATTTCAAGTCCTCCTGGAGGGCAAGGGGAAACTCAGCAAGAGAGGAACAGGTGTGGTGGGGGAGGGGCAGGCTGTCATGAAAAGTGCTGCCAAGAGTTATTTGCTTTCATTTTCATTCTCTTTCTGCTTAGAAATGCTTCTCTACCCAATTGGGAATCCTAGATAGAGTGGGATAGAATCACTCCTAGACCATAAATGTCCAGTAACTTATATACACATGTGCACACACAAACACACATGAACACATTCACACAAGCACATACATACATTCAAACACACACTTATACACATACATTATATATATATACCAAATCACACACACAAACACATATATACACATAAATACACATACATAAAGACAAATATACACTCAAAAACACAGATACACACATATATAAACACACACATACACATAAAAGACATAGACACACATACACAAACACACATGCATAGACAAACATATATATACACACATATTCAAACACATTCACATACAAATGCACACAAATACACATACACACACGCACACACATCACAAACACAGACACACACTAACAAATACATACATAAACACAGACACAAATGGAAACACATACACACAAGCACACATATATACGCATAAACACACACCTGTATGTACCTATTTGCAAATACACATGCACACACACATGCATGTATGTACATAAGCAAACACACATACAAACACCCTTACACACCACGGATCAAAAGTGAACTGGGCAACAGCAAAGAGTAAAGCTGGGGAAGAGATGCCTGGCAGCTCAGCCTCCCAGCCTCCTGTCCACACCTCTGACCTTCATATTAAAATTCGTGCCCTTTGTTTAGGCAGAGCTTCCAGAAAGAGAAGGGGGTTTACTGTGAATTCGAGTGTTAGCGTAAGCAACACCCCAAGCTCCTTTACCAGGAAATACTAAGTGGAGTTTCCTTTCTCCCCTGACTGCAGGTCTAAGCGCCCCTCTCCACCCACCTGCCTGCTGACCCCATGGTCTGGGCACCGCTGACCTCCAGATGCTCGGCTCTGCCAGTGCCCTCTCCTCTTTCTCTCTGTTTTCACTTGCCTGCCCCTCTAAGGGAGAAGAGATGTGCTTACAGGGAAGGCAGCAGTTCTAGGCTTTAAACTAGAAAACCAAGGGAACCAAGTATAGTAGTTGAATGGCAATTTTCTTTTATTTGGGGGGTGGGAAACTTAGTCATTCATTGAACCAATGGTGACTGAGCACCTACTGTGCGCCTGCCACTCCCTGGGTGTGGGGGAGACGCGGACCAGTACCCTGGAGAAGGAGACCAGTCATTAGAACGTCAGAACTTCAAGGGAGAAGGAAGAGGAAGGCACCCAGGCCCCCGTAGGTGACCAGGACCACATCTCAGAGGAGAGGACGCCACATACCAGAAGGGGAGGTGCTGGTGTTCCCCGCAGGGAGCTACCTCAAGGAACCAAGATTCCAATAAGGGTTTTCACTTTTTTAAATTGGGAGTACAGTTGCTTCAGGACATAAATTTGAGCAAACTCCAGGAGATAGTGAAGGATGGAGGAGCCTGGTGCTACAGTCCATTGAGTCACAAAGAGTCAGACACAACTGAGCAACTGAACAACAATACAGCTGCTTTACAATGTTGCATCAGTTTCTGCTGTCCAGCCAAGTAAATCAGACACACGTGCACATATATCCCCTCTTTTGTGGATTTCCTTCCCTTCAGGTCACCATAGAGCACTGAACAGAATTCCCTGTGCTATTCAACAGGCTCTCATTAGTTATCTGTTTTATACACAGTAGTGTATATATGTGTCAGTCCCATTCTCCCAATTCATCCCACCCATCTCCTTCCCCCTCAGTGTCCATACCTTTGTTCTCTACATCAGTGTCTCTACTTCTGCTTTGCAAATAAGAACAGTTATACCATTTCTCTAGATTCCATATATATGTATTATATACAATATTTGTTAACCAGTTTTCACTTTAAATTTCCTCTTTAAAAAAATTACCTTGTATCTCAGAGATAGTGCAAATCCAGTATCTTTCATGTGCCCTGTCCTTTGCTCCCCTTCCCTTCCCATAAATACATCATGGGTTCCTTGGACCTCTGGCTTCCCTTTGAGCTCAGCCCACAGGAACATGAGCAGGAGATTAGAGGGAGGAAGGACCGTGCAGTCCAGGCACTTGCTCCACTGGCTTCCTATCAAGGCAGCCTTCTCAGGAAATGCTCTTTTATCCAGGTTCTTGTGACACCTCCCTCCCACCCTCATCCCTTTAGGGCCTAGGACTGATAACAGCTCTTCCACTGTCACTAGTGTCCTTTGTGGTTCCTCTCCATCCCAACCACACTTTCATAAACAGTCATTTTATTAAGCTCTTCTTGAATTATTCTAATTTGAGGGCCATCTGTTTCCTGTTGGGACCTTGACCAATACCAAATAGTTCTGCAAATAGCAAATATATCAGGACAAGCAGGATGCAAACATTATGTGTCTATAAAAACTATGCATGATTCTATTTATATTTTATATGAATTTATCAAATATATAAAATATTCATATTTGTATAAATGTATAAATATATCCATACCAGTGATAGTAGTGGTGGTATCTCATTCATTCATTCATTTATTCCACAGACGTTTATTCATCACTTGCTACAGGAAGTATTCTTGCCTGGAGAATTCCACGGACAGAGGAGTTTGGCAGGCTACACTCCATGGGGTCGCAAAGAGTTGGACACGACTGAATGACTAACACACACACACGGGAAAAACACAAGCAGTAAGGAAACCACCCTTTCTGGATTTTATGAGACAGTGTCAGATACAACACGTTTTGTTATGGCCGGACTATATATTTCATTTGTGGGGTTCACACACTATGATTACAATAGCTATCAGCAAGGGAAGATGAGTACTCTGATTTTTTTTATTCTAGTCAAGCTTATTCCTCCAAATTCCATGTCTCAAAAAAAAAAAAAAAAAAACAGCAAGTGGAGAAAACCCAAGGCAAGATCAAGTTTCAGGTTTGTATTCCCCAGGTTATGCAGTGGGTAAAGTTCCTTCACTCTCTGAGTAGCAAGTCGGTTGCTTTGGGGTCAAAAGCTTTCAGAGTGATAACCAAGGCTCACTATGAGCCCAAGCCATGAGTCAAAAGTCTTGCGAATAATACCAAATTTATTCTTCATGAAAATCCCTATGAAAAAGGTATGATTTTCCTCATTAGGCACTTCGCAGTAGCAGTTAGTGTCCAGACTCAAACCCAAGTCTATATCAACACCCATGGCTCTCTACTCCACTGCATCATCCTTTCTAGGAATAGACAATTCATGGCCAAGATGAGAGGCTGTTTGATACTAAGAGACAATTACACATTTGGAGGCAAAGAGCTATCTAGCAATTTTGGTGCATTCTCTGTTATTATATCCACAGAGTGACAAATAGGCGGGGGAACTAACCTTACAAGAGTCTTCCGCTTCTGCCTGGCGGCATCAGAAATTAGCTAACAATTTGCTCAGGGATTAGAAAAAAGGGAGCAAGGCAAGCAAAACAAGATGTACCTGGGGCAGGACTTCCCTAGGGGTCCAGTGGTTGAGTCCACCTGCCAATGCAGGGGTCACAGGTTTGATCCCTGTCCGGTAAGATTCCACATGTCTCAAGCAAGTGCCACAAATACTGAGCCTTTGAGCCTAGAACCTGTGCTCCACAACAAGAAAAGTCAGCACAATGAGAAGTTGGCGAACCTCAAAGAAGAGTAGCCCCAGCTCGCCGCAACTAGAGAAAGCCTGTGCACAGCAACAAAGATCCAGTGCAACCAAAAATAAATAAATAGGTAATTAAATTGCTGTGGGGAGGGGGAGAAGTACATTCCTTTGGGAAAAAAATTAAAAATATACCTGGGGCACTCCAAAAGTTTGTTTCTGAAGAGACTTTGGCTCCCTTTAAACTAACTAATTATTGATTTGAGAAAGTAATAGAGATTGGAGTGTTAATGAGAGGAGCAAAATTTGAAATGTAAGACCATTCCACAGAATTCCCTGGCTGTCCAGTGGTTAGGACCCTGCACTTTCACTGTCTGCTGAGAGGGCCAGGGTTTGATCTAAGGTCAGGGAATTAAGATCTCACACACTGTGCAGCCCGGCCAAAAAACAAACAAATAAATAACAAAAATAAAATGGTTCCACTTGTGATTAACCATATTGGGGCTGGGGTGGGTAGCACTGCCGTATGCTTCCTTTGGCTACAAGGGCTGCTGACCTAACCACACAGAAGGGTTTTTATAGTTGGCAAGCAATACCCATGCGGTTAAATTTAGAGTACCCCATAAATTTTGCAGAATCCAAATTTAAGATCTGTGGATGACCTCAGTAAAAAAAAAAAAAAAAAAAAAGGCTACATTACTTCTCCCCTATGTCTAAAGTACCCATTTACATGGTTTAATGGCTATTCTTTCAGATTATTTTTTATTTTTTTAATTTTCTTTACTTTATTGTGTTGGTTTTGCCATACATCGACAAGAATCTGCCATGGGTATACATATATTCCCCTTCCAGAACCCCCCTCCCTCCTCCCTCCCAATTCCCTCTCTCTGGGTCATTATTAATGGTGTTCCCTTTCACACTCAAAATTTAGGTGATAAATTATCATCTCACTTTTGCTGTATGTAACTGATCAACAAAAGAAGATGAGGGATCAGGACTCGGAACTTCAAATACCTCAAGTCTGGTTTCAGAATGAGTGTTGCCTTGCTGCATGAGCCTAGGTTATTCAATTAACTTCCCTGATCCTTCATGTGCAAGGTGAGAATGAAATACTGGCCCCTGACTTTTAAGAGCAGTAACAAACAGAAATTGTTCGTAGAGCTAGAGGTCTTAGAGCTAGAAACCACCTGGAGAGATCGTTCAACACACCGGGGCTACGAAGAGCCTTACAAAAGCCACAATAAGGCAGACAGTCTTCCCCATGGCTCTCTGCTGTTTTAGAGAAAGCTAGCAATGGCGGCCCACTCCAGTACTCTTGCCTGGAAAAATCCCATGGATGGAGAAGCCTGGTAGGCTGCAGTCCACGGGGTCACTAAGAGTCGGACACAACTGAGCGGCTTCCCTTTCACTTTTCACTTTCATGCATTGGAGACGGAAACGGCAACCCACTCCAGTGTTCTTGCCTGGAGAATCCCAGGGACGGGGGAGCCTGGTGGCTGCCATCTATGGGGCCACACAGACTTGGACACGAATGAAGTGACTTAGCAGCAATAGCAGCAACTCAACCCAGCTACGGTAGGTTACATCACAGGGAGGTGACTGAGGGCTTAAGCCTTTTATCAACTGGAATTCAAACTAGCCATCAGTCTGTGTCTGTTTGCCTGTGTTTACCATAACAAACCACCCAGGGGTCCCAGTAGATCTGATCACCACCACAGCAGCGGCAGCACACGCTGTGGATGTTCTGAGAAGGATACAACCACATCTCTTTGGGGGACTAGGAAAATCTTGATGACAGCACTAGGTTTGATTTGGCACATGGAAACTGGGCATACTGTGGGTGCGAAGGGATAGGAGAAAGGGGTTCATAGTTCTACACCAAAGAAAATGCAGGTAAAGTATGTGTGTGACGAGAGTAGTAAGGCGCCAGCTTTGGTTACAGAGAGGAAATTTGTAGGGGACAAGTAAATAGGCTGAACCACATGGCATGGTGGTTTGAGTGTCATCCTAAGGCTTTTTACTTAATTTGAAAGGCTGTGGGAAGCCCACGTTGCAGCAGAAAGGTAGCCCATCGAAAAGATTAGTCTGGAAACAGTGCGCAGATTGGATTGGCATGCAGAGAGCTTGTGAGGGGGCAGGACAGTGAAGAGTCCTGAGGGAAAAAAGCAGTAATGACAATTGTGATGCAAGGAGAATAGCTGACTAAATGAGGTCAAACAAAATCCAGGAGAAAATCAACAAAAATTTGAGAAATAATCCCCAGTGGAAAAAGTAGTCTTTGAAAGTGAGCCATTTCTTTGGGCAATTTATGAAACAGGAGGCAAGTACTGTCACAATAAATGACCATTAAGCTTGGCATCCTCTAGGGTACCCTGGGAGATAAAGGGGAAACCCGGTTCTTCAACTGGTAATTTTCAGAACTCAAGAAAAAATGGAGCGGATGGTTTACCTACATATGGAAGCCTTGGGGGCATTTCAGTGTTTCCAAAGAAGTTAACATAGGGAGAGGAATCAGTGCCGACACCAGCTGAGAGCCAATTAAGAGATGAATGTCCTGATTGTGAAATGACAATAAAAACAGGGATTCGAGTGGAAGCTGAGCAACCCAGCCTGGGTTTCTCTCTGCATCCTGAGCTGGATCCGTGATTCCTAATTGGTTACAGTTCCCAGGGCATCCATTTTCCACCGTAAACAAGAATGGCAGGCCTCTTCCCAGATGTGGAAACAGATTGTAAAACCTCCACTTTTCACTGGCAGCTCTGACAGCCAAAGTTATTTGAAATCGCACCAGCCTGTAAGGAACTGGAGGCCCAGCAGCTCATTGGGACGCTGCAAGCGAGCACGGAGAGAAACGGCCCAGAGAACACGAGGGAGCACAACTGTTCAAGCTGTGATCACTAATAACCTTTATCTGGCTACAAGGAAGCACCGGGGCTGTGGCCAACACCTGGGGCGCACTTACTCATGCTGTACTCAAGACGCGCACGCAAGTGCGCATGCGTGTACGCGCATACACGCGTACGTACGTGTGCCTCACGCACGCGCCCTCATCCCCATCCTACGTCGGCGAGGACGTGGCTCCTCGCTAGCTCTTAACTGTCAGGGGGCTTCAAGTGAAGCGTCAGGCAAGACCCAGCAGAGAAACCCTGACATATTTGCCTTGGAAACCTCCTCTCTCCTGCTGATTTCTTATGGAAGTAAGCGTTGAGTTCATTTGACGTTCAGCCACTTTTATTGAAACATTCTTTAATGTCCTAATGTAACCTCATGTTCCCTGACATCATGCTGACCTCCTTTAAAGCGCTATAACAAACTTACTTTTAAAAAGATCAGTGCCAGGCCAAGCCCTCCCGTTTAAATGGTCACAACAGCTTCAATCATAGTTTCCTGTCTCTCACAGACAAGAGTCGTCCCATGTGGGAACGGAAAGAAGGCATCCAGGCCATCGGCTCGGATTACACATCAGGAAAGGGAGACCAGACAGAAGACAGGACTGGCCCCAGGCAAGGATTTCTTTCTTTCTTTTTTTTTTTTTCCAACCAAAAGGGCAAAAAAGGAAGTTATTTGTGTGGTGTCATAGTGGTGAGTTTCGAGAAACTAGCCTACTGCAAAACTTGTCCTTCTGGTGGCCCTTTGAGTTGAGCAATATAGCTGCTCCTTTCTGAGGTACTTCTTAGCAAACAAGATAATTAAGACAATTGTCACAGCATTAGCTGTGTTTTAAAACACATTTTTGGAGGTCTGGTTTCCTGCTGCTGGCAATAGCACTCCACTGGGAAAAAAAAATATTGCAGAAATAAAAATTCTCTGTCTTCAGCTGAAAATAGGGAATACATTGATGAAGGGATACAGGAATTGTGACAATTTGTCCCACAAACAAAGGCATTTAATGAAATATTCTTTAATTGGAGGATAGTTGTTTTACAACAGTTGTGTTGGTTTCTGCTGTACAACAATGTGAATCAGCTATATGTATACATATATCCTCTCCCTCTTGAGCCTCCCTCCCATCGCCCCCATCCTACCCCCAAATCCTACCCCACTAGTTCATCACAGAGCACCAGGCTGAGCTCCCTGTGTTATACAGTTGTTTCCCACTAGCTATCTATTTTACACATGGTAATGTATATCTAATGAAATACTTTTAAGGAACAAAGAGAAATACATGGTTTATTTGTGTATATATACAATATAATGCATATGTGTATTTCTAAAGAGCTGTCTTATGCCTGACATTTTTCCTAGGCTACATGTGATGGTTAACTCCATCATATAACCTTTGGTTATATATATATATAACCTTTGCTTATAATGGTGTTGATCCTCTTCATAAAGTCTTTGACTAAATAATCAAATTTCTTATCTTTTAAAATAATAAAAGATAATTTTTATTATCTTTGGTGTGTCACACCATGCGTTTGTTG
Organism: Antilocapra americana; assembly: GCA_007570785.1. Taxonomy (NCBI): domain Eukaryota; kingdom Metazoa; phylum Chordata; class Mammalia; order Artiodactyla; family Antilocapridae; genus Antilocapra; species Antilocapra americana. Next base: position 3,783,967 of record ML660812.1, on the reverse strand, counting down.
CATCACAGCTGGAAAACCAGCTCTCCCATAGCAGAGTCGGGTTAGATCTTCCTGGGCTTAAACAAACCACAAAACAAAAATTTGCCTTTAAAATGTGACACTGTGACCCATCTCCAAGTCTTCCTTGAGTCATGATGAAATGTAGTCACTGACCCTGCTTTAGCAATCAGCAAGGAAATGCTTCCATTTTTCACACCCACAGCAGGGCTCAATGTCAAGTTTAGTCTTAAAATCTTCTTTTTCCAGAGGCACTGCCTCATTGTTTGGGAAGGTTTATTTTTTTTTTTAAACGTTGGCATTTATGGTCAAGGAAGCATGGTAGACTACAATTTCTGGTTTGTTTCCAGGTGCAGTAGCAACAGAAATGACTGAACAGAGAATCAGCCATGATGGTTTTAAAACAGTTTTTTTAAAGGGAGAGAGGAAAGGAGAGAGAAAATGTTAAAACACTTGGAGAAAAAAAGTCTGGGTTCTCATCCCAGCTGATACTAAGTAAACCCTGTGCATTTTGTGTAGTTTTGATAAAAGCAGCCCTCCTAATTCCCATCTTGTAGACAGTAGGAGCAATCTTTGTCTGATCGAAGAGCACACATCCATGTGGCCTGTGTGTACATCCTCAAAGAAGGTTAAATAATTGAATCCCATCCTTCCTGCAGCAGATCTTAGAGATTTTAAGGTTTTGGAGGAAAAATCCAATCCCTTTAATTGTTCTAAATGTCTGACTGTTCTAAGAGGCTAACAGTAAAGGTTTGGATAAATTTCCATGCAAAATAAATGTAATAAATGTATCATCCCAACAAAAAGAAACAGATTTGAACTGATAGCCAACAAGGTGCTCAAAGTCATAGGAGACTCCTAGTGGACTCCTAGCAAATGATTTCTTACTGTTTATTCTATGTTGAGAGGTTATATAGCCGAGCCACAGAAAGGTCCAGAGACAGGGCCCTGACAAAACCAGGAAAAAAAGAGGCGACACAAGTTGGGTGGTTAAAAATTAAACTTGACATAGGTGGAATCAAAACAGAATACAGCCCACAGAATGGGAGAAAATATTTATCCTATATATCTGATAAGATATTAATATCCAGAGTATATAAGGAACTCCTGCCACTCAACAACAACAAAAACAACCTAATTCAAAAATGGGCAAAGAATATATATAGACATTTCTCCAAAATAGAGATGGACATACAAATGACCAATCAGCACATGAAAAGATGCTCAACATCGTTGTGCATGTGCGTAGTTGCTCAGTCGTGTCTGACTCTTTGCAACCCCATGGACCCTAGCCACCAGGCTCCTCTGTCCATGGAGATTTTCCAGTCAAGAATACTGGAGTGGGTTGCCACGCCCTCCTGCAGGGGATCTTCCCAACCCAGGGATCAAACCCAGGCCTCCCACACTGCAGGCAGATTTTTTACTGTCTGAGCCACCAGGGAACATAGTCATTAGGAAAATGCACATCAAACCACAATGAGATACCACTTCATACCCATTGGAGTGGGCATTATCAAAAAGCAAACAGAAAAACAAGCGTTGGTATAGATGTAAAGAAATTGGAACCCTTGTGCATTGCTGGTGCTTGTGTAAAATGGTGCAACTGCTACGGAAAACATTATGGTGGTTACTCAAAAAGCTAAATGTAGAATTACTGTGTGTGTGTGTGTGTGTGTGTGTGTGTGTGTGTGTGTGTGTGTGTGTGTGTTGTGTGCATGCTTGCTCAGTCACTTCAGTCATGTCTGAAGGGTCAGCAGTTTGTGACCCTGTGGACTATAGTCCACCAGGCTCCTCTGTCCTTGGGGTTCTCCAGGCAAGAATACTGGAGTGGGCTGCCATGCTCTCCTCCAGGGGATCTTCCTGACCCAGGGATCAAACTTGGATCTCTGGCATTGCAGAGAGGAGCTACCATAAGATTACCATGTGACCCAGCAGATCCACTCCTAGGTACATAGCAGGAAAAACTGAGGCAGGGACTTGAATAGGTATTTATACGCCCATTTTCATTAGCAGCACTATTCAATTGCTTTATGTCCATTGTATATGAATGGATAAACAAAATGTGATACAGCCATACAGTGAAATTTTATTCAGCCTTTAGAAGGAATGAAATTCTGATGGATGCTACAACGTGGGTGAACCTTGAAGACATAATGCTAAGTGCCATAAACCAGACACAGAAGGGCAAATAGTGTACAATTATATTTATATGTGGTACCTAGAGTAGTCAATTCAGTATAGACAGAAGGTAGAATGGTGGTTGCCAGGCTTGGGGGAGGGGGAAATGGAGAGTACGGAGTTTCAGTTTAGGATGAAGAAAAAGTTCTCGATGTGGATGGTGGGTAAGGTTGCAGAAACTATTTGAGTATAGTTACTTACTGTCACTGAACTGTCCACATAAATGGTAGATTTTGGGTTCTGTTTATTTAACCACAGTAAAAGAGAGTAAAGATGATTTTAAACAGTCTAGCCCTGACTCTGTCACAGTCACCTTGTGACACAGAGAGACTGGTCCTCTGGGTTAGGTGATCATCCCACTTGGCAGCTCAGAGAGCTTGTGTTTCCAGGTACCTTCAGAGATTTCTACTCGGCACCAAGTCACTGGGACCAAAGAGATGATGGTCACCAGCAGGGTGTCGCCAAGACTGAAGAGAGGTGAACCCATCCCTATAGAGGAGAAAGCACTGCTACTTCTAGGACTGTGCTCCTCATGGGCCACTACTGCTACTCAGGGAACCCTGGCCTCACAAATACTCCCCTCCCCTCTGTGGCCACCAGGGCTGGGCTAGATTAGAGAGCCATGTAAGGCCCGCAAGTAGGAGGACCCAAGTATTTATTCTCCTTTTCTTTTTCGTTCTTCATTCTATTAAAATCACTTTACTTTTAACATAAACATGGCTCCCTACTCTCACTTGATCAAAATAGTGAAATATTCATATCTATTGGATTTTTAAAAAAGAAATCCTGAGTCAGTGAATCCCAGCTTGTGGAAGAGATACCAAGCTTATGTGAAAAAAAGGATACAAATTCTGACGAGGCTGTGGAGGACATGGCATGTGTTAATGGAGATGAGTGGAAGAATCCCCTACCCCCAGCATCACTGGCAAACGTTCCAGCTTGAGCTCTCTGTTCACAGGCTCCTTTCTGCCTCCCATCCTGCTGTCAGTTTGTTTGACTGCCCAGTCTCTCCACCTTAGGAGGTCTGAACCCAGTCTGACCATTTCCGTTCCTCGTGACTTGCTGTGCATTTCAGACAGATGTCTGCAGAGATAATACAGTAGGATGTTTTGCACTTATTTCATGATCCATGGAGCTGAATTTCTCAAGGTAACAGCCTTTGAGACCAGTGGCAAAAATGCACTATCAAACCAGGAAAAGACGTGGGGGAACCTTAAATACATGTTGCTAAGGGAGCAAACTCCAGGAGATGGTGAAGGACAGGGAAGCCTGGCACACTGCAGTCCATGAGATCGCAAAGAGGCACACAGGACTTAGCGACTAAACAATAAAGGGAAAGAAACCAATGTGAAAAGCTATATATTGTATGATTTCAACTATATGACATTCTGGAAAACTATCGAAGGGTTCAGGGGGAGGGAGGGAGAGAGAGAAAGAGGTGGAGCACAAGGCATTTTTGGGGCAGTGACACTATTCTGTATGATACTGTATTGATGGATACTTGTCATTTTATATTTGTCAAAACTTATAGAATGTATCAATATAACACAAAGAGTGACTCCTAATGTAAACCATAAACTTTAATTAATATTGTATATCAATATTGGCTATTGGCTTATCAGTTGTTTCAAACATACCTCATTAATGAAAAATATTAATAATGAGAGACACTGAAGGGAGCAGAAAGAGGGCATATGGGAACCCACTGTAATTTCCATTCAGTTTTTCTGTAAACCTAAAACTTCTTTATAAAAAAAGGTCTAACATGGGCTTCCCTGGTGGTCTAGTGGTTAAGAATCTGCCTGCCAATACAGGGGACACTGGTTCTATCCCTGCTTCAGGAAGCTCCCATGTGCTGTGGGGGAACTAAGCCTATGAACCACAACTACTGAGCCTGGGCTCTGCAATGAGAAACCTATGCACAGCAGAGAAGCCCCTGCTCGCTGCAACTAGAGAAAGCCTGCATGCAGCAACGAAGACCTAGCACAGTCCTAAATAAATATTTTTTAAAAGTCTGTTAAAACAAACAAAACATATATACACACAAATACATGCATACATGCATATATATGGGAGCATTTTAAAAATACACATGCCTCAGCCCCACTCCAAAGGTTCTGATTTGATTTGTTTCCACTGGCACATCTGGGTTTCCCCGAAGCAGTCTGAGGCTTAAAGTCACAGTTTCTTGTCAAAGAGCAAGAAATCCCCCAAGTTTACCGAGTCAAGACCTGAGCCCATCAGCATCACTTAAGAAAAGTGGGCAGAGTCTTGGATACTTTAGGAAATTGCCGAAGCTCAGTGACTGGCTGGAAGCCAAGACCACTGTTAGGGTCACTCTGAGGCTTGATGATTTCCAAACTCATTGCTGGGAAAGTTTAAAGGAACAAAATGAGCAGAGTGTCAGACAAGAAGATATGAGGGTTTTTTTTCCCCTTAAATTTCTTTTTCTCTGAAGTAACCAAGAAGAGCTTTGTTTGAAGACATGAGTCCAAAATTCATGTTCACTTTGGACTGTAGTTTCTGGCTATTTCCTTAGTGGTGACTGTGACTAGAAGTACGCCCACCTTTCACTTTAGGGCTTCTGGTGTCCTCCGACTTTTCTCCCTCAACTCCGGTTTTCCGCAGCAACCCAGGTCTTGGCCACTGAGTTTCCATGGCACTAAGCTCCCCCTCGACTCCTCTCCCCTCCCCTGCACTTCCTCCTCTATGGACAGGTTTAGAAGCTCACTCAAATCCGTGCTTGCTTCTGACTGATCAAATTAAGGTAACCACACTACTGTAATGGAGGATAATGCCTTATTATGTTACTCCCTCTCAACAACTGACAATATGCACCCAAAGCTTCCGTAGTCTTTACATCCCTTGGCCCTGAAATTCCATATATGTCAGCAAGGCTCTATCTCAATGGGTGGTCACTTTACAGCATGGGGTGTATTACACGGAAAACATAAATGTTTAACAAGGGTATGTGCATGTGTGCTCAGTCATGTTTGCCTTTGTGATCCCATGGACTGTAGCCCACCAGGCTCCTCTGTCCATGGAATTCTCTAGGCAAGATACTGGAATGAATTGCCTTTTTCATTGCACCCATGTCTCCTACATCAGCTGGCAGATTCTTTATCGGTGAGCCACCTGGGGAACCCATTTGACAGGGGGTTTTGTGTGTGTGTGCATGTTAGTCACTCAGTTGTGTCTGACTCTCTGCAGCCCCATGGACTGTAGCTCGCCAAGCTCCTCTGTCTATGGAATTCTCCAGGCAAGAATATTGGAGTGAGTTGCCATTCCCTGCTTCAGGGAATCTTCCCCATCCAGGGATCAAACCCAGGTCTCCTGCATTGCAGGCAGATTCTTTACCGTTTCCGCCACCAAGGAAGTCCCTGATAGGGGATTGCTCTTCAAAAAAGCTCCCTGTCCCATTTTGGCCCCAAGGAGAGGGGAGAGGGATGACACTGAGGGTTGAAGGATCTGAGACTTCAGGATGGTCTTTGAGTTGCAAGAAATTAATTAATGCAAATCACTTGCTGTTTTGGGAGGAGAGGGAAAGAGTGTGGGGAACTGAGATGGGGGAAGTAGGTAGAGGCTTGTGTTCTGTTTTCGCTATTCTGCCCTGAAATTCTGAAACAGGGCATGTTAAATGGGTTGAATAGAAAGAACAGAACATCAGGGATCATGGTTGCCCAGCCTGGGGGCCCCTGCAAGCTAGGCCCCACCTGAGCCTGGAGTACTCAAAGCTTGTGATAGGAGGGGCCACTTGGGGATTCCCAAGACCATGTTCCTGAACCCCTACAGTCTGTTAGCACAGGGATACTGCAGGTCTCTGTGTGCCTTGGTATAGCACACAGGGTTAGTGGGCTGGCGGCCTTGGCTCAGGACACACTGGTGATGGCATGCTCTGATCCTAAACCAAGATGCAAATGACTGGACCATTAAACCCAGTAGCTGGAGCCACAGAATAGCTCAAAAGGCCAAAAGAGACTGTGGCATTTCAGCGGACAACAGACCCAGGGCAAATCCAGATCCAGATCTTCATTAGAGAGCAGTGAGGACGCAGATGGCAGCACACAGATCCAAAGCCTTTAACCAACATCCCGGCTTTCTCTGAGAAATGCAGACACAGTCTCAGGAAGGCGCTGGGGGCGGGGACCTGAAAACCAGAACATTTATCAAGAGAAACTGACCTGAATGGGATTATTCAGCCAGGATAAAAACAAAGACATTTCATTTTCTCCCTAAATAGTATGGGAGGCCAGAGATGCAGAACTGGATCTGATGGAAAATATTTTTCCCATCAGAAAAAAACAGGTTTTTCGGCTCTCTGAGTAGTGCTGTGTTAAATTTTCAGACAACTATGTTTACCATATAGCCAGGTTACCCTCAAGGCAGGAGGTCAGAGGACCCATTTTCAAAGAACTAAAGGAGAGAAAAAGCATTAAGTATTGATGTTGAGGTGTTTACAATAAGAAGCTGTGGTCCAGCTACTATCCTAGTATAGTCACTAATTGGCAAACTCCAGACCTCTCAAAGTCTTGCTAGTTTCCAGCGCTTTTTGTACTGCCTCTCTTCTAAATGCAGCAGACAGGCAAGGCCGCAGACATTTAAGGATAACTTCCAACATGAGAGAGAAACAGAAAAAAAGGTGGGGGCTAAGAAGAATCAGGGACAATACAAAGAGTGGAGAGGGAATATCAAAAAATCATTAACACCTTCAGAGAGAAAAGACCCTTAAAACAATAGATAATGTGCAAAAAATAAATAATCAGACCTCAAGAAAGAACCTTTGGAAATTACAAATATGACAGCTGAAATTAAAAGAGGGCAGAAGATACAATCAAGGAAATCTCTCAAGAAATAAAAAACTAGGGAAAGGTCAGTAGAAGAGAAAAATACAAGAAAGTTAGAAGATAAGTTTAGCAGATTTCATTAGTTAGCTACCACTGTGTAACAAATTACCCCTGTCACCCTGAGTTTAGTGCCTTCAAACAATAACAAGCATTTATCATCTCACACAGGATTTACAGGTCACTTAGCACTTAGCTGAGTGATTCTGGTGTGGGGTCTGTCCCAGGCTGGAGTCAAGATGTTGGTGGGGATTGTGGTCACCTTGGGCCTGACTGGTCTGCAGGGTCACTTCCAAGATGGCTTCCCCTTGGGGAAGTTCCTCCCTAGCTGTTCCTTGTCATGTGGACTCTTTATAGGGCTGCTTGAGTGTTCTCACAACATGGGAGCTGGCTCACCCCAGAGCAAATAACCAGAAGGAGAGCAAGGAGCAAGGTGAAGTGCTTTTCAGAAGTAACATGCTGACCTTTCCATCGCATTCCACCTGTTAGAAGTAAAGTCACTTGGTCAGGCTCAGGGAGAAGGAGCTAGAAAGGGTTGACAGCAGTGAGATGACTCACAGGTGCTGGGCAGTAGTTCGAGTAGGGTGGAAAGAACACAGATTTTGATGTCAGGGGATCATGAACTTGAATCTTGGCTCCTCCTCAGGCAAATCATTTGTCTGTCCTCAGTTTCCTGTCTTGTAAAATGGGTGCAAACTTTACTATGCAAAGTTTTAGTAAATTGAGAACAAACTCTTAAAAGTGACTTGTACATGATAGGTGCCAAATAAACCACAGTTTTGTTAGTAGTAATATTAATATGTCTTGGGTAAGAGAGAAAGGATGTGGTGTGCTGTAAAGTCCCAACTAAAGTCCCAAACTGGAACTCAGAAAACCAGCAAAACCCCCTCGGGACACCCTCAGTAATGGATAGCCGAACAATTGGGAGGTACTGCTCTCTTATTTCTGAATAATGATGGGGATTCTTCTCAGACCCCAGAGACATCATTTAGCATGTGGGTTCTATGGATTTGGAGGAATATTTTCAGCTACTGAAATGTCATCCTTCAGTTTTTAGTTTTGGGGGGATCTTTGCCCAAATCTAGGAGAAGTATGTTTGATTTTCCAACCTCACAGATTTAGTGGCTAAATAGTGGCAAGAAGAAAGCTGCAATCATCCTTAAGTCAAAATCCTCCCAATAAGACTAGTTTCTCACTGGGTAAATGCAGACCTGGTGGGTCCTCTATCTGCCCCTCGGTATGCAGGCTGCATCTCAACTTATAACATACCTGCGTTTTGGGAAATAGGCAACACGGGACACAGAAATGCAGTACAGCTTCTGGTGGCGAAATTGGTTCCTGTTTCTGCGATAGATAAAACTGGTTATTGATCATGCCGACTTAGGTTTGTGGATGAACCCCCACTTTCCAAAGCCAGGATGGTTTTGATCCTCAACCACCTTCAGAGGTAGGAAGAAGAGTCAAAAGGTTTTTTCCTGGTTCTACAGATGAGGAAACAGACTGAAAAAGAGGAAGCACCTTCTGGACACAGTCCTTGTTTGTGCAGAACTAAGATGAGAGTTCAGATCTTCTCAGGTCCAGGGCTGCTCCCATCACCTCACCACCTTCTGGTAGGAGAGGATGAGGCTTTGCAGTCAGATGCTGGTGTCAGGTCCTGGCCCTCTGATTTGGGTCCCCCTAGACAAAGCCTGCCCCACTGACACACTCAGGCCTGTGCCTTAAGTCTCAGAGTTCAGCCAGGGACACCTTCTCCCTTGGCCCTGTTTTCTTGCCTCTAAAATAAGAATCCTGACCTACTTCATTAGCCTGTCCTCAGGGAAGAAATCAACATTTTTAAACTAAATTAATTTGTGTTTGTGAACGTCCTGATATAGCCTAATAATACTTTGCCTTCAATGTTGCTTCTTCCCCTTCCCCCGCCCGAGAATCTAAAAGAAATTCACTCCTGTTGTTTTAATTAATGTAAATATTTTGTGCAGAACGAAAGATTAAAAGATGCTAGTAATTTCCTCTGAGAAACCCATACACACATCATTTGCATATTTGCCCTCAGATTTGTTCCCTGCTTGTACGTTTCTCAGGCCTCTTGGCTCCCTGGCTTCCTGCTGGAGACAGCCAGCAGAGTCATAAGAGGGGGTAAGAGTAGGGGAGGAAGGGAGAAACCAGAGGACCTCTTCCTCTGCTTCCAGGAGCATCTCCGCAGTGGATCCAGTTTCCCCATGAACTCGCTCCTCCTCCCTGGCCCACTGCCTGCTGGTGGTCCAGGCTCCCACCTCTGTCCTCTGTGCCTCTGGCCCCAGGGTGGTAACTGCTGCCAGGTGTTGCTAATTTCTGGGTTGCCTCACCCTACCCTGTGGGCTTTTCAACTCTTCTTACACCTTTGTCACCAGTTTTTTGTGTTAAATTCCATCTGTTGGAATCACGGTGTAGGCTATTTGCCTTACTGGCCCTGAATTTGTGGTTCTCACAGAGGGAGTAGGGTGTGGGGAGTGCCTTCTCCTGGAGAAGGAGATCTCAGCCCGGGAGGGGCACCTCCTCCAGCTCGCCAGGGAATCAGAAGCAAGCCACTCTTCCTTCAGACTTTTTCTGCAGAATGAAATAACTAGTCTAGGTGATTCAGTTGCCATCAGTTTCATAGCTATGATTCATCTGTCAGGTAGTTGATTGTCTGACTATGCCAAAACACCTTCCAACTCAGACTCTTGTTAATAGTAAAAAGATTTTTTTTTCCAAGTGAAAGTTAAAAGTTGCTGGGCCCCATCAGGTCCAATGTATCAATGAACTGAAGCGCCACTGGGGAAGTAAGAGACAATAATAACAAACGAATGATTCCCTCAAAACTCTACCAGACACCTTTGTCTTAAAGGAATCTGAGATGTCCTCAGGCAAGTATTTTAAGGAGCAAAATAATACAAAGGACTTAGAATGCATTAGCAAACATTGTTTGCACCCTCCTTTTTCCTCCCCGATGAAATATTTTATAGTTTCAAAGGAAATGCTTCAAATAAATTTTAAGTATACAGTCAGCAGGTCTTCAGTATGTTTACAAAGTTGTACAGACTTCACTGCTAACTCCTGAACATACTCCTCATACCCCAAAGAAACCTCAACCCACTCGCAGTCACTCCCCATTCCTCTGTCCCTTCGACTCCCAACAAACACTAAACTACTTTCTGTCTTTATAGATTTGCCTGTTTTAGACATTTCATAATATGTGGCCTTTGTTACAAGCTTCTTTTACTTGACATAAGGTTTTCAAAGCCCATCCATGTTGTAGCATGTACTTCATTCCACTTTACTGCCAAATAATAGACTAATATGTGCGTATACCAAATATTGTTTATCCACTCATCAGGTAGATATTTGGGTGGTTTCCACTTTTTGGCTAGTGTGAATAAAGCTGCTGTAAACAATCATGTACAACATTTCTCTCCTTTTATTTTGCCTTGCAGCATGGCCTGCAGAATCTTAGCGCTCTGATCAGGGACTGAACCCAGGCCCCAGCATTTAAAGTGCAGAGTCTTAACCACTGGATTGCCAGGGAATTCCCTACCCTGTCTTGATCACTGTAGATGTATATAGTAAGTTTTGAAATCAGGGAAGTATGAGTCATTCAACTTGTTTTTTAAAAATTGTTTTTGGTTGTTCTGGATCTATTTCATTTCCATATGAATTATAATATCGGTTTGTCTTAAACTGCAAAAAGGGTGGGTTGGATTTTGATAAACATTATATTGAATCCATAGGCCAGTGTGGGAAGTATTGCCATCTTAGCAATATGCAGTCTTCCAATCCATGAACGTGGTATGGCTTTACATTTATTTAGGTCTTCTTTGATATCTTTCAATGATATATTATAGTTTTCAGTGTACAAGTTTGCATCTCTTTTGTTCAATTTATTCTCAAGTATTTCATTCTTTCTGATGCTATTTGTAAATGGAATTGTTTTCTTACTTTCATTTTTGAGTGTTGATTGCTAGTTTATAGGATTGCAATTGTTTTTTATATATTTATCTTGTATCCTGAGGCCTTGCTGAACTTGTTCCTTAGTTTCAACGGTTTTTCAATAGATTCCTTAGGTTTTTCTATTTAAAGTATCATGTCATCTGCAAATAAAGAGAGTTTTACTTCTTCCTTTCCAATATTATGCCTTTTATTTCTTTTTCTGTCCTTATTGCCTTGTCTAGAATCACTAGTACAGTTTCATAGAAATGGCAAGAGCAGACATGCTTGTCTTATTCCTGATCTTAGGGCAAAAGCTTGCAGTTTCTCAGCATTCAGTATGATATTAGCTGTGAGTTTTTCATAGATGCTCTTTATCAGGTTGATGAAGTTCCCTTCTATTCCTAATTGGTTGACTAGGAATAGAAAAGAAAATACAAAAGAATATTTTCTGTACCTTGCCCTAAGCTTTTAGTCCCTATTGCTCTAAATGAATTTTTTCTTTTATTTCCATGAAAATGACAGCCAACAGCTACCAGTTGATCTGTTCCCACTAACTCACTCATTAAGTTGCTTTTAAAGACAGTTAGGATGTCCTATAATGTATAAAGCATACATGGTACCAAAATTTTAAAAGCAAAGAAAACTATGGTAAAAACAAAATCCGTATTTTATTACTGCCAGATGTCTGTTACTACTTGAGCTATTTCTTCCTGTTATCCTGCAGCCCTGGGCATTAGTGGACCTTTCTTATTCATTTATGGGAAGTGGGTGAGGAGTCAGGTCATGCTTTCTTAGATGCATAACCTGGAGCAAATCATTTAATCTCTCTGGACCTTAATTTCCCCATCTGTCAAATAATCTTTGAGTACTTAGGAAGATACAAATAGCCCATCTCTGTGAAGTACTGAAGTTAATGCCTGACACTTAGCAAGTGCGCAGTAATTTAGCTCCTATCATTGTTTGAAACATCATCATTATTATTAGCCACCTGTGAGCTCTGTGTCTCTACGGTGTCTTACTCAGGTTACCTGACATTAGTATATGAAGATGAATAACCCACTTAGAGAGCAGAAGCAAGTGTGATGTAGTCTAAAAATCACCATGACAATTTCCATTCCACCTCTGGTTTCCACTTTCTATCAAATATTCAACCAGATCTGAGTCTGTGGGTTTAAAGATAACTTAGACACAGAGAGGATTATTAAAAATCATTTTGAAAATTCAGGCCTATATCAGTTTTACTTTATCCTCTGCGTTTTTACTGGCTTAAAAAAATTTCCTAGAAATAAAAGAAAAAGAAAATAGTATGCTATAGATCATGCTTCTTAATGTTAAATAGTAACATTTACTAGAGGAGACACTTCATATCCCAAGGGGAACAGCTTCTCCCACACACATACAACCCCCTCCCCTGAAGATGGATTCCTGTGCTTCCTGCTGCTTAACAGTGTCTGCGAGGCTGGGGGTGCCGGGAAGAGGGAGGTCTGTCCTTAGGGACAATCCATTCCCAAGCCCTTGTTTCTTATGGCATCTTAATGCTGGCTGTGGGGACCTGCTTTTCCATCCATTTGGGGACTTTGGGCTGAACTTTCCTTGGCTTTTGTGGCAGAGAGAGACCGTTGTTCCCCCAAATTCATACTCCTCTCCCTCAGTAGAGCTGGTACTGGTACTGGTACTAGCGAGTGACTACTGAGCCAGGGACCACGTACATGCATCTGGGTGCCACCATGTGACCCAGCACACTGAGGCAGCATCCACAGAAGTGATGTCACATCTTGGGCTGCTCAGAAAACTTTGTGGGGCTCCTCCATGATCTCTTTATTTTACAGCTAGAATGTAAGTAATCCCCAGGGAGCCAAGCCTGGGGCCAAGCCTCCAAGATCTGGGTCCCTGAACAGGTGGAGGCAGGAAGCTGCCCCCCGCTGATCTCATCAACTGCCAGGACTGTTAGGTGAATGAGAAACAGAAGGTGACTGTGTTAGACTTCTGAACATTCAACGTGTGTTTGAGGGCTAGAGCATCACTCAAACAAGTTCAGCTTTTCTCACTGTAACAGACCCTGCATGTTTATATAATTAAGATTGTTTTAATGCTACAAATTTGTCTTAATCTGTCTGGGCTCCTGTAACAAAATACCACTGACTGGGTGGCTTATAAACAAGAGAAATTTACTTCTCACAGTCTGGAGGCTTAAAGACTGAGAGCAGAGTTCCAGCAGGTCAGGGTCAGAGTCAGGGTTAGGCCACCTTGTAGTTGCAGATTTCTTGTATCTTCACATGGAGGAAGGGACAAATTAGTTCTCTGGCATCCCTTTTATAAGGACATTAATCCCATTCATGAGACTCCAGTCTTACCTCATCAGCTGCCAAAGGCTCTACCTCCTAATACCATCACCTTGGGGGTTAGGTTTCAACATATGAATTTAGGGGGAATACAAACATTCAGACCATGGCTGCATTACTTGGGGACAAAGGCCTTTTATTTTCCTAAATAGTGAAAAAAAAACCCCACTTTGATTCATGTTAGAACATGGGTTTATCAGTTCAGTTCAGTTTAGTCATTCAGTCATGTCCGACTCTTTGCGACCCCATGAATTGCAGCATGGCAGGTCTCCCTGTCCATGACCAACTCCCGGAGTCTACTCAAACCCATGTCCATCAAGGTGGTGATGCCGTTTAGCCACCTCTTCCTCTGTTGTCCCCTTCTTCTCCTGCCCCCAATCCTTCCCAGCATTAGAGTCTTTTCCAATGAGTCAACTCTTTGCATGAGATGGTCAAAGTACTGGAGCTTCAGCTTCAACATCAGTCCTTCCAATGAATACCCAGGACTGATCTTTTGTAGGATGGACTGGTTGGATCTCCTTGCAGTCCAAGGGACTCTCAAGAGTCTTCTCCAACACCACAGTTCAATTCTTCGGCGCTCAGCTTTCTTCACCATCCAACTCTTACATCCATACATGACTACTGGAAAAACCATAGCCTTGACTAGACAGACCTTTGTTGGCAAAGTAATGACTCTGCTTTTACATATGCTGTCTAGGTTGGTCATAACTTTCCTTCCAAGGAGTAAGCATCTTTTAATTTCATGGCTGCAATCACCATCTGCAGTGATTTTGGAGCCCCCAAAAATAAAGTCTGACACTGTTTCTACTGTTACTCTATCTATTTCCCATGAAGTGATGGGACCAGATGCCATGATCTTACTTTTCTGAATGTTGAGCCTTAAGCCAACTTTTTCACTCTCCTCTTTCACTTTCATCAAGAGGATTTTTAGTTCCTCTTCACTTTCTGCCATAAGGGTGGTATCATCTGCATATCTGAGGTTATTGATAATTCTCCCAGCAATCTTGATTTCAGCTTGTGCTTCTTCTTGCCCAGTGTTTCTCATAATATATTCTGCATACAAGTTAAATATTCAGGGTGACAATATACAGCCTTGACGTACCTTTTTCCTATTTGGAACCAGTCTGTTGTTCCATGTCCAGTTCTAACTGTTGCTTCCTGACCCGCATACTGGTTTCTCAAGAGACGGGACAGATGGTCTAGTATTCCCATCTCTTTAAGAATTTTCCACAGTTTATTGTGATTCACACAGTCAAAGGCTTTGGCATAGTCAATAAAGCAGAAATAGATGTTTTTCTGGACCTCTCTTGCTTTTTTGATGAGCCAGCGGACGTTGGCAATTTGATCTCTGGTTCCTCTGCCTTTTCTAAAACCAGCTTGAACATCTGGAAGTTCACGGTTCACGTATTGCTGAAGCCTGGCTTGGAGAATTTTAAGCATTACACTACTAGCGTGTGAGATGAATGCAGTTGTGTGGTAGTTTGTGCATTTCTTGGCATTGCCTTTCTTTGGGATTGGAATGAAAACGGACTTTTTCCAGTCCTGTGGCCATTGCTGAGTTTTCCAAATTTGCTGGCATATTGAATGCAGCACTTTCACAGCATCATCTTTCTGGATTTGAAATAGTTCAACTGGAATTCCATCACCTCCACTAGCTTTGTTCATAGTGATGCTTCCTAAGGCCCACTTGACTTCACATTCCAGGATGTCTGCCTCTAGGTGAATGATCACACCATTGTATTTATCTGAGTCATGAAGATCTTTTTCGTATAGTTCTTCTATGTGTTATTGCCACCTCTTCTGAATATCTTCTGCTTCTGTTAGGTCCATACCATTTCTGTCCTTTATCGAACCCATCTTTGCATGAAATGTTCCCTTGGTATCTCTAATTTTCTTGAAGAGATCTCTAGTCTTTCCCATTCTGTTGTTTTCCTCTTTCTTTGCACTGATTGCTGATCTCTCCTTTCGATTCTTTGGAACTTTGCATTCAAATGGGAATATCTTTCCTCTTCTCCTTTACTTTTCGCTTCTGTTCTTTTCACAGCTATTTGTAAGGCCTCCTCAAACAGTCATTTTCCTTTTTTGCATTCCATTTCCATGGGGATGGTCTTAATCCCTGTCTCCTGTACAATGTCACGAACCTCCGTCCATAGTTCATCAAGCACTCTGTCTATCAGATCTAGTCCCTTAAATCTATTTCTCATTTCCACTGTATAATCATAAGGGATTCAATTTAGGTCATACCTGACTGGTCTAGTGGTTTTCCCTGCTCTCTTCAATTTCAGTCTGAATTTGGCAATAAGAACTTCATGATCCAAGCCACACTCAGTTCCTGGTCTTGTTTTTGCTGACTGTATTGAGCTTCTGCATCTTTGGCTGCAGAGAATATATTCAGTTTGATTTCGGTGTTGACCACCTGGTGATGTCCATGTGTAGAGTCTTCTCTTGTGTCATTGGAAGAGGGTGTTTGCTATGATCAGTGTATTTTCTTGGCAAAACTCTATTAGCCTTGTCCTGCTTCATTCTATACCCCAAGGCCAAATTTGCCTGTTATTCCAGGTGTTTCCTGACTTCCTACTTTTGCATTCCAGTCCCCTATAATGAAAAGGACATCTTTTTTGGATGTTAGTTCTAAAAGACCTTGTAGGTCTTCATAGAACCGTTCAACTTCAGCTTCTTCAGCATTACTGGTTGGGGCATAGGCTTGGATTACTATGATAATGAATGGTTTGCCTTGGAAATGAACAGAGATCATTTTTTCATTTTTGAGATTGCATCCAAGTACTGCATTTCGGACTCTTTTGTTGACCATGATGGCTAATCCACAGTACTAGATATAATGGTCATCTGAGTTAAATTCACCCATTCCAGTCCATCCTAGTTTGCTGATTCCTAGAATGTTGACATTCACTCTTGCCATCTCCCGTTTGGCCACTTCCAATTTGCCTTGATTCATGGACCTAATATTCCAAGTTCCTATGCAATATTGCTCTTTACAGCATTGGACCTTGATTCTATCACCAGTCCCATCCACAACTGGATATTGTTTTTTCTTTGGCTCCATCCCTTCATTCTTTCTGGAGTTATTTCTCCACCGATCTCCAGTAGCATATTGGGCACCTATCGACCTGGGGAGTTCCTCTTTCAGTGTCCTATCTTTTTGCCTTTTCATACTGTTCATGGCGTTCTCAAGGCAAGAATGCTGAAGTGGTTTGCCATTCCCTTCTCCAGTGGACCACATCTGTCAGACCTCTCCACCATGACCCTTCTGTCTTGGGTAGCCTCACAGGGCATGGCTTAGTTTCATTATATTAGACAAGGCTGTGGTCCATGTGATCAGATTGGCTAGTGTTATGTGATTATGGTTTCAGTAAATCTCCCCTCTGATGCCCTTTCACAACACCTACCCTCTTGCTTGGGTTTCTCTTACCTTGGACGTGGGGTATCTCTGCATGGCTGCTCCAGCAAAGCGCAGCTGCTGCTCCTTACCTTGGATGAGGGCTATGTCCTCAGGGCTTTCCCTCCTGACCTTGAACATGGAGTAGCTCCTCTCGGCCGCAACCCCTGACCTTGGCCCAGGGTAGCTTCTCTGAGCCGCGCTTAGTGCGCCGTTGCGGCTGCTGCAGGGTTTATCAGGCCATGCTAATTTGAAAGATTAACACGTGTGAACTTATGCATTAGTGTTATGTATTTATAATCATATATGTTTATGTGGATCTCTCTTAACTACTGAGTTAAGAATCTCTTATTCTTTAAACATCAAGCGCCTGTAATACACCAAGCACTGCCTGGACCCAGTAGAACATTAAAGTTAGTAAGATCTAGTCCCTGGCCTCAGGGGCTCACAGAGAGCTGCTGGCCCAGTTTTACAGATACGTATTTAGATAGTCTATCTACTGAGATGACTTGGAACACCAGCTCCACTGTGAATTGTTTGGATCAGCTCTAGAATTGTCTGGAGTATATGCTCACATTTCATTTTTAGGAGAAGAGTGTTCTCTAGGATAAGAAGCTTAAAGCAGGACCTTCCCAGAAGGGAAGATCAGCGCTCACACAGTCTTCATACAAATTCCCAGGAGCCCAATCATATTGAGGACAAGGAACAGGAAGATGGCTAAGAGAGGAGAGCAGACAGTGGAAGCTCATCCGGGTCTGAAGAGTGGAGAAGCCCCTGGGCCTCAAACATACACAGACTCCAGTGTCTCGGCCACAGGGTCTCTGGCTGTGAGAAAATGAAGCGTGCTTGAGAATGAAAGTACAAAAATAAACATTTGTGGAATCCATCCTAAGGCTCTCATAACTTCAAAAGGCTTCGAGGAAACAACATTGCTAATGAATTTGCTGTCAGTGAAATGTTTCCATTTCACTGAAATGTGATTTAGATTTCCAGAAAAATAAACCTAACCTTCCAGGGAAAGAGAGACATTGCACCTGAGGGCCATGTGCTTTTGGGTGGGCCTTTGTGTTTGTAAACCCACAAGCCTTAGGGAAATGTTGAGGCGCTCAGACCCTCAGCAGCTTCTGAGCTCCCTGCAGAGAACTAGGGCCCGGCTCACTGGGTGGAGTAATGAAGTCTGGCTGGGTTTTCTAGAAGCCACAGTCTACTTGATATCAGAGACCCTCAGGGGTCTCTCAAAGAAGAATAAAAGAGAGAGAGAAAAAAAGAAAGAAATGAGATTTACTCCTCAAAAGGTCAAGTTGATGAACCACAGGTTATCTTTTACTCTAAATTCTATTTTCAATCAATGCTCTAGTCTTAGTGTGAGCTACTGTAACAAATAGAGCATATATGGACTGGGTGGCTTAAACAACAAACGTTTACTTCTTAACAGTTCTGGGGGCTGGAAAGTCCAAGATCAAGGTGCCCACAGATCTAGTGTCTGGAGAGGATCTGCTTCCTGGTTTGCAGATAGCAATTTCTCAGTGTATCCTCATGTGGCAGAGACAAAGTGGGAGATGGGTGGGGGAAGCAGGGGAGAGGAAGAAAGAGTCTGCTCTTCATGTCTCTTCTTCTAAGGGTACAAATCCCATCATGAGGGCACCACTCTTATGACCTCATCACCTTCCAGAGGCCTCCCCTCCTGACACCATCATATTGGGAAATTAAGATTTCAACACATGAATATTCAGGTGACACAGAACATTCAGTCTACAACAGTTCCCAGTCAGACCTGGAGGAAATGAACACAAGAAAATGCTCAGTGGGAGGCATCTCCCATGACAAACTAGTTACAGTGGTTTGGTCTGTGCACCTGCCTTGAGCTTAGCAGGAAGATACAGCAGGATTGAATGTCTGCACCTGCCTTGAAGGAAGAAAGGACCAAAGCCATAGCACAGGACAGCATGTAACCAAGTTGGAAAGACAATTGACTGTTGCTTGGATCTCTGGGGTCAATTTTTAAAATAATATTCCACAATTAAGGATAATAATATCATGCTTCCCCATAGAAACCATGTGTACTCACATAGCAGCTAGAAGTCTTTGTAGCCAACTTTCTGCAAATGGCTTGACCCTACCCAGGAGGTACAACTCCAAAAGACCAGAGCATTAAAGGACCTTTAAAGAGCATTAAAGATTAAAGGACCTTTCCATGCTTCCCAGATTATCAGCTGCCCCCTTGTGGCTTCCCCCACAAAGAGGTCCTTTAAACTCTGACCGTTCTCTGATTATCAAAAACAAATATGTACTGTTCTAGAAATATAGCACCATCATGCTTTGGGCTTTGGTCATAGTGCCCAAGCCCTGTCTCTCATATCTTAACTGTGACAGTGTGTTTCAGCCTGGGCTTCCAGCTCTCAGTGGCTGCATCTCTGTGCCATAAAGCTTCATGTCTAACTAAGGAAGACTATAGCCTGGGACCCAGCAGGCCCAGAGGACCAGGCAATTAACATCTGCCAGCAGCAGCCCTTAGGTGATGATTCTTGGGAGTTGGTGTATAAATACCCTAGCTCCCTCAGCACTCAGTGTGAGGGATCACTTCCCCCAGTTTCCCTATAGTATTAAGCTCTGATTGTCTATTGTGGTGGCTGACTTAATAGCAGGCTTCCTTTCCCTTAATCACTGCCCCACTCTCTTCCTGGGACTTCTGGGGAAGCTACTTAGCTAAATTTCCATACTGTAGCATCCATCTCATTTCATAATATTGAGTAAGAAGCTTGGAAAGTATTTTCATGATGTTTAGGGTAAATAGAAAAGCTCTAGTCAGATGCAGGAAGATGAAATACCCTCTAGCAAACTTTTAAATTCCAAACAAAGGAAAGAGTACTGGCTTAAGCATGCCCATTACAGGCAACCTCTATTATCTGTCTGTCTTCTCTCTTTCTTATTCACTGTCACTCCTACCCTCATATAATTATGGAGCAAGGAGCCCATTGAATAACCCAAAAAGTCAAAGGGAATGTCCAGCCAACACAACATTTGTCAGCTACTAGGTGGTCTGAAATCTGGACTCAAAGCCATAACTTGGGTCATTATGTGAATCTTTAAGGTCAGTTGCATTTACATTGTTTTCCATTGATCAAAACTTCTTTCAGTCCAGCAACTTCCTTGAAGAACAGTTGACAGTTATCTTTCTTTTTGGTTATTTATTTCTTTGGTGGTATAATTTTTAGGGTGTGCCTGTGTATGTGTGTGTTTTCTTTTTAATAGCTAGGGGCAGAAGACAAACTTGAAATTAAAACCAGTGAGAAATATGAAGGTGGACATACTCAATAGAAATGAAGGGGAAAACAGCAGAGAACTGCCCCCAGGCTATTGATGCTGAGTGGTGCAAAAGCCCAGCTGGGCCAGCTGGGTAATTTATGTGGTCTATTCATCATCAAGGGCCTCAGGAAATATATTCCTTCATCTCTTTGTCAATATATCCTCATGCACTAGAGTACTGGTTTGGAAGGTCATGTTTCCCTCTCACTGCAGGCTAGTTTATTTACAAAATTCTGAATCACAGACAGGCTTGCAAAGAAATCTGCCAAGAAGGACCACAATGCTTCTTAAGTGTCCAATCATCATATAACACTACTCTTTGTATTCACCTCCAGCTTTGTTCTGAACATGCTCACTTTCAGGCACCCAAGAGAAAATCCAAGTATCAGTCAATTCACTGACTGGTTTATTGAGCACCTACTAGGTGCTGGGCACTGAAAAAAAACCAAGAGGATGCCTGCCCTTATGGAGCTCTCAGTCCAGTAGGAGAGAGGAACTAAATCAATAATTTTACCAAAAAGAAAATTTATTTCTCAACACTTAACTCCTCTGTTTCCACCATATTATTCTCCTTAATACTGTGGTATCTAAGGTGACCAAATATCTAGTTTCTCTGGGAGAGCACCAGTTGACCCCTGCTGTCCCAGTGGAATTAATGGCTTCTGCTCTCAACAGTGCTGCAGTTTCTGTGATAAGCTGTGTGATGCTCTGACCATACCTACCTTCTCTAGGCCACCGCAGCCACACTATTGATTTCCTGTGTTCACTTTCTTATAGCCACTGGCTCTCACATAGACATCATTGCTCAGCAGATATTGATCACCAGTGAGAACAAGGAAATGAAGCAAATCTGTTCCACACTCTCTAAACCAGTCTCTACCCAAGATGGACAATTAATCAGCTTGTCAGAGAGGCAGTGCTGGGTCGTGGGAAAGTATTAATTGGACCAGGAGTCAGAAGAGCTGTCTTCAAGGACAGCTCTGCCATTTGCTAGATTGTATATCACCTACTGGAGCCATAATAAGTGGCCTTACTCTTCAAAACAGGGATAATAATACCTACCTGAGCTGTTTTAGGAGGCTTCCCAGGTGGCACTTGTGGTAAAGAACCTGTCTGCCAATGCAGGAGACATAAGAGACATCGCTTCAATCCCTGCGTTGGGAAGATCCCCTGGAGGAGGACATGGCAACCCACTCCAGCATTCTTGCCTGGAGAATCCCATGGGCAGAGGAGTCTGAAGGGCTACAGTCCATGGGGTTGCAAAAGAGTCAGACATGACTGAGCAACTAAATAACAACAATCCAAAATACGGTTTTTGCTCATGGAAACATATAATGTCTGAATGTAAAGTAAACATTTTGAAGGCTTGTATAATAATATTGTCTTACTATATTTAAAATATTATTGGTATTATTAAATATTATATATTAAAATATTTTTTTATTGGGTTGGAAGATCATGATGTTTTCCTCTCACTGCAAGCTAGTTTATTTACAGAACTCTGAATCACAGACAGGCTCGCATAGCCATCAGGTAAGAAGGACACATTGCTTTTTAAGTGTCCAGTCACCAAACAAAACTATATAATATTTAATATTATATTTTATGTAGTTAAATTATTTATAATAAAATATTGGACTTTCAGAAACAGAATAAATTATTCTAGTTGCATGCAACATTTTAGCTACTCACAGACATCATACCAATTCTGTCACAGAAAAGAATACCAGCTATAGCACATGCAGACAACTTCACCCAGCTTTCCAAAGTTAGTTAGCCCCAGAGTTGCTAGTGGAAGCCAGTGGTATAATTGGGTCGAAGTCCAAAGACCTGAGCACCAAGGGAGCTGATGATTTAAATGCTAGCCTGAGGGCAGGAGAAGATGAGAAGAGATATCCCAGCTCAAACCATGAGGCAGAAAAAAGAGACACATTCCTCCTTCTTTTGGCTTTTTGTTCTGGTCGAGGCTTGAACAGATTAGATGATGCCCAACCACCCTGTGGAGGATGATCTGCTTGCTCAGTCTATGATTTCAATGCTTGTCTCATCTAGAAACACCCTCCTGGACACACGCAGAAATAACATTTAACCACCTAGCTGGGCAGCCTCTGATCCAGTCAAGTTGACACCTGACATTAACCATCACAGTCCCTAAAAAGAGGTTCTGGTCACGTGGTATATGTAGAGGACTTTGGCAAGGACAGTTGGTGCCAATCCAATGTTGTCATCACTTGAGCCATTGAATCACATAAATGGACTGCCAGCCATGCCCACGTAAACTGGGGACTAGATTTGTTCACATGCTCGTGCATGCACACACACACACTTCACCTCACTTCAGTAGAGTCTTCTTCACTGAAAAGAATACAAATCAATTCACAATGAGATTAAAATGCTAAGATAATAAGAACAAGTGTCCTGCCACATGTAAGATTACAAATCCATTGTATCATTGATGAGTAAGCCATGGCCGGGGAGAGTGAGTGTTAATGAATGGAGCTCAGAGACACCAACATTGTCAGACACAAGCCAGAGCCCAGTTTCACTCTTCTTACTTTGGCCTATCCAGATGGATAGAGAATTAGACGTGTCTACTAAATGATGGTAAGAGTGATTACCAGGAGCTAGTAGGACCTGTGCCCCAAACGTTAGGACACATCTTCACTGCTCAAATAGTGTGATGAGTTGAGTCTATAGGTTCAGTATTGCTCTTGGCATTTCCCTCTAGCTCTGCTCTCTTAAACAGTTCATCTGTCTGCTACCATGGTAGTGAAATGTCATGGCTACAGTTTTACAAATCCCTCAAAGAAAACAAATTAATAGACGTCATCCCCCTGCCCCCTCCCACCCCATGGCAAATGGAAGCCCATCTGTCCCAGTCTAACCTGCCAAGTCAGTTCAGGCCTGAGCCAACCGGCGTTGGCTGCAGGCTGGTGTCCTGCAAGATGTCGCCTGCCTGCTGTCTCGAGGTTTGTATTGCAAAATTGGCTTGTATTTCAGGGTTCAGTCATTCTGTAGTCCTGTGTATACTAGTGGGAAAAGTAAGTGGAATTCATCCCCCTCAATCTGATGGCCTTTTGTGATAGAAAGATACACATCTATTGGAGCTATTTAGAGGATGTTGTTGTTGTTTAGTCGCTAAGTTGTGACCAACTCTTTGCAACCTCATTGACTGTAGCCTGCCCAGTTCCTCTGTCCATGGGATTTTCCAGGCAAGAAACTGGAGTGGGTTCCCACTTCCTTCTCCAGGGTATATTCCCAACCCAGGGATCAAATTTGAGTCTCTTGGATTGGCAGGCGGATTCTTTACCACTGAGCCACCTGGGAAGCCCCCTGTTTAGGGGTGGCCTTGTGGCCTTGATGAAAAGCAGAGAGACAGCTGGTTAGATGACTCCTCAGTAAATGAAAAAGAGCTTGAATTCCAGGTCCATTTGGAGGAAATGTATTGTTAAAGGATGAGAAAGAAAATTGGGAGCAAAAGATAATGTGCCTCAGAATGCTTCTAGGAAGAATCAATTGAATGCAGAATTCTGCAGTTCCAGTAAGATGTCAGGTTTGGACACAGAACTGGCAGAAGTGGGTGGTTGGAATAATCCAAGTTATGGCTCTGCCAGGCAGATGCAAACTTTGTTCAAGAGGCAAGGATTTGAAGTCTTTGGGAATAGAACCCTAGAAGTAATACATCCTGGAGCGCAAAGGGAAGAAGCTATGTGGGGAGAAAATATGGTTGGGGAGGAGACTGGGGATATTGATACCATAGAAGAGCATTTATATCCAGAAGATTATGTGGACAACCTAGAAAGAGAGGCCAGAATAACTGAAGAAGTCTTTGGGCTTAACAATTGCTCTGCCAGTTGTTCAGCAGTACAATTGAAGCTTCCTGTATAAACTTGTGGCTCAGCTGACAAAGAATCTGCCTGCAATGTGGGAGACCTGGGTTCTATCCCTGGGTTGGGAAGATCCCCTGGAGAAGGGAAAGGCTACCCACTCCAGTATTCTGGCCTGGAGAACTCCGTGGACCGTATAATCCATGGGGTCACAAATAATAGGGTGACTGGGTGACTTTCACTTCACTTCACCTCGGACGTATTGCAGATCTGGTTCCAGATCACTGCAATAAACTGAATATTGCAATAAAGTGAGTTACAATGATCTTTTTTGTGGCTAGTTTGATGTTTTCTCCAGACCACTAGAAGTTTCTCTGTATCAGCAGTAAGGCTGTTTTGCTTTCTTACCACTCATGTATTCACTGGCACTTTTAATTCCCTTCAAGAACTTTTAATTTACATTTAGAACTTGGCTAACCAGGGCTGGAGCATATTTTTCAGCCTATCTCAGCTTTCAGCCTGCCTTCTCATTAAGCTTGATCAATTCTATTACTATTAACAGCTTCTGATTTAAATTAAAAGACGTATGACCCTTTCATTTGAACACTTAGAGGCCATTGTTGGGTTATTAATTGATCTAATTTCAATATTATTATTTCTCAGGGAATAGGAGGGCCCAGGAAAGGGGGAGATGGGGGACGCCCAGTTAGTGGAGCTGTCAGAATTACACAACTTTTATTAGGTTAAGTTTGTTGTCTTACATGGGCACAGCGGGCAGAGTTCATGGTGCCCAAACAATTACAATAGTAGCATAAAGATCATTGATCACAGATCATCATAATGAACATAATAATAGTGAAAATGTTTAGAATCCTTCAAGAATTACCAAAATGTGTCACAAAGACATGAAGTGAGCAAATGCTATTGGAAAAATGACACCAAGAAACCTGCTTAGAGTTATCACTCAATCATGTCCTACTCTTTGTGATCCCATGAACTGTAGCCCACCACGCTCCTCTATCCATGGGATTCTCCAGGCAAGAATACTGGAATGGGTTGCCATTCCCTTCTCCAGGGGATCTTTCCAACCCAGGAATTGAACTCCAGTCTCCTGCATTGCAGGCTAGATTCTTTACTGTCTGAGCCACCAGGAAAGCCTGCTTAAAGTTATCAGAAACTTTCAAGTGAAAAAAAAAAAAAAAAACCAGTATCTGTGAAGCACCATAAAGGAAAGTGCAATAAAATGAGGTCTACCTGCATTTTATATAGCTTGGTGCTTGGCATTAGTCACTAAATAACTGGTGAATGAGTGAGTGGATAAAGTAATGGAAAAATAAATAAAGCAACAAAGAGACAGTAATAGTTAAATTAAAAAAAAATTGATACCAAATCTTATGCCCTACTGTGTTGCTTCTGGAAATTAAAAGAAATAATATCTTAGGACTTTACTGGTAGTCCAGTGCTTAACACTTCACCTTCCAATGCAGGAGTTATGGGTTCAATCCCTGATCGGGTCACTAAGATCCAATATGCCTCAGGTTCAAAAAAATAAACCAAAATATAAAAGAGAAGCAATACTGTAACAAATTCAATAAAGACTTCTAAAAATGGTCTACATCAGGGGAAAAAAAAACAGAAATAAATAGCATCTTGATGTAAATTCTTCAATCTACTTCCAGATCTCTCATGACATGAGCAGTCTGTCTCTCCCTTATTCTGTTCCCACCCCCACCCCCAGTCTAAGGGACAACCCAAACTGTTTAGAACAGCTTTCTTATAGATTTCACAATTAAATTTCTATTTGTATATGCTTCAACATCCTGTTGCACTAAATTGAACAATACTTTATATAAGCTCAGTAAGTCTGCCAAAAAACCCGACCCCATCATCACTCAATCCTCCTCACTGGCTCTATCAATCAATACTATTGTCTAAGTCCAAGATACACTAAAATCCTTTACTCAGTACAAACATCATAAATCATTAACTGTTCATCTCCAAAAATTTACTGTAACTTTGGCCAGGGGTAACTACGACTGGGATTTATTACCCTGCACAAGAATGCAGTATTCTTTCAGGACAGTCAATACTGTAATTCTGAAAGGGTCAGCTAAAAATAGATTTTAGATGAATGCATGGGAAACATTGCCAGTAGACTAGTGTGTGTGAGTGTGGTGGCTTAAAACTGCAGAGGGACCCACTGGAGCCATGGTGAAGTCACCCCCTGGCCTCCATTCAGAAGCCAGCACCAGACGGCCCTGTGGACAGCCTGGGGAAAGACCGCCCTGCCTGAGAGAGAGTGAGGAATTGGAAGTTCTGTGAACCCTCAGACAAGATAGGAAAGAGGGAGTCATAAAGGAGGTAAAAAAGCAAACAAGCCAGAGGAAATCCCAGAACATGAGGGAGCCAGAAATCTTGTCAGCTGTGAGGAAGAAAGTGGCAGAGAGCCGCCATTCATCTCTGCTTGACAGCAGCCCCTTTTGTTTTACTCATATGGTTTCTCTTGTACCATCTATCACTGAGTTGGGGTCAGGATGCCATGCAGAGACAAAGGAAGTAGAAGAGAGGGGAGAAGAGTGAAGAAAAACACTTCCTTTCATCAGGAGAAGCATTTTATTTCCACAGGGAAATGGTCGAACATAAATTACTCTTCCCCAACCAAGAGGCCCCTCTGAAAATGTTCCAGAGGCCTTTCAGTCAGCTCATCCCTATGGAGTTCTGCTCTCTCCTCAGTCAGCGCATTGGCTCTACTGGGACCAGGCACCAGCATTGTTTTTCCTCATGAAAATGCCATTTACCCCACTGACTGATAGCGATTTTGTCAGCCATGGTGACCACCTTGGGACAGACCCTGCTCACCTGCAAAAGCTCTGTCTGTAGGCATTTAATTCTCATGACACTCAGCAGCAGCTAGTGCCCCATGTATGGAGCATTTACCCTGTGCTGCTTCTCTGGTAGCTCAGATGGTAACAAATCTGCCCGCAATGTGGGAGACCTGGGTTCCATCCCTGGGCCAGGAAGATTCCCTGGAGAAAGGAATGGCTACCCACTCCAGTACTCCTGCCCGGAGAATCCCATGGTCAGAGGAGCCTGGCAGGCTACAGTCCATGGGGTTACAAGAGTTGGACACAACTGAGAGACTAAAACGTTCTTTCACTTTCAGCACTGGGAGAAATAGTCTACATGCAGTCCCTCAGTGGAACTTCACAAGCTATACCTACACATGTGAAAAAAAACAGAGAGGACTATGTCTCCATTCTACAGCTAAGGAAGCTGAAACATGGGAAATCTAAGTAGCTTACTGCAGAGCTAATATATGGCTGAATTGGGAACTGAATGCAATCAACTCCAGAACCTGGGATGAACGAAAAAACAGAAAGATAGGACAATGAAAGATGAACTCCCCAGGTTGGTAGGTGCCCAATACGCTACCGGAGATTAGTGGAGAAATAACTCCAGAAATAATCAAGAGACTGAGCCAAAGCAAAAACAACACCCAGTTGTGGATATGACCAGTAATAGAAGTAAAGTCCGATGGTGTAAAGAGCAATACTGCATAGGAACCTGGAATATGAGAGGTCCATGAATCAAGGCAAATTGGAAGTGGTCAAATAGGAGATGGCAAGAATGAACATTGACATTTTAGGAATCAGTGAACTAAAATGGACTGGAATGGGTGAATTGACCATTATATCTACTACTGTGGGCAAGAATCTCTTACAAGAAATGGAGTAGCCATCATAGTCAACAGAACAGTCCAAAATGCAGTACTTGGATGCAGTCTCAAAAACGACAGAATGATCTCTGTTCGTTTCCAAGGAAAACCATTCAATGTCATAGTAATACAAGTCTATGCCCCGACCAGTAATGCTGAAGTAGCTAAAGTTGAACGGTTCTATGCAAGACCTTCTAGAACTAACACCCAAAAAAGATGTCCTTCTTATTATAGAGGACTTGAATGCAAAAGTAGGAAGTCAAGAAACACCTGGTGTAACAGGCAAATTTGGCCTTTGAGTACAGAATGAAGCAGAGTAAAGGGTAACAGAGTTTTGCCAAGAGAACACACTGGTCATAGCAAACACCCTCTTCCAACAACGTAAGAGAAGACTCTACACATGGACATCAGCAGATGGTCAATACCAAAATCAGATTGATTATATTCTTTGCAGCCAAAGATGAGGAAGCTTTATACAGTCAGCAAAAACAAGACCAGGATCTGACTGTGGCTCAAATCATGAACTCCTTATTGCCAAATTCAGAGTGAAATTGAAGAAAGTAGGGAAAACCCTAGACCATTCAGGTATGACCTAAATCAAATCCCTTATGATTATACAGTAGAAGTGAGAAATAGATTCAAGGGATTAGATCTGATAGACAGAGTGCCTGAAGAACTACGGACGGAGGTTCATGACATTGTACAGGAGACAGGAATCAAGACCATCCCCAAGAAAAAGAAATGCAAAAAGGAAAAATGGTTGTCTGAGGAGACCTTACAAAAAGCTGTGAAAAGAAGAGAAGCCAAAGGCAAAGGAGAAAAGGAAAGATACACCCATTTGAATGCAGAATTCCAAAGAATAGTAAGGAGAGATAAGAAAACGTTCCTCAGCGATCAATGCAAAGAAATAGAGGAAAACAATAGAATGGGAAAGACTAGAGATCTCCTTAAGAAAATAAGAGATACCAAGGGAACATTTCATGCAAAGATGGGCTCGATAAAGGATAGAAATGGTATGGACCTAACAGAAGCAGAAAATATTCAGAAGAGGTGGCACGAATACACAGAAGAACTATACGAAAAAGATCTTCATGACCCAGGTAACCATGATGGTGTGATCACTCACCTAGAGCCAGACATCCTGGAATGTGAAGTCAAGTGGGCCTTAGGAAGCATCACTATGAACAAAGCTAGTGGAAGTGATGGAATTCCATTGAGCTATTTCAACTCCTAAAAGATGATGCTGTGAAAGTGCTGCACTCAATATGCCAGCAAATATAGAAAACTCAGCAGTGGCCACAGGACTGGAAAAGGTTAGTTTTCATTTCAGTCCCAAACAATGCTCAAACTGCCACACAATTGCACTCATCTCACACACTCGCAAAGTAATGCTCAAAATTCTCCAAGCCAGGCTTCAACAGTACATGAACCATGAACTTCCAGATGTTCAAGCTGGTTTTAGAAAAGGCAGAGGAACCAGAGATCAAATTGCCAACATATGTTGGATCACTGAAAAAGCAAGAGAGATCCAGAAAAACATCTACTTCTGCTATGCCAAAGCCTTTGACTGTGTGGATGACAATAAAAATTCTTCAAGAGATGGGAATACCAGACCACCTGACCTGCCTCTTGAAAAACCTGTATGTAGGTGAGGAAGCAACAGTTAGAACTGAACATAGAATAACAGGCTGGTTCCAAATAGGGAAAGGAGTAGGTCAAGGCTGCATATTGTCACCCTGCTTATTTAACTTATATGCAGAGTACATCATGAGAAATGCTGAGCTGGAGGAAGCACAAGCTGGAATCAAGATTGCTGGGAGAAATATCAATAACCTCGCATATGCAGATGACACCACACTTATAGCAGAAAGTGAAGAACTAAAGAGCCTCTTGATGAAAGTGAAAGAGGAGAGAGAAAAAGTTAGTTTAAAGATCAACATTCAGATCATGGCATCTGGTCCTATCACTTCATGGCAAATAGATGGGCAAACGGTGGAAGCAGTGACAGACTATTTATTTTCTTAGGCTTCAAAATCACAGCAGATGGTGACTGCATCCTTGAACTTAAGACACTTGCTCCTTGGAAGAAAAGGTACAGCTAACCTAGACAGCATATTAAAAAGCAGAGACATTACTTTGCCAAACCATGGTTTTTCCAGTAGTCATGTATTGATGTGAGAGTTGGACTATGAAGAAAGCTGATCACTGAAGAATTATGCTTATGAACTGTGGTGTTGGAGAAGACTCTTGGGAGTCTCGTGGAAAGTATGGAGATCCAACCAGTCCATCCTAAAGGAAATCAGTCCTGAATATTGATTGGAAGGACTGATGTTGAAGCTGAATACTTCAATACTTTGGCCACCTGATGTAAAGAACTGACTCATTTGAAAAGACCCTGATGTTGTGAAAGACTGAAGGCAGGAGGAGATGGGGATGACAGAGGATGAGATGGTTGGATGGCATCACTGAATCAATGGACATGAGTTTGAGTAAACTCTGGGAGTTGGTGATGGACAGGGTGGCCTGTTGTGCTGCAGTCCATGGGATTTCAAAGAGTCAGACATGACTGAGCAACTAAACTGAACTGAATTGGGAACTGAATGCAGTCAACTGAAGAACCTGGGTTGTCTTAAAATAATCTTAAATGAGAAAGAACAGTCAGAAGAGTGAATTTGTTGGGGGTGGGAGTCAGGGAAGAGAGAACGTATATTTCAGAACAAAGTTGGTATTATCCATACCATCACTGAGCCAATGCATTTGTACAGATAAGTGATTACTGACTGTAAAGAGGTGTAAGAGACCATCATCTTGGTTCCAGGTCAAGCTCTTTCTCCTGACCATAGCCATGCCCCCAACTGCCTTAGGTCTCTTTAAATCTTATCTGTAAGATGGTCTCCCAGAGGCCTTTCAGCTCCCAAACATTCCCTTTGGATTCCCAGATGTAGCCTATTTCTAGGTAGCCTGAAGCATGTCACATACCTCCTGAAAAAAGAGGTTAAATGAGTCAGTACAGAATTAGGTCAACAGTACATGCAGGACAGCCTGGAGGACTAATGAAGGCACAGTGTCCAGATGTTAAGACCGGCAATGAATTGGGCCTGTCTTAATGGGTTTGTGTGCTTAGTTTCAGTTGATTGCATTGTTATACATGTTGCTGTCCTGGACATTATTGCTGCATAACAAATACCCCCAAACTAGTGGTTTAAAGCAACTTTTATTTTGCTCACAATTTTGTGAGTCTATAGAGTTTGGGAAGAACTCAGCTGGGCTGTTGAGCTCTGATCCACATGCATCAGCCGGCATGGCTGGGGCTGGAGGACCCCCTCCCAGTGGCTTCTCATCTACCTGGGCCCCTTCTCATGGGCTTAGAATTCTCCCAGCCTGGTGGTCTCAGGGTATTCGTCCTTCTAACATGGTGAGTTGCTTCCAAAGCAAAGACAAAAGCTGCCAGTCCTCTCAGAGACTATGCCCGGATCAGAAGCAATGTCCCTTCCATCCTACTCTGTTAGTCAAAATGGTCACAGTGTGGCCCAATTTCAACGGGAGGGGAAACAGCCTCCAGCTCTCCAGAGTGGCACCAATCTGCCATGTGTGCTACCTCGGGGTCTGGCCAGAAAGGACCCAGGCAACTGCTGGATTTGGAGAAATTGGGAGGATGCAGGACATAGAACTATAACCACTCACTCAGTCTGGCAAGCCCAGTGGGCACACTCAGCTTGGGTTTTGCCTGCCCAGCATCCATGATCCGACCAGCTCTCTTCTGGCAACAGCATACTGGGGACACCTTGCCTCTTCACTTCTCAGTTCATGTGGTTTGGGTGGAGGATAGATTATCCCTGGAGCATGTGTTTTGGGTCTGACCAGTCATCCTCAGCACCTAGAATGTGCCTGGCACACACGAGGTGCTCCTTATGAGTGAATGGAAGAAAAAGATGTTGGGTCCTTGGCCACAGGATTGTTTCAGGGATGGATATGTGATTTAAGTTCTCCGACTTTCTCTAGAATGACCGGGAAAGTGGTATCCTCCTTATACCAGACTTGAGTTATGGGCATTAATCCTAGAGCCATAGAGAAATACCACAAAGCAGGTCCCTGCAGGAGAGTGCAGCTTCCCTGGGGGAAAGGAAAGCAGAGATGAGAGAGCAGGTGGAAGTCTGGAAAACCATTCAACATCCGGCTCTACCGGAAGCTAGTCTGTTCCCTGGACTATTCAGCTAAATGCCTAAAACCCAAACACTGACACCACCAAATGCTGGTGAGGAAGCAGAAGAACAAGTACTTGCTCATAGCTGGTGGCAATTACAGCCACTTTGGAAGACAGCTTGGCAATTTCTTAAACAGCTAAACATACACTTACTCTGTGCTCCAGCAGTTGTGCTCCTAGTGAGTTAAAAACTTACATTCACACAAAAACCTGTGCAGGAATGTCTATGGCAGCTTTTTTTTTCTCCTTTTTTGTCGGCACCGAGGGGCATGAGGAACTTCCCCAACCAGGGATCAAACCTGTGGCCCCTACAGTGGAAGGGTGGAATCTTAGCCACTGGACCACAAGGGAAGTCCAGGCCACTTTATTCTTGATTGCCCCAAATTAGAAACAACCAAGATTTCCTTCAATAGGAGAATGAAAAAAATAACAGAGGTAGATGTATGCAATAGACTGCACTACTCAGGTATGAAAAAAAAATAGAGCTCTCAAGGTACAGG
The DNA here is from genome assembly GCA_007570785.1 of Antilocapra americana. Classification (NCBI taxonomy): domain Eukaryota; kingdom Metazoa; phylum Chordata; class Mammalia; order Artiodactyla; family Antilocapridae; genus Antilocapra; species Antilocapra americana. The sequence goes on along the minus strand of ML660812.1, from coordinate 3,751,715 downwards.
GAGGGCTTTGGGGGAAAGAAGGTAGGAGGAATGAACAGGGGGAGCACAGGGCATTTTTAGGGCAGTGAAACTGTTCTGTGTGGTATTATGTTGGTGGATACATGTCATTATACGTGCGTCAAAACCCATAGAATGTGCAACACAAAGAACGAACCTTAATGAAATGGACTTAGTTAATAATATGTCAGTATTGGTCCATCAGTTGTTACCAGTGTTCCCCACTTAATGCAAGATGTTAATAATAGGGGAAGCTGTGGGGGGATATGGGCTGAGAGGTTGGGAGGAGGGGGTATGTGGAGACTATCTGTATTTTCTGTTCAATTTCCATGTAAAACTAAAATTGCTCTAAAAAATAAAGTATATTTTTAAAGCTTGACAGAGTCTTGATGACATCATTTGTCATAGCTGTGCCTAAAATTAGCCTAGTCTGTGGACTATGCAGCCACAAGTTCAATGCATTCTCCTTTAAGCAAGCTTGGGTTCATTTTCTGTCACTTGTAATCAAAAGAAGTTCTGATAGGTTTGGAGAGGAAATCCAGGTTTGGAGAGGAAATCCAGCGTAGTGGTCAGGAAACAACATGCAGAGATGATGACAGGCCCTGACTGAGGCCCAACAGCCATCCAAGAGGGGTTTCAACAAGCCAGCGGGGCCAGGGTGGAGCTGCTGTGGCGCTGGGGATCCGAGCAGTGGCAGGCAGTACTCCAGCCAAAATCAGATGCCGGGTGAGGACTCAGGGACAGGGCTCCAGACCAGGAGATGGGGGACAGCAGGAGCCAGGTGGGAGCTGAAATGCTGAACAGGTTGTCAAGACAGGCAGGGGAGTAAGGCACAAGCCAAGCACCAAGAGCAGTGGCACCTCCTCTGACCAGATATTGAACATGTCAATTGCATGTCACCCAGAAAGCCCTCACAGTTCCCCTTACCTTGCCTACTTTTTCTCTTATTTGCTAGCATTTCATCATTTACATACGGTATGATTTATTTCATTACACTCTCCTTGAGGAAGCCTGGGCTTAATGAGTGGCAGCAGTTTTGTTCACCAGTGAATTGAAAGCAGTACCTGGACTATGAGAGATGTTTACCAAATATTTGTGAATTCTGAAGGGAAAGGGAAAAGGGACAGTTGATTGTATGCATTCAAAGATCAATATCTGGCCTGGTAATAAAATTCTGGAAAGGGAGTAATGGCCAGATTTTAGTAACTCCTCTCTGAATGATTCTGTATCACCCCTTAGCTCCTGCCCTATCCTCCTTCTCTTTCATAAGCAAACTCCCTGGAAAATACGCTGCACTCCTGGGTCTCACCTGCCTTCTCTTCTAGACTCGCTATAATACTTAACAGCCACACTGCTTTGAAAATGTTATCACAAAGGCCATTAATGATGTCTTCCCACCAAAACCACATGCACAATTTAGTCCTTCTTAAAAATCTTCCTTCCTTCAGCTTTCACACTCTTCAGGTTTTCTTGCTGCCTCTGTTCATTTCGCCCTTCTCAGTGGCTTTACAGACTCTTTCTACTCTCTTCTTGACATGCAGATAATCCCACCTGTCTGGTATCTATGGACCTCCTTCCCCCATCTGCTTGCTCTAGATTCTTCCTGAGCGATACAGCATTGCTATGACATCAGCAACAATGACCACAATGGTGACAGTCTCCAACCTCCATCTCCAGCTTAGCCTACTTTCCTGAAGATCAGATCTGCCTATTCCTCTGCCTCCCAGCTCCCTCTACTTCAGTGTCAAACTCAACATCGAACTCAACATTTCCAAAATCAAACTCCCCCAGATATATGACATCACTATCTGCAAATTGCCCAGCCCATCAACTAGAAGTCATCTGTAACTGCTCCTCTTATAAACCCCATATTTAATCAGTTACCAAGTCCTGTTAATTTTATCTCCAAAGATCTCCTGAACTATTTTTTTCTTGGATCTCTTTGTCACTCTTTCTTCCCTAGACTCCTGTAACTTCCTAAAGTGAAAGTCTTTCCCTTTAGTCTTATTCCCTGCAATTCTCAGGATAAAGTGGTGCTTCTAAAATGATTTTCTTTAAAATCCCCTGGTGATTCTCCATAATCTTAAGTATAAGATCCAGACTGCTCAGTAACGCACGCAAAGCTTCTGTGATTTCTCTCTGTCACTCCACCCTCAGCCCTCACCTGGTCCCTCCTTGCAACCACCCACAGCTGCGGTGAAGTTCCTCTTCCTGAAATACCCTCACCTACCTTTGCCTTGGCAATTCCCACTTATTCCTCTAGATCTAATTTGTGGGTCACCTCCTCTGATTAGGGACCCCAGAGCTTCTGTCAAACCACCCACTACACCTTTCTTATTCTGCTTTGTCTGCCTCCCCAACTAGATGGATAACTACTGAGAAGGTCATTTTCTTTTAACTCTATATTCCATCCCTCCCCTGCAAAAAAGTTATCACTGCACCTGGCTCTTAACAAGTACTCACTGAGTGATGTAAGTCAGACAAAGACAAATAATCTTATGCTATCAGTTAAATGCAGAACCTTAAAAGAAAAAAAACAGTACAAATGAACTTATTTACAAAACAGAAACAGACTCACAGACTTAGAGAATGAACTTAGGGCTACCAGAGTAGGAGAAGGGTGGGGGAGGAATAGTTGGATATTTTAGATGGATCTATACACCCTGCTGTATTTAAATCAGATAACCAATAAGGACTTACTGTAGAGCACAGAGAACTCTGCTCAATATTATGCAACAACCTAAATGGGAAAATAATTTGAAAAAGAATACATATATGTATAACTGAACCACTTTGCTGTACACCTAAAGTTAACACAACATTGTTAATCTACTATACTCCAATATAAAATAAAAGTTAAAAACAAACAAAAACCAAATACGCCATAAATGTATACTAAATGAATGAATGTCTTTAAGCTGGGAGTGAGTACATGAGGGTCAAGGTTAGACCTAACAGAGGCTAGTGGACATCTATCACTCTTTCTGGACACCCAGTATCGAATCTTCCTCCTACATCTAGGGACTTCCTCACTTTGTGTCTCAGTGGAAGGCAGAGCCTCCCACTGCTGATGCTACAGGTATCAGTAGCTCATGATCCCAGTCTTTTACCCTCAGTTAGTGGCAGAGACTGTATCTTGACTTCCTACAGTTAGCTGCTCATCCCCTCCCCCAAGACTTTGAATGGGAAGCTAGCAGCTTAAGATAGGTGGAACTGGAGAGAGTGGTCATCAAGCAAATTTGCATCCCTGGCCAGCCACAGTGGTGGTGCTAGTAGAAACATCCAGTGTCTAGAGCCAGCAGAATCTGAGGAGCAGGCTGCAGCATTTATGCTAGCAGTGGCCATAGAACTGTCCTCATGGGATCAGTTCTACAGCACCGTTTAGAGTGCTGTTCTAGGCTGTGTAGTCCAGAACCTAATTCCAGCTCCTCTGTAAACTACCCAGCTATTCTTTGATCAATTTCAATTCAGTCAACCAGAGTTAATTTCTGTTTTTCACACATACAAACTCTGACTGGTACCCAGAGGTTTCAAAGGTAGAGCATATAACTGAGACGCAACACAAAGAAAACCAGGGGCATCAAAGCCACAGCAGTCCCAACTGGGCCTGTGTGACCTGCTTGCTCAAGTGCCAGCCGGCCTGGATTTTACCCCGTCCTTCAAAGGAAGGTGTAAGGATAGATATGACTATACCATTGGGATCTAGAGTAACTTTCCTTAAAAAAAAAAAAAAATGAATGCTTATTCTGGAGTCACATCCTTTCTGTTCTGCCATGTGTTTCAAGACCTATTAAAAATTCTCAAAGGAGGTGCAGTTTGGTTCCAACCAGCCTCTCTGGGAAGGAGTCATCACCCAGGTGGAATTTGGCAATGTTTCTAAGCCAGGGAAGCAAAAGCCAAGACCATGTGATCTGTCAGCCTCTTGGAAGCCAGCTTGTCTGAATTGGAACTGAATGACATGCTGAGGGGTGGCTGATGAGTGGAAGTCTTTCCCATCCAATGCATTGTGGGCTTAGCAGCCTTCAAAAAGATCTTTGTCTTTTGGCATTTCCCTGAAACTCCCTTCATCTCTCAATCAACCTGGCTTCTGAGATACTAGTCTCTCATTCCTGCTATGAACATTATCTTATTCTAATTATAGTTTTCTCTGGATATATGCCCAGTAGGAGGATTGCTGGATCATACGGTAGCCCTATTTTTAGTTTTTTTTTTTTTTATTATTGTTTTTGCCATACATTGTCATGATATCACCATGGGTTTACATATGCTTCCCCTCCGGGTCCCCCCTCCCTCCTCCCTCCCCCCCGGGAAATCTCGCTGCACCAGTCCCGAGCATCAATCCTGGGCTGGCGATTGATTAGACACATGACAATTAACATGCTTCAATGCCCTTCTCCCATCTCATCCCACCCTTACCCTCATCCACAAAGTCCACAAGTCTATTCTATACATCTGCGTTCCTTTTGTTGTCTCCCATGTTGGGTTCTCATTACTGTCTTTCTAAATTCCATATATATGTGTTAATATACTGTATTGTTGTTTTTGCTTCTGGCTTACTTCACTCTGGATAATGGGCTCCAGTTTCGTCCATCTGAGTAGAATTGCTTCAAATGAATTTTTTTTTAATGCTGAGTAATATTCCATTGTGTATATATACCACAGCTTTCTTATCCATTCGTCAGTTGATGGGCATCTAGGTTGCTTCCATGTCCTGGCTATTGTAAACAATGCAGCGATGAACATTGGGGTGCACGTGGCTCTTTCAATTCTGGTTTCCTCGGTGTATATACCCATTTTAAGGAACCTCCATACTGTTTTCCATGGTGGCTACACCAATTTATACTCACACCAATGGTGTTAGAGGGTTCCCTTTTCTCCACACCCCCTCTACCATTTATTTTTTGTAGACTTTTTTAATGATAGCCATTCTGACTGGTGTGAGGTGGTACCTTATTGTGGTTTTGATTTGCATTTCCCTAAGAGTGACAGTGGGCATCTTTTCGTGTCTTCTTTGGAGAAATGTTTATTTAGGTCTTCTGCCCATCTTTTGATTGAGTTGTTTGGTTTTTGTTGTTGAGTTGTAAGAGCCATTTGTGTATTTAGAAATTAAGTTCTTGTCAGTCACATAGTTTGCAAATATTTTCTCTCATTCTATAGGGTTTTGTTTTGTTTTCTTTTTGTTTTGTGTATACTTTCCTCCTTTGTGAAAAAGCTTGTAAGATTGAATAGGTCCCATTTAAAAAATTTTTTTCTTTTATTTCCATTGCCTTGGGAGATTGACCTAGGAAAATATTAGTATGACTTATGTCAGAAAATGTTTTGCCTGTGTTGTCTTCTTGGAGTTTTATGGTGGCATGTCTTACATTTAACTCTTTAAGTCACTTTGAGTTTATTTTGTATATGGTGTGAGTGTATGTTCTAATTTCATTGGTTTACATGTAGTTGTCCAACTTTCCCAACACCACTTGCTGGAGAGACTGTCTTTTTTCTCATTGTATATTCTTGCCTCTATTGTTGATGAAACTGAAAGAGGAGAGTGAAAAAGTTGGCTTAAAGCTCAACATTCAGAAAACTAACATCATGGCATCTGGTCCCATCACTTCATGGCAAGTGGATGGAAAAACAGTGGAAACAGTGGCTGACTTTATTTTTCTGGAAAATCACTGCAGATGGTGATTGCAGCCATGAAATTAAAAGACACTTGCTCCTTGGAAGGAAAGTTATGACCAACCTAGACAGCATATTAAAAAAGCAGAAATATTACTTTGTCAACAAAGGTCCATCTAGTCAGTTCAGTTCAGTTGCTTAGTCATGTCTGACTCTTTGCAACCCCATGAACCACACCACACCAGGCCTCCCTGTCCATCTAACTCCCGGAGTCCACCCAAACCCATGTCCATTGAGTCAGTGATGCCATCCAACCATCTCATCCTCTGTCATCCCCTTTTCCTCCTGCCTTCAATCTTTCTCAGCATCAGGATCTTTTCAGATGAGTCAGTTCTTCGCACCAGGTGGCCAAAGTATTGCAGTTTCAGCTTCAACATCAGTCCTACCAAAGAACACCCAGGACTGATCTCCTTTAGGATGGACTGGTTGGATCTCCTTGCAGTCCAAGGGACTCTCCAATACCACAGTTCAAAAGCATCAATTCTTCTACACTCAGTTTTCTTCACCGTCCAACTCTCAAATCCATACAGGATCACTGGAAAAACCATAGCCTTGACTATACGGACCTTTGTTGGCAAAATAATGTCTCTGCTTTTTAATATGCTGTCTAGGTTGGTTATAACTTTGCTTCCAAGGAGTAAGCATCTTTTAATTTCATGGCTGCAATCACCATCTGCAGTGATTTTGGAGCCCAGAAGAATAAAGTCAGCCACTGTTTCCACTGTTTCCCCATCTATTTGCTATGAAGTGATGGGACTGGATGCCATGATCGTAGTTTTCATAATGTAGAGCTTTAAGCCAACTTTTTCACTCTCCTCTTTCACTTTCATCAAGAGGCTCTTTAGTTCTTCTTCACTTTCTGCCATAAAAGTGGTGTCATCTGCATATCTGAGGTTATTGATATTTCTCCCAGCAATCTTGATTCCAGCTTGTGCTTCATCCAGCCCAGCGTTTCTCATGATGTACCCTTCATATAAGTTAAATAAGTAGGGTGACAATATACAGCCTTAACGTACTCCTTTTCCTGTTTGGAACCAGTCTGTTGTTCCACGTCCATTTCTAACTGTTGCTTCCTGACCTGCATACAGGTTTCTCAAGAGGCAAGTCAGGTGGTCTGATATTCCCATCTCTTTAAGAATTATCCGCAATTTATTGTGATCCACACAAAGTCAAAGGCTTTGGCATAGTCAGTAAAGCAGAATTAGATGTTTTTCTGGACCTCTCTTGCTTTTTTGATGAGCCAGCAGATGTTGGCAATTTAATCTCTGTTTCCTCTGCTTTTTCTAAAACCAGCTTGAACATCTGGAAGTTCACGGTTCACATATTGCTGAAGCCTGGCTTGGAGAATTTTGAGCATTACTTTACTAGCGTGTGAGATGAGTGCAATTGTGTGGTAGTTTGAGCATTCTTTGGCATTGCCTTTCTTAGGGACTGGAATGAAAACTGATCTTTTCCAGTCCTGTGGCCACTGCTGAGTTTTCCAAATTTGCTGGCATATTGCGTGCAGCACTTTCACAGCATCATCTTTTAGGATTTGAAATAGTTCAACTGGAATTCCATCACCTCCACTAGCTCTGTTCATAGTGATGCTTCCTAAGGCCCACTTGACTTCACATTCCAGATTGTCTGCCTCTAGGTGGGTGATCACACCATTGTGATTATGTGGGTCATGAAGATCTTTTTTGTACAGTTCTTCTGTGTATTATTGCCACCTCTTCTGAATATCTTCTGCTTCTGTTAGGTCCATACCATTTCTGTCCTTTACTGAGCCCATCTTTGCATATATGTTCCCTTGGTATCTCTAATTTTCTTGAAGAGATCTATAGTCTTTCCCATTCTATTGCTTTTCTCTATCTCTTTGCATTGATCACTGAGGAAGGCTTTCTTATCTGTCCTTGCTATTTTTTGGAACTCTGCATTCAAATGGGTATATCTTTCCTTTTCTCTGTCTAGTCAAGGCTATGGTTTTTCCATTGGTCATGTATGGATGTGAGAGTTGGACTATAAAGAAAGCTGAGCACCGAAGAATTGATGCTTTTGAATTGTGGTGTTGGAGAAGACTCTTGAGAGTCCCTTGGGCTGCAAGGAGATCCAACCAGTCCATCCTAAAGGAGATCAGTCCTGGGTATTCATTGGTAGGACTGATGTTGAAGCTGAAGCAGCAATACTTTGGCCACTGGCTGTGAAGAGCTGACTCATTGGAAAAGACCCTGATGCTGGAAGATTGAGGGTGGGAGGAGAAGGGGATGACAGAGGATGAGATGGTTGGATGGCATCACTGACACATTGGACATTGGTTTGTGTAGACTCCGGGAGTTAGTGATGGACAGGGAGGCCTGGCATGCTGTGGTTCATGGGGTCACAAAGAATTAGACACAACTGGGTGACTGAACTGAACTGAACTGAAGCTTTGTGAAGATTAATTGACAGGAGTGTAGGTTTATTTCTGGGCTCTCTGTTCTGTTCCATTGATCCATGTATCTGCTTTTGTGCCGATACCACAGTGTTTTGACTACTGTAGCTTTGTAGTATTTTCTGAGGTCTAGGAGGATTATGCTTCCTGCATTTTTCTTTTGGGAAAATTGTTAAAGCACCACAAAGCTATCAAATTGAAAACATGCTGGTCTATGAAAAGTATAAACACAGCCCATGACACTTATTAATATTGTCCTGGGGACATCTTGAACTGCAGGACACAGAATGGAGCCCATAGAACCACACAGCCACACCTGTGCCTGAAGCACTTTGTTCTAGAGAATTCTAGGACGAGGAGTCCTAGGCCAGGGGATGTGCCTACCCAGCACCCATTACCCGTTCTAGACCATCGAGACTCAGGACCCAGGAATTCTTGACCAAACCACCCAGGGGGAGCCTTCTTCCTCAGGTCTAAACTCCCAAGGCCCAGCAAATGTGTGCATTTCTGCTAAAGAAGATGGTTCAAAGAGTGGCTCTTCAGGGAGGGATGGGGTAGCCCTGCTGTCTGCACGTGGAGGGGTACAGATATATGTGCTCAAAGCCCCATCAAGGTACAAGATGGAACCAGGGCTGGCACAAAAGGGGAGCTTAACCTCAAGCTTCTACTCTGGTTCCAGGCCTGCAAATGTTAGGAGCATGTCTGCCTAACACATTATTTCAGTGTCAGAACATCTGGTCAGAGGCTGGCCCCAGATACATGGGGGACATCCACCAGATCATGAGGAGGAGGAGGATGAGTCCCAGCTGGGCAGATGGGGTGTGCACATCTGCCTTCTGACTTCCTCAGTGTGGTCCCTGAAGAAAGGCTGACTCCAAACACAGAGACCCCCTCCTCCAGCCTTCCCAAACACGAAAATGTTCCAAAGCAAACCCACACATGTGGGCTCTTAGCTATAAAAACTAGAGGATGTTTTGGGAAACCATTTGGTTTTTATATGATTTTCCATATATGGCCCTTGTCCTGTAAGGAGCCAAGTGTATTTGATAGCTGCTGGTCCTCTGCATCTCCTCTTGAGCTTGTCAGTTCAAGCTAGGGGACTGCCACCGAAGAGAGAAGTCTGAATGAACCTGGGTTGCCCAGCATTGGGCAGAGCCCCTGAGGGAGGTAGGTTGAGTACAGTGGCCTGATATGCTAATCCTTTGAAAAGGTGTGGAAAGTCCTGGGATGTCTGTAGGTCCCTAGACCACCCCCAGGTACCCCTAGAGGTGTCGCTGAGTGTCATTCTGCCCTGGTCTGTGGCCCTGAGACCTACAGGAACAGGAGGGCAAGGAAGTGTCAGGTTCTTGAGACTGCAACATACCTCAAGTGAAGTCTACCTGCCTGAGCTCCCACTTCCCCCACAGAGAAGGTAATGGTGTGAACAGGACCAGTGGCTGTGAAGACAAGGAGGTTGAAGAAAGTAGGAAAAGAATCAGAAAAGGGGTTTGATCCACAACCTCTCTTGCTCTGGTCTGTATGTGTTTTTTGAAACACCCTTCAGTCTTCCTATTTTCATATTCACTGAACCAGGGCAAAGTTTTCCATTCCAGGCTGATGTCATCCCCAGATTGCAGATTTCCTGATACCCTGTCTGCTCGTGCAGAGACTGACCCACTCGCTCTAGCCTATGAGAGCATCCTTCCTGTTTTTGCTGCAGCCTGGAATGTGATGCCTGGAAAAAGGGATTCCATCTATTGTCTGTCAAATCTCCATGACGTCAGAGTCTCTTCCTTTTGCTCCTCACTCATCTCTTCAAAGAGGACACTTGGGAAGTGGGAAGGGGCCCACTGCTGGGAAGGGACTCAGCTTCACACTCAGAGGTTTCCCTTTCCCATTCCACTTGCAAAATGTTCCAATGAGAGTTTACCTCCCCTCCAGGGCCCAATCCAGGTACAAAGGCATGTAGCTTCTAGTAACCCTTGGTTGTTAACAGCAAGAAGAGTTTGCTACAGAATATGAACAGCCAATGCAATGGAGCTAAATCTGTGCCATGGTGTGCAAGCCTATCGTGTATCTTGGGGACCCTTGTGTGTGTGACAGTCTCTAACCTTAAGATGGGGTAAATAAGGCTCATGCAAACTTAGCCATTCAAACAGCATATTGTACAAGAGAAAATGTGAGAATGGGCAATTTGTATTAGCCCAAGTATAATTTTAACACAGTGTAGGTGCTCCCAAACACAAAGTTTCTAGTTCAAAAGCTATTAATGATATTATCAAAAGGGTAGTAATGAAAAGAGTGGTAACAGACTTAGTGCATGCATGCAGAGACACACACACAGGCACCACTGTGACATATGTATACACAGCTTTATGGCTATGCTTTTCTTGACAAACCAAGCTCTACTATTTGCTCTCAGTCAGGATGGCAGTGGGAAGTTAGGAATTTAGAATTTAGGAAGGAGTATAAAGCCCTATTATACTGAAGACACAGAGATTAGATTATAAAAAAAAAAATAAGCTCCAGCACTCCCACACTGCAGTCATAGGCAGGTCTTCCTCAGCATAGTTGGTGATGCTTGGGCAAAGTACACAGAATCTAGAAGGAACATCTAGATTTCCTTTCGAGGCCCACTGTGATTATTTAGTACTTACTCAACTTCATGGTAAACTAGCGTTCTCCTTCATGAGTTTTCCTCATTTCCATGTTATCTTTACTGTGTATGCCTGGTGGAAGGAAAATGAGAGGAATGGGGCCAAATGAAATGATGAGGATGAATATTTATATGAGTGACTTTTTGTTATTCTGAGTTTTTACTCCACATCGGCTCTTCAGTGACACAGAGAACTTTCACTGCCTTTCAAAGAAAGAAAAAAGCACTCAACTTTTCCATTCTGATAACCAAAGGAAGTATTTTGTGAGTTGTTTTCCAAATTGTCAACATCCTCCTCCTGCATATAAAATGTAACATGTGGCAGTGTTCACAGCAGCACTATTTACAATAGCCAGGACATGGAAGCAACCTGAATGTCCCTATATAGCCAGGGAACTCTACTTAATGCTCTGTGGTGACATGAATGAGAAGGAAATCCAAAAGGGTGGGGATATATGTGTATATTTCAGCATGTTTCAGCATATTCCTTAAGAAATCTGTATGCAGGTCAGGAAGCAACAGTTAGAACTGGACATGGAACAACAGACTGGTTTCAAATAGGAAAAGGAGTATGTCAAGGATGTAATTGTCACCCTACTTATTTAACTTACATGCAGAGTACATCATGAGAAATGCTGGGCTGGATGAAGCACAAGCTGGAATCAAGATTGCTGGGAGAAATATCAATAACCTCAGATATGCAGATGACACCACCCTTATGGCCGAAAACGAAGAACTAAAGAGCCTCTTGATGAAAGTGAAAGAGGAGAGTGAAAAAGTTGGCTCAAAGCTCAACATTCAGAAAACTAAGATCATGGCATCCAGTCCCATCACTTCATGGCAAACAGATGGGGAAACAGTGGAAACAGTGGCTGTCTTTATTTTTCTGGGCTCCAGAATCACTGCAGATGGTGATTGCAACAGTGAAATTAAAAGACGCTTACTCTTTGGAAGGCAAGTAATGACCAACCTGGACAACATTTTAAAAAGCAGAGATATTACTTTGCCAATAAAGGTCCATATAGTCAAAGCTATGGTTTTTCCAGTGGTCATGTATGGATGAGAGAGTTGGACTATAAAGAAAGCTGAGCGACAAAGAATTGATGCTTTTGAACTGTGGTATTGGAGAAGACTCTTGAGAGTCCCTTGGACTGCAAGGGGATCCAACCAGTCCATCCTAAAGGAAATTAGTCCTGAATATTCACAGGAAGGACTGATGTTGAAGCTGAAACTACAATACTTTGGCCACTGGCTGTGAAGAGCTGACTCATTGGAAAAGACCCTGATGCTGGGAAAGATTGAAGGCGGGAGGAGAAGGGATGACAGAGGATGAGATGGTTGGATGGCATCACCAACTCAATGGACACGAGTTTGAGTAAACTCCGGGAGTTGGTGATGGACAGGGAGGCCTGGCGTGCTGCAGTCCAAGGGGTTGCAAAGAGTCGTACGTGACTGAGCAACTGAACTGAACTGAACTGATATGTATATGTATGACCAGTCCATTTTACCACTGAGCCACTAGGGTAACCTATTTAATACCAAAGTGAAAACGAAAGTGTTATTTGCTCAGTTGTGTCCGAATCTTTGTGACCCCATGTACTGTAGCCCACCAGGCTCCTCTGTCCAAAGAATTCTCCAGGCAAGAATACTGGAGTGGGTTGCCATTTCCTCCTCCAATTTAATACCAGCCATGGTCTACATTGGCTTCCCAGGTGGCTCAGAGGTAAAGAATCTGCCTGCCAATGCAGGGGATATGGGTTCAATCCCTGGTTCAGGAAGATCCCCTGGAGGAGGAAATGGTAACCCACTCCAGTATCCTTACTTGGGAAATCCCATGGACGGAGGAGCCTGGCAGGATACAGTCCATGTGGTCACAAAAGAGTCAGACACGATTGAACAACTGAGCACACACATGGTCTAAATTAAGCTTTAAATGATTCCTTGGTCTGAGAGCAAGAACAAGTCACACTGAGTATCAGGACAGGGTTGAGTCTAGGAGAGTAATGCTACCCCCAATAGAATCAAAAGGAACTCAGAGGTCTCCAATGTGCAGGCTGTGTAGTCACAGTGCTCCGGCACATCCTTAGTTTACATCCTTCCAGTCAATTCCATCATAGCTGCTCTCTCCAGTAATCACTCCATCCATTTCTTTTTTATCCATTCTTCCCCAGAGAACACCTTTTCACTCACTGAAATCGCTTGTAATGAGCACAAAATCTGTAACAGACTCCATAGACAGTGTGGGGCATTGTAGAGGGGAGGGCAGCCTCAAGATGTAGCAGAGTTAGGTTTTATGGGCTGGGTAATTTCATAGGCTCATGAGTGGGAGGATTATTACAACCATTTGGGGAAAGGGGCAGGGATTTCTAGGGATTGGACGACTGCTCACTTTTTGGTCTTTGATGGTCAACCTTGGAACTGTCATGGTACCTCTGGGTGTCATTTAGCTTGCTGATGTAACATAATGAGCAAGTATCCTGAGAATCAAGGCCTAGTCAAGTTGACTTGTCTGCCATCTTGGATCCATTTGGCTCTAAACAGTTTATGTTGTGCCCTCAAGTTATGTCATTCTTTCAAAGATTGTGCCTTGCCCCCTTTTCTCCTGTTTCAAACTCATGGGAATTAGGTCTGGTTTGGGTACTATCTATGTGAAACCTTCCTACTACTGTGAAACTTAGCAGTTAATTCCTGAAGGATTGCTCTTCAGAGAGCTCTTCCTTGATCCAAAAAGACAATGGAGAGAGCTGGTCAGCCTTGGCTCCAGACTTGTCTATCATCTGCGTCCTGCAAACAAGCCACATTGGAAGCTCCCTCAGACAGGAATAAACAATCCAGTAGGTCATTCAACAGTGAGCATTTGGAACTCAGAAGAGGAGTTTCACTTCTGCCCTCTGGGGTCAATGAATTATAATCCAGATGGTCACACAGCAAAGATGGTGCCACACACAAGCATGGGAAGTACAGAAATTCTAAGTGAAGAACTGGCCATAACGACTGGCTAATGAATACCTGAAGCAAGCATGGATTTTGAAACTAGCCTGCAGTGAGAATGTCTTGTTTCAAAGGCCTGAAGTTAGAGGCATTTAGGAGATGGGCCTGGGCTTGTGCTTCCATGCCCAGGAAAATACTTTACTGGCCAGCTGGCAACATGTCTTTTCCCAAGAGAGCAGAGCATTCTGTTGGTGGTGGGAGGTGGGGATGACCTAGATGCCTGGCCCGGGGTCCTCATCTGCAGGAAGTGCCAGCAGGCTGGTCCCTGGGGAACAGAGGAATGCAGAACTTTCATCTGAAGTTCACAGCCTGGGTTGGGCTGCTGAGGCTGCTGACATGCATTCCCAGGTGAGTTGAAAGAAAAGCAGAACACAAACGGCCAACAAATGGATTTCAAAACAGAAGCTATGCTCTGGAAACATTCATTTCAACCCTTTATCTTGTTTGTTTCATTTCCTTCCTATTTAAGTCAATTGGATGCAGGCTCTTGGCCGCTTGCTACTCTTGTCTGCCTTGCTTACCTGGCAAACACCTTCCAGCTTTGAGACCCTGCTTTCATGTAGCATTGATTCACTGCCCACTTGCTTATACCCCATATGCCTACTATGGCACCCACACTCTTACAGATATTTCTGTCTGTCAGCCAGACTGCAGACTCCTTAGGAAAAGGAAGAAGTCTTACTCAGTTTGTTTCCAGAACTGACAGAGTCCCTAGTACAATTGGAAGTGAATGAATGAATGGGTTACCTTAGAGACAGAAGCCCCTATATCAATAGAAATGCTGAAGCATAAGTGGGAGTTAGGAGGAAAGGAAACAAGAATAAAGGATGCAGTGGAAATGGGGAGAGAGGAGACAGCAAAATGGGAAAAGTTTGAGATTATAATTATGAGAAACTGATATACAATCATTTGGGTTTATGGCAATTTCATTGGATGGGGAAGAAAGAAGTGTGCATAACTGTATAAATGTTTTTAACAACTGGGCTTCCCTGGTGGCTCAGATGGTAAAGAATTTGCCTGCAATGTAACAGACCCTGGTTCTGTCCTTGGGTCTAGAAGATTCCCTGGAGAAGGAACTAGCTATCCACTCAACTATTCTTGTCTGGAGAATTCCATGGACAGAGGAGCCTAGCAGGCTATAGTCCATGGGGTTGCAAAGAGTCAGGCACGACTGAGCACGCATAGTCACAGTTTTGAACAATAAGCCATAGAAATGAGATTAATGTTAATGTCATCTTGTTATTGATGACCTCATTTTGCAGCTGTTTTTTGTTTGCTTGTTTGTTTTGGGTTTTATTGTTTGTTGTTTATTTGCCCAACTCCTGTCCTAACAGCAAGCAATGCCAAGGCAAAATGAGTGCTTGGTTCTTTGTGGCAAATTCAGCCACTAACACTGCATGTATTGGGTCCCTACAAAAGTTTGTTGAACTCAGGAATGAATGAAAACTTTAACACTCCCAAGTTAGTCTACAACAACTACTGAGAGCACAGAAGAAATAACCTGAGAAACTTTTTATTTGAAATGATTTTTTTCCTCGTTAAATCAAATTACTATTTTTTCCTCCTTGTGCTGCACTGTGCATAGTTGCTTAGACTCTTCATGATCCTATGGACTGTAGCCTGCCAGGCTCCTCTGTCCATGGGGATTCTCCAGGCAAGAATGCTAGAGTGGGTTGCCATGCCCTCCTCCAGGGAATCTTCCCAACCCAGGGATCGAACCCAGGTCTCCCACATTGCAGGCAGATTCTTTACCGTCTGAGCTACCAGGGAAGCCCAAGAACACTGGAATGGGTAGACGATCCCTTCTCTAGGGGATCTTCCTGACCCAGTAATTGAACTGGGGCTTCCTGAATTGCAGAAGGATTCTTTACCAGCTGAGTTACCAGAGAAGCTCTTTTCTCCATGAACACCCTCTAACTTGATAATAATATGTACATCTTTGACTTTTATCTCAGATTTAGAAAGTAACCAGTTAAGTGCAAAATCATACACTTTGTGCTTAAATCAGATTAGCTAAAAATATCTTTTAGGTACTGAGTTCTTTGCAAATCAGGAAAGAAAAACAAAACACCTTTTTTCCTTTTAGCCAGAAGCATTGTAAAGTCAGAATTGTGGGGGGAAAAATGTAAGCCATTCTTGGCAATGTCATTAATACAGCTCAGAGTCTTAATAATGTGAACAAAATTATCTATATACTTGTCCACATGCTATTAAAGTCACAGAGAGTAATGAAATGAATGCATCTCTTTGTTTTCTTCAGCTCCCATTTTAATGGTATCATTTATGTTATTAATATTCTCTATTTTCTCCTGTATTTCTTAAAGTTCTGTATAAATAGTCATTCTTCCCCAAACAGCCCTAGAATCATAAAAGCTCTCATTGTCCTCATTTTGCAAACAGGGAAACAGAAGGATAAGGAGGCTAGTTCTTCGCCATGTGGAAAGTTCATTGAGGAGTCCAGAAAACAGGCTAGAAGGACAGTTGATAGAAAAGTGCTTCCTCTGGCTGAGTTCACTTCAAAATCAGTTTTTCTGGCTTTTTGTGTCTCAAAACTCAGCAAGAAACAGTTCATCCTTCAAAGAGAAAGAAAGTATCTTGGCCCCTATTCTCAGTGTGATCTTAAATTATTTCCATTCATTTCTAAAACAAGGGATGGATCACAAAGATGTTGGCAAGACTAAACAAAGATGAAATGAGAAGATTTGTGTATAGTAATCCTCTCTGCTGATTTTGATTTTACTGATTCATCCTTTAATTTATTCGGTGAACATTTTTTAGGTATCTTCAGTATGTCCAGCATGGTTCTAGGCACTGCCCATGATAGATGAACAGAAAAAAAGGTACAGTGCTCGCTCTCAAGCTCCTCAGAGTCCATCAGGACAGCCAGACATATGAACCAATTTGGTGCGGATTACAGTGCTTTAATCCAGGGAAACACTGAGTGCCAGGAAAGGCCAGGAGAAGGCACAAGCATGGAACTAAGTGTCAGGGATGGTGTCAGAAAAGGAAAGGAGGACAGAGAAGGCAGAGCAATAACAATATGAGGAGGAATTGTCCAGTGTGTGGAGATCCTAGTGGGAGGGAGGAAGCACGTGACCCACCTACTATAGGAGCCATTTTGTCACCACCAGGGAAAACACACAGAGGTTAGCCAAGGTCATGGATGGCTAAGCAGAAAGATGGAAGATGCTAGAAGCTCCATGGCTTCACTGAACTATTGACTCAACCCATTCCAAAACCTGACAGTGGGGCTTGTTTATAAGTGAGGTAATTCATTTACATAGTGTCTAAATTAAAATTTTTCTGTTTCTTGCAGCTAAAAGCATCCTAAGTGATACATGGAAGAGGAGGTTTGGGTGAAAGTTAGTCTTTGCATACATTGAATTTGAGATGACTGGAGACCACCTGGAAGTTTCCCCGGGATAGGTGAGTCTGGGTCCACCTTTGTTAAAACATGTGTAATTATTTTTCACTACTTTGGCATACCCTATGGACAGTGAGTTGCACTTGAAATGGTTCCTTGGCCTCTTCAGGGACCCAGGTTCTTTCTTCCTGCTCCACCATCTCTAGGTTGTTTGCTTTTATCTATAGGTGTGTCCTCCCCCATTTACAGGATGGCTACAGCAGCACCAGGCATCCCATCCAGGCAATAATGTCCAAAGCCAAATTCTAGCACATTTTTCCTTGTGTTCCTTGTTGAGGGCAAAGAAAGTTTCAAAGGCCACACTCAACAGGTGCTTAGCATCTAAACGACCCTGTTCAGGAATCTACATCCGGAAACAACCACAGCAAATGTTTCAAACAAGGCTAGCTAAATCTCAATTAGAGGATTTATTAGCCTAAGAGATTAAGTCATTTTTCATTTGTGAAACAAATGGTATTCAAGGTCCTTGACTGACTAGCATTTTTGCCTTTGTTGAAGCTGAAACTCCAATATTTTGGCCACCTGATGCGAAGAGCTGACTCATTGGAAAAGACCGTGATGCTGGGAAAGATTGAGGGCAGGAGGAGAAGGGGACGACAGAGGATGAGGTGGCTGGATGGCATCATCAACTCGATGGCCATGGGTTTGAGTGGACTCCAGGAGTTGGTGATGGACAGGGAGGCCTGGTGTGCTGTGGTTCATGGGGTCGCAAAGAGTCAGACATGACTAAGTGACTGAACTGAACTGAAAACAAAGTATGAGAATGTGGCCAGTTCAGAAGTCCAATTCATTTATCATATCCTGGATCTTAAACTCCAGGTGGCCCTGGGCCCACATCTCAATAGGCTCTGCACTCTATTTTCGTGGCTTGCTGGTTTTGCCATTACAATATTGTTGCCTTCGTATATATCATTTTATTCATACCAAAGGGCTACCACCCTAAAAAGACAAGAGCTAGGGAATCTCTTACAGCCTCAAAATTAGGGAAGCTGTCTCTGTTAGCCATCCTAACATGTGTGAAGTGATATCTCATGATGTTTCTGGTTTGCATTTCCTTGATTAGTAGTAATTTTAAGCATCTTTTCATGTATCCACTGGCCATTTGTGTGTCTTCTTTGGTGAAATGTCTGTACAGGGCCTTTGCTCATCTTTTAATTGGGTTATTTGTTTTTTTGCTATTGATTTGATGAGTTCATTATATATTTTGAATATTAGCCCTTTATCAGATATATGATTTGCAAATTTTTTTCTCCCAGTCTGTAGGCTGCCTTTTAGTTTTGTTGATTGTTTCCTTTGCTGTGCATAAGCTTTTTAGTTTGATATAGTCCCACTTGTTTATTTTTGTCTTTGTTGCCTGTGCTTTTGATGTCAACTCTGAAAGCTCATTGCTGAGGTCCATATCAAGGGTTTCTTCCCCCAGTTTTCTTTTAGGAGATTTGAGGTTTCAGGTCTTATGTTTAAATCTTTAACCCACTTGGGGTTGATTTTTATGTTTGGTATAAGACAAGGGTCCAGTTTCATTCTTTTGCATGTGGATGTCCAGTTTTCCCAGCACTGTTTATTGAAGAGACTATTGTTTCCCCATTGTGTATCCTTGGTGGCTTTGGTGAAGATTGCTTGACTGTATGTGATTACTTAAAAGAGATAACTTTAAATAGGCTCTAATTACAGGTGTACATATTTATCATATTTGAACTTTTTATAAGACTATGTTGCCTTTTATGGATTTATTTATTTTTTTGGCTGTGCTGGGTCATCGCTGCTACATGGGCTTTTCTCTAGCTGTGGCAAGTGGGGGCTACTCTCTAGTTGCAGCTCCCAGGCTCTTGAGCACAGGCTCGAAAGTTGAGGTGCACAGCCTCAGTTGCTCCACAGCATGTGGGATCTTCCCCAGATTACAGATTGAACCCATGTCTCCTGCAATGGCAGGTGGATTCTTTATAGCTGAGCCACGAGGGAAGCCTAAGTCTGTTGTCTTATACAAATATATTGAAGCTTTAAAAGTAAGTTTATTATTTTGAAATTGCTGTAATTACTATGAGTGATAAGTAATGTGAGACACAGTTTTTTGAAATCTGATGTTCCAGGTTGCAAAAACTGACTCTCCTCTTGCAGGTGGTCCATTTGAGGGGAAGCTCCTCTCGCGCTGTGGACAACCAAATCATGCCTATGTGGATAGGTTCTAACAGTTGCCTGGGCTGTAATTTTCCACTTAACTGAATGTGGGAGACCCACAAACCAGCTTCATACAACAAAATCATGAACACTTCCCGTAGTAGGTCCTGTGCCCTTTTTGGAGACTCTCTCTTCCTCTAATCACCTCAAATTTTCCAACTCTCACATCCCCTGATGCGGAATTACAAAAGCAAGTGTGTCAACCTCACATTGGGAAAAGTTTTAATGTGATGAGATCTGTTTTCTTTGGAATAGAGAAACTGTGAGTGCAAAAGTAAAGGCTGCTCAGACCAGGTTAACACACGTCCTTGGCTGGGAAAAAAACCCTCTAACTTCCTATGATTGATATAGCACATTCATTCAGCTAGTCGCTGTGGTTCCTGCAGGGTAAGAAATCTTAAAGTTTCCAGTATACTCAGCAAGTGAAATAGCAGATTTTTTTTCGACTAAAGTACAACTGCATGTTATATAATCAAGAGAATGGAAATCCCAACTCTACAAAAGCAGTAATTTTGGGGAAATGGGTCTTGTCAGAAAATTGGAATCTCCTTGACGGCTCTTTGGTCAGATACTCCTAGGTCATTGCCTACGAACAAAGTAAACCTTGCTCTTTTATTAAGCACCCATGAAAAGGAGGGCAAAGGGTCAACTCGGTCACGGGCAGATTGCCAGGTTCTTTCTGATGAGCTGGAAATAGGTTCACCTCAAATATAGGCTGACCTCTTCCTTTTGTTCCTCTCTCTCCACCATATTGTAGCCTACTTGGAATATATGTACTATTTTTACCTGAATTGTAAACGCAGGAGTAACCTCATTTGAAAATGATGCTTTCAATTGTGATGAAATTATACACTAAGCTTTTATTTCTTAGTTTAGAATATTATTCCACTCAGCTCTAAACTGTCTTGAAAATTTTGCTTTTTTGTCATCCCCTGCAGTATTTTACAGAAGGTCTGCAGTAGTCAAAGTTCTTCATTATAAATGTGCATGCTTTTATAAGGATTACTTATTTTATTTCACTCTAAGAGAATTCAGGAAGCTGTCTCACTCTTTTTCAGTTGGGATGCAACTGAATAGCTGGATTGGAAAATTCCTGTCTGAGTACACCAGGTATATCATGCACTATCATGCCAGTATGTTAAACATCTTTTGAAAGTAGAAACCTAGCATGGGAAGTTATCAGGGCTTCAAGTGAATGGGATGGTATTCCCACCAGCTTATTAAGATATCGTTGTTGGTATTGACGTGGGGATGGGGTGAGGTGGTGGTTTGTTATTTTGTTAGGAGTCCCTGATAGCTCAACTTGTAAAGAATCCTCCTGCAATGCAGGAAACCCTGGTTCAATTCCTGGGTCAGGAGGATCTGCTGGAGAAGGGATAGGCTACCCACTCCAGTATTCTTGGGCTTCCCTGGTGGCTCAGCTGGTAAAGAATCCACCTGCAGGGTGGGAGACCTGGATTCGATCCTTGGGTTGGGAAGATCCCCTGGAGAAGGGAAAGTCAGCCCACTCCAGTATTCTGGCTTCGAGAATTCCATGAACTATATAGTTCATGCAATCACAAAGAGTCTAACATGACTGAGGGACTTTCACTTCACTAGGAGCATGAAAGGGAACTAGAAAACTAACATTTGATTGCATGAGTCTATAAGTTGCTTTCTATTAGAATTGTTTTTATATCAAATCATCTGTTTAGCAGAGAGTTTCCTTAATAGGGTTTTTTCTTTTTCTTTTTTTAAACAGATAGCTTAGAATTCTGTTCTCTTCTATTAGGATCCATAGCGGAAAAGGGAAGATTTCATCCTAAAGAAATTTCAACAACACTGGTTTTTAGTAGGAAGTAGAAATGCAGCCTAGCAGAGTTGTCCCTAATAATTCTTAAGTAAAGAGGATGCAGAGTTAGTGTAGGATGAGGGTGTGACAGATATTACACACAAGTTTGCAGCATGATTATAAATAACATTGCCTCAATAGAAGGTATTCCCAAGGCTTGGCTTCAAGGCAACTTTAAGACACTGAAACTAAAATCAATTTTTTGAATGAGATCAGTTGCCTATGGAGGTGAATACCTCCAAGAGTTTTCCTGCTGTCAGGTATCCAAGAATCTCTCCAACACCAAATAACAATTAACATAGCCTTGATGTAGCTTCAAGAGAGCATGGCTGGAATCTGATTCTAACCACAGAAGCCAAAGCCCAGTTAATTAAACTATCCCAGGTCTTAACAAAGCCTGTGCCAAGGAAAGAGGAAGGATGGACATGGAGCCTAGACCAGTTATTGGCAGCATGAGTTCTGTACAGCCCAAGAAAGTCATGCTTTAACTGGTTAAATTGAGCTTCCCAACCTGCTGGAAAGGTTACTTTCAGAGAGGAAATGGACCAGATGCCTAACTCTACTGAGTTCTCGTTTCCCCATCAGTAAAAGCAGTAGGAGTTGAGTTTAAAGAGGTAATGAGACATACTTTGTAAAGGACCTGTGAGCCACTATTAAAAGTTGATTTTTACCCTGAGGGAATGAGGGAGCCATTGAAGGGTTTTGGTCAGAGGAATGATTGGGATTATCAGGACCTAAAATTGTAGAAGTATTAGAAGGACCAAATGAGTTTATCCATGGAAAGCATTTAGCACCACCCTAAACTATTAATAGTGCTCAAAAAGTGGTAATCATGATTGTAATTACCGTGGCTCCTCTTCACCCAGGCCAAATCATGAAGAAATAGAAAATCTGAATAGATCTATTACTAGTAAGGAGATTGAATCAGAAATCAAAAACTATCTAACAATGAAAAGCCTTAGGCTAGATTCACTGGTGAATTTTACCTAACATGTAAAGAGTTAACACCAATCCTCAGAATCTTCCCAAAAACTGAAGACAGAGGAACACTTCCCAGCTTATTCTATAATGTGAGATAATTCTCTCCCTGATGTCCAATTCACTGACTCAATGGACATGAATTTAAGCAAACTCTGGGAGACAGTGGAGGATAAAAGGACCTGGCATACTACAGTCCATGGGTTTGCAAAGAGTCGGACGTGACTTAGTGACTGAACAATAAGAACCATTTCAAAGATACTACAAGAAAAGAAAACTAGAGACCAATATCCCTGATGACTAGTGATGCAAAAATCCTCAACAAAATACTGGCAAACAGAATTCCACAACTTATTAAAAGGATTATACCTTACCAAGTGAAATCATACCATTTATTCCAGAATGCAAAGATGGTTCAAAATACCAAAAAAAAAAAAATCAGTATAACAACATAGTAACAGAATGAAGGGGGAAATATGATCATATCAATTAATGCAGAAAAAGTGTTGAGAAAATTTAACACCCTTTCATGATAAAAATACTCAACAAACTAGGAATAGAAGGAAATTGCTTCATATAATAAAGGCCATATAGGAAAAACCCACATTGTACTCATTGGTAGCATCATACTTAGTGGTGGAAGGCTGGAAGTTTATATTATAAGATCCAGAACAAGACAAGAATATTCACTTTTGCCACTTCTATTGAACACAGTATTGTTGAATAGTATTGAAAGTTCTAGTCAGATCGATTAGACAGAAAAATTAAATAAAAGGCATCCAAATTGGAAAGGAAGAAGTAAAATTATCTCTGTTCACAGATTATAATGATCTCATATGTATAAATCATAAGATTCCACAGGTATACACACAACTATTTAATAAATGTATTCAGCTAAATCACAAGATAAAAAACCTATGTACAAAATTCACCGGTTGCATTTCTGTACACCAGCAATGAACAATGAGAAAGAGAAATTCAGAAGACAATTCAAAAAGAATAAAATACTTAGGTATAAACATAACCCAGAAGGCAAAAGACTTGCATACTGAAAATTACACAACATTGCTGAAAGAAATTAAAGAAAGCACAAATAAATGGAAAGACAAACTATATTCTTGGATTAGAAGACCTAATATTTTTAAAACATAAATACTATCAAAAGTGATCATCATATTCAATGCAATCCCTATCAAAATCCCAATAATTTTTTTTAAGAAATAGAAAAATCTATCCTAAAATTCTTAAGGTAGTTGCTAGGTAGTAGGAAGAGAGGCCAATGGGGCCAATGGGGCCATTGGGGAGTCTGTGTTTTATGGATACAGAATTTGAGCTGGAAAAGATGAAAAAGGTTCTGGAGAAGGATGGTAGTGGTGGTTGCAGAACAACGTGGAAGCAGTGACAGCCTGAGCCTGTGAGACTTCGACCAGACCACCACCTGGGTCCTGGGCATATCTGGGTTACCACGTCTCTGTCTAGTAGCAAAGCCAGTCTGTTACAAAAAGCAGTGCAGTTAGCAGCTCCAGTATGAGCTCTGTCTCCCTTCCCTTTGGTAAACCAACTTTTAGTTAAAATACCCAGGAATGATTTCCTGAACCACATTTACTTTCTCTTCCTGTGTCAGGATGGCTACTTTGTTGAAGTAAGAACTAGATGAAAACCTACTACTGCTACAGAAAGGCTTTCTGAAACTACCCAACTATTCTGAAGCCCTTAGTTGGGAATACCCCTGTGGTCCAGTGGTTTTAATAAAACTCTACACTTCCAATGCATGGGGCTTGGGTTGAATTCCTGGTGTGGGAACTAAGATCCCATATGCCTCATAACATGGCAAACAAAAAAGAATCCCTTAGTTGCTTCAAGTGGGAGCTATGTCTTTCTTACACTGCCAGCTTTGTTAAGGGAGAGGGAGAGACAAGAAACAGCACTGTTCATCTAGGAAGAGCGCAGAGTTGTGTCTGATGTGCAGTGATAAAAGAATAAAGTAGAAACCCTTCTCCTCCATATATTCCAGCCCCCCGCCCTTGTCTTCCCAAGGCTAAAATGAGAGTCTCTTCCATGTGCTCCTATGCCTTTTCATACTGCACTGACACTGCCTGATTACCTGCCTGTTTACCCAACTGTATCTCCTCCCACTAGAATGTAAGCAGCTTCACAGACCGTATCTTAACCTCTCTTGGTTTCTACCACTAGGGCTGTCCTGGCATAGAGTAAAAATGCAGTACTTCTTGGCTGAAAAAGTCAACATTCTACTCTTCCATTGACTCTACAATCCAACCCATTATAAGACTTTTCTACTTCAAGACCACTAAGAAAGAAAAAAATTATAATCAGAAGATAGCAGCAATTATAAGACACATTCCAAGTCTGGGATTGTTGTCACCATCCTGGATGCAGGAAGAGACTACCACAAAAGGCTGAAGACTAACTGGTACCACTTCATAAATACAGATGTGCACACATCTATTTACACAAAGGAAAACCTTTCCTTTTTAATTAGTTCACTTGGCCTCCCTATCTTGAGCCATCCTGCTCAGACCAGATGTTGTTTCAAATTTAAATGACTCACCCTCCTGTCTAAACCCCAAGAAACTAAAGACAAATAGAGGGACTCATTTCTCAGCTATGGTTATATTCTGAGGCTGAGCTCCTTTTTTTTTTTTTTAAAGAGTATTATTTGTTGCCTCTACCAAGACAGCTTAAGTGACAAGGATCAGTACATCCAAAAAGGAAATATTTTTGCCTCCAGGCAAGACTGTAATAAAAGAAACTCATTCATCATCTGCTGAGGAGAAACATGTCACAACAAAATTACTAGGTAATGAAAAATCTGGGCAGTCCTGTGGCACTTCTAATCATAAGATCTCAAAGCAGTCCCACAGTGTTGTTCACAAAGCCTTGTCATCAGCAGGACACAAAGTAGGAAGCATCTCTTTCCATAGTGTCATACACTATGAAACTAAGAGAAAACAATGTTAAGCAAATTAATAAAAATAGCTATTATTATATACACAGACACATTTATATATAATTATATACACATACATACACACATAAAATTTTAATTAAGTGCAAATCAAGTGAGATCACATAAGAATACTTACTTGTAAATCCTCAAACACCACACAAATAATAATAATAATAAGCAATAGAAGCATGTTACAATTCAGAGGATAGACTTTGGAATCAAACAGAACTGGGCTTTAATCCTGGGTCACTTCCTCCCTCTGTGAACTAGGGCAAGCATCTTACCCTCTCTGAGCATCAGTGTTCTCATCTGTAAAATGGGAATCATAAGAATAGTCCTCTCATTGTAACCAGGTAACGATGGAATATTCTGTGTAAAGCACTTAGAAGAATGGCTGACATACAGCAAGTACTCTGTAAATGTTAGCTCTTCAGATCTGAACCAAAGAGAAGCCATTTACTATGCGCATGGAATCCCCTTCTTCTTGTACATCCTGACAACTGAATTTTGCAGTGTTCCTTTTCATCACTCCCAGTTTGATCCCAGTTCCTCCCTATTCAGTTTGGAACCCAGAGTCCACCGTGGGATCCTTTCTTCTCTGCCCCTCCCACTCCACCTTCCTGTTGTATCTTCTGAGACCATCCTCAGGCCAAGATAATTCCAATGGCCTCTCAGCTCCAGTCTTCCCAACTTTGATATCTCCTACAAGGGTCCATCTATTTATCTTCCCAGAATGAAATCCCAAGCATGACATTCCCCTACTCAAAATTCTCAAAGCTTCCCTACTGCCTTTTTTCATGATAGCATTCAAACCACTTTGGGCTTCATTTTACCTTTCCAGATGTCTCTCCAAATTGGCCATCCTGATGCACCTGCGTATTCCTGTGCTGCATCCCCCCACGTTCAAGCTTCTGTGTGCATAATTTCCTTTTCTGGCAAGGTCCTTCCCATCATCTCTGCCTTTGAAAATCTTAACCCTCCTTCTAGACCCATCCCAAATTTCATTTCCCCTGCAATGTACCTTTCCAGTCACTCTAGCCTCCTTGAACCATCTTATGTGTGTCTCTCTTTGGGGCACTTACATTCAGCCTTGCAATGTGTGTGATGGCTGATTCCATCAAAAGGCCTGCCTGCCTCACCTCTTTGGTCTATCCTTGGCTTTGCTCATACCAGTAGACAATAGATACAGATGTTACCCTCCTGTGTTTAAATGGTTATATTTGAATATACTTATTTATCCAGAACCCCTGTGTCACATATGCCCCTAAAACAGAAAGATGAAATCAAATCAACCCCTGTACTTGCTGCTATGTTTAGCAACATAGGGTGGGTACTTAATTGCTGGAATCTCTACCCAAAAGAAATTCTTCCAGCTCATTAAAATAGTACATCATTAGTTCCTTTAACTAATGCAACAAATACAATCTTAGCCATGACATCCACTATGCTGACTATGGTATTATTATAAAAATATCCTGCTCTGGATCTGGGTATAAACTGAAAAAATTGAACAAAAATTATTTGACTTTCTGTTTGTTTTGAATTTTGATTTAGAAAAAAAAATTACAGTTCTTGCTCTAACAGAGGGCTTGGTGAAATCCTTGGTTCATTCTCAGAATAGAAAGATGTGGACAGTAGAGCTGAGCTTCAATCATTTAATATAAGCCTGTAGAATGTCAAATGAAACTATTTTTAAAATCATGTTTTGACCCTGTCTTTACTCTTTGGCAGTTTTCACTGCTTAATGAGACTTCTTAGTTCAAACCAGCAAGTCAGATGAAAAGCGATTTTGTTAGACTAGGTAGAAAAAATATTCTTTAAAAAAATCATAATATCTTAATAGTGGATCACCAAAGACCTCTGTGTTTTCAGTCTGGTCCTAAGCAAAATGGCCAGGAATACAACCCCCAAATGCTCAAGGAGTATCTTTGGAAAACATCATTCAAGAAAGCCTACCTCTATACTGCCTCTCCAAATTGAGATTACCAAGAACTCTGAAATGATTTTGTAGCTCAATCAGAATAGTTAACAGTTAGAATTCAGTAATGCCAGAAACAGGAAAGCAGATATATAATTAACTCAAGAGGTTGCCTGTTAAAAGCAGCAGCACCATTTCTTTTTTCCTCCAAATAACTCCCCTCTCCTGCCTGTAAGTCTCAGAAAATAATCACTTCCTCTCACTAGTAAGAGTTCCCCCAATGTTTTACTCACTAATAGCTAAACATTCCCTGGTCGCTCAGATGGTAAAGCGTCTGCCTGCAATGCGGAAGATTGGGGTTCGATCCCTAGGTCAGGAAGATCCCCTGGAGAAGGAAATGGCAACCCACTCCAGTACTCTTGCCTAGAAAATTCCAAGGATAGAGGAGCCTTGTGGGGTACAGTCCATGGGGTCGCAAAGACAGGACTGAGCAACTTCACTTTCACTTTCTAATGCTAAACAGGTTCGTTTCCATTTGTTTGGCCTTCACCAAACAGGAGATTCTCTCCTAACTCCATTTCTTCTACAAACAATAGCATTGGGAACACTCACCACTGGCATTTCAATAATTGATGGTCTGGGAATAGAAGTCTGGAAAGTAACTGCTTCATGAACTGATCCTCCATCCGGAGACCCAGGCAGATCCTCAGGGGTGTCAGCAGGCTGGACGGCAGAGTGGTTGCTTGAATTCCGGTTTGTGCTGCCATTCGTCTCTGAATGAGCACTTGAATCACGCGTTTTCTCTGCGGTGTCTTCTTCACCTCGCGGGTGACTTGGGTGTCGGCCCGCTTTGGCCCTAGGCTGAACATGGATGGTGGAACGGGTATCAGCTGTGCTGGGCTGATCTAAGGAAGCGGTCTCCCTTGCGTTCCCAAAGCAAGCGAGCAGAGCCGAGCATGGGAACGGATGCATTCTTGCAGACGGAGACTTCAGTCTTTCAGCCAGCCTTGCCTTCCACGTGGACATGACCTGCAGCAGAACATTGCAGAGTTCACAGGGGGAAAGGAAATTGTGCAGGGATTTTGATCACCTCGTTTCCTAACAGCAACCGTTTCCTTGCCTGAAGAGGACTTTTAGCGGTTGCCCAGGAATAGAAGGTTAGGAAATGGCCAGGCCACCTTCCCTGAAAATCACTCAGCAGCCAACCCCTGCTTTGGACGCGTCCATCCCTGGCGATTTCACGCTCTTCCTTCCTTGATGCTGTCAGTGGCTAAAGAAAGCTGTCTGTGAGGCATGTGGCTGGCTTGAGTTACAGTCCCTGGGCAGGGCAGACGCTTCAGTGTAAGGTAGTGCCAAGTCAATGGACAGCTGCTTCAGATTACCTTGGAGGCATAAAGATAATGTAGCAGATAGCATCCGCCATAATAGCGTCAGCCCACGTATCAATAACATCACAACAGCCACATAACCTTCTTCAGTTACTCCCTTCAAATATTTATTCCCCCCAACAAAACAAACCACCCAGTTACCCATCATGAATGAAGACCCCTAAGAGGGTCCTTGACCCTGGTAGCTGCTTCATTATTAAAATGGGAGGTAGACTTGAACCTTTTGTCTGGGGAATTCCATGTTGTACCTGATATCTCCAGGGCTTTTCTCGATCTTTTCTGAATCTTCTCCCAAACAGACTTCCAATATTCAGGATCCATATTGTCCCTCTTCTAACTCTAAATAAGACTTTTCTAATTATTTTTTATTCCTGGAGTAGGAAATGGCAGCCTGCTCCAGTATTCTTGCCTGGGAAATCCCATGGCTAGAGGAGCCTGGCAGGCTACAGTCCATGGGGTCACAAAGAATAGGACACAAATAAATGCATACACACACAAAATTTGCTTTTTGACAATCCATGCTAAGTCCCTGATTAATTTTAACAACACCAAAATAATAATAATAATAATATTTGTGATAGTGTGAGCAGTTAACATAAATATTATGTATGTGTGAATGTGTGTTCTGTCCATCTACTATGTATATTACTTAATTTTGGAAAATAATGCCCTTTTGAGCATAGATCTTCTATTTTTCAGCACATTAATATGTGAATGGTAAAAAATAATAAATTATAATCACATTTCAAGACAATTTGCTCAAAATAATTGAGATTTTTTTTTCCCTTAGCCAAGCATCTGCTAGGAATGTTAGAGAAATATAATACTGTAATGGTTTTCCCATTAATAGTGACTTTCAGGTCAAGATTTCAGAGTATATTGGCAATTCTAATTTATTGTTTTGCTCTCTCTTTTAATATAATATCAAGATGTACTTTTAAGCTCAAACAGGTGGTAGATCTTATATTATGAATTCCCATTTTGTGGAGACAGAAACTGATTTATTGAAATTTCAAGATTCTAACAGAGATTAGGCTGTTGAGAAAGGCTGGTTGGAAGCTCAAGACCCCTGCAAGTCTTATCTGGTCTCTGAACCCCACTGGACCTGACAAGCCTCTCACTGAAATAACAGGCTTCCCAGGTGGCTCAGTGGTAAAGAATCCACTTGTCCATATAGGAGACACAGAAGGCATGGGTTTGATCCCTGAGTTGGGAAGATCCCCTTGAGGAGGAAATGGAAACCCACTCCATTATTCTTGCCTGGAAAAGTCCCATGGACAGAGGAGCCTGGTGGGCTGCAGTCCATGATGTTGCAATAGAATTGCAATGAGACTCTACTGGGAATATTGTCCCAAGCAGGCAGCCATATTCGTAACACAGAAGTCAGATATGGTCGAAGGAAGAGTACATGCAACATCAAATGTGGACTTTAATTTTAGTCTTGACCAAATTTTGTAAATAAAATCTAAAAAGCTATCATTTACTTAAAGGTTACCATGTAACTGTCTCTGTACTAACCCAGGTATATCAGATTTCCCAGTCTGGAGAGATCATTCACCTTTTAATGCCCAAGTACAAGCAGTACAAATCCCTTTTCATGGAAGCAGGAAGTCCAGACTTTTAGCAGGCTCCTCCACCAGGTATTCCTGAGCTGCCTTGGGACTTGTGTCTTCTGTCTCTTCTGCAGTGTTTGCTACCATGCCCTCAGGCGGGGTGACTCCGTGACCCGCCCTCCCATGCTCCCCCTCCTCAGGACCTTTCCCCCAAATGGTTGACAACAAAGGGAGGCTGATGGTTAACAAGACTTTATTGAGGGCCCGAGGTGGACAGGAAGGAATTCAAGAGTAGAAAAAAAAATCATTCTTAAACCTGGTTTTGTTCACCCATTCATTTATTCATTCAACTATGTGCTGAGCACCTTCTAGAACAGCAGCTTTCACGTGGCTATATTCTGTAGACTAGTGGGTAAGAAAGCTTCAAGCCCCTCCCTGAGGTCTCTTGTCTTTCTCTTCTCTGCCCTGAACTTGCAGCCCTGCTGTGGGGATACTGTACCCTGGGTGATACCCGCGCCCCCCGTCCCCAGCAAGGAGCATGCACAGGAGCACAAGCCAGGGGGCAGCTCCAGCCCATGAGAATAGTGGCTTATTTTTATTGGTGTTGTTGTTAATGTTGAATAACAACATTAACAGATAATGATTATTGAGTGTTTTTAATCAGGCATGAACTTCAACAGATTAACTCATTTAATCCTCACGACCCGAACAGAAAGGTTATTAATTCTCATTTTTACCCATTAGAAAAACGAGACACAGAAACTTAAGTAACTTGCCCAAGGTCACAGCATTGCCAAGGAAGATAAGTAGGATTATGAACCCAGGCAGCTTGGCCCCAAAGTTCATGCTTTTAATTACTGTATAGTATCACTTTCCAAACACACACACACACACACACACACTCCAAAGAGTAACTTCCTAATAACCTTCAATCCAATACTCTACCTCTAGGAATTTATTCTGTTAATACAAATACACATGTGCATAGAAGTGTCTCCAAAAATGTTTATGGCAGCAGTGTTTGTAATCACAAAGGTAATTGTTAATCAGTAGAAGACAAGTTGACTTATAAGAAAATAGCCATACAATTGAACACAGTGCAGCTATTAAAGAGAAGCATGTAGAGCCTTCCAGTTTAACATGATGTAATGATGGAGCACCTGTATTTATATCATCGCCTTTCTAAGAAACCATTAGGATAATAGTAATGGAATCCTTTCAAAAGCTTAAGTTCACCACACTAAAGAGAATAGAAAGGAGGCCACTAATAAATAAGAAAGTTTTTGTAGAACAAAAAGCAGATGAAACAGTACTAATTAATGACCCAGCAATCCCACTACTGGGCGTACACACTGAGGAAACCAGAATTGAAAGAGACATGTATACCCCAATGTTTATCACAGCACTGTTTATAATAGCCAGGACATGAAAGCAACCTAGATGTCCATCAACAGATGAATAGATAAGAAAGCTGTAGTATGTATACACAATGGAATATTACTCAGCCATTAAAAAGAATATATTTGAATCAGTTCTAATGAGGTGGATGAAACTAGAGCCCATTATACAGAGTGAAGTAAGCCAGAAGGAAAAACAACAATACAGTATACTAATGCATATATATGGAATTTAGAAGGATGATAACGATGACCCTATATGCGAGACAGAAAAAGAGACACAGATATACAGAACAGTCTTTTGAACTCTGTGGGAGAAGGTGAGGGTGGGATGATCTGAGAGAATAGCATTGAAACATGTATATTATCGTATGTGAAACAGATTGCCAGTCCAGGTTCGATGCCTGAGACAGGTGCTCAGCACTGGTGCACTGGGATGACCCTGAGAGATGGGATGGGAGGGAGGTGGGAGGGGGGTTCAGGATGGGGAACACATGTAAACCCATGGCTGATTCATATCAATGTATGGCAAAAACCACTACAATATTGTAAAGTAATTAGCTTCCAACTAAAATAAATAAATTTTAAAAATAAATAAAATAAAGTAGAAAGCCAGCATACTGAATGGTACCTCATGGAAGCTCTTGGCTTGAGTAGCAGAACTGAAGTGAGTGAAAGCTGCTCAGTCATGTCTGACTCTTTGCAACTCCATGGACTATTCAGTCTGTGGAATTCTCCAAGCCAGAATACTGGAGTGGGTAGCTGTTCCCTTCTCCAGCAGATCTTCCTGACCCAGGAATCAAACAAGGGTCTCCTGCATTGCAGGCAGATTCTTTACCAACTGATCTATCAGGGGAGCCCATGGAACTGAAGAGTAGGTCTGAAAATGTGGGTCTGGATATGGAAGTCAAAAGTTCCTATTCCTCTTCTATCTGTGGGAAGACTATTAAATAAATAAATAAAAGAATGAATGAATGCACAAATAAATAAACAAATGAATAAATACAATAAAAATTATGGTAGGAGTCAGGGTCTTATTTAAACATCTAAATTATTCAATGAACTGTGTAATCAGTTCTTATCTAAACTATTGATTGAAGTGTTTAATGAACTAGTCAGGATAACTAGCGTGGATGTCCATATCCAAGAATAAAGCCTCTCTTGTTCTTTATTTAGACACCACATCATAGCAGAAAGCTCCCTGCCAGTTCACTAAAAGGGAACAGGTCAGTTGATAAATCACACCAACATTCACAGAGCTCCCTGTCAAATTCAAACTCCTCTCTCTTACGTAAAAATACAAATCATAAGACATCACCAGACATGTGAGAAGAACTGCAACATCAATGACAACAAACAAGAAAAAGATCTAAACCGGCAAGGACAAGGGAATGTCAGAAGACTAGGCAACCACATCTGCCATTCAGAGTCAGGGGCAAGTTTGCAGCAAACTACACGGCAGCTGGATTCTGAGCAATGGGGGAGGATAAAGGGGAGAATCTTTGCAACTTGAAACCAAGAACATTCTGAGTCTGCAAGAGTCACGACAGGAGGCCTAGAGAATCTGAAAATGTTCATTCACTCAGCTGTAAAAACTGCTTACATAGCTATAATAATATAAACATGATTCACATTTCTTGAACTCTCAGAATTAGTATACAGGCCAGAAGTGGCAAACTGGTGGCTCTCAAGCAAGATTAGGCCTCCAGAAGTGTTTTGTTTAGCTGATGATGTTTTTAAAATTTTATTGCACCTCTGTTAGATCACAGAAACTACCACTCTGTTTCCTTCACTCAGTTCACAAGTTTATGTAAATGGAACCCTGAAGAGTTTGTGGTCCGGGGTGGGTATTTGTTATTTTTGATGCCCAGCATCCTTTCCCTCTTTCTTTTGATTTCCTTTGGAGGAACCCCTTCTGTGCCTTGGGTGGAGCTCCAGACCTGGTTCCAGAGGTGAGGATTAGATAATCAGCATACCCAGGACCCCCGGTTCCAGCAATGGGTTCAGAGATGAGCCTGAGAACACAGTGTTCCAATTCTAAAGAATCCCGAAGTTTGACTGGGAAGAAATGTCCTCTCTTTCCACTGAATTTACTGGATTTGAGCTTGAGAAAGTGAAAATCTGGAGCAGGTACCAACATCTTGCCTCCTTGATGGGAGAGAATTTAAGAACTGGATAGAAATAACCGAAGTCCTGACAACACCTTTAAATGAAGCTATGCATCAGGCTGCATTTTTCCCCAATGCTTTGCTGTTATATGAGCAAACTTCCTTCTCTTTTTCATTTGGTTTGGGTTGAGCTTTCTGTCACTCCTTACTGGGAGAGTTCAAATCATTGTATGACCTGCAGGGCTTCCATGGTGGCTCAGCTGGTAAAGAATCCACTTGCAATGCAGGAGACCTGGGTTGATCCCTGGAGAAGGGAATGGCTACCCGCTCCAGTATTCTGACCTGGAGAACTTCATGGACTATATAGTCCGTGTGTACAAGCAAATCACAGGAGAAGACTTCCTTATGGTTACAGAACAGAATGAGAACATAATCCACCTTGACAATGGCAAGATAAAGGGGAAGCTGAGTGACTACAAAAAGGTAAAGTTGCAGAGAAGATGATATAAGTAGAGAGAAGGGTTAGGTTTGCTCATGTTCTTACATTTCAAAGTCAGGAAATGCTTTCTGTGGTGAAAACAAAGAGAAATAGAGTTAGGTGTGGTGTTGGAGACTGCTGAGGTCACCAGAGAGAGGATTGTAAATAGAGGTGGAGCAATATTGGGAAGAGATGGGGTGGAGTAAGTGCTAAATGCTCACCTATCTTATTAGAAAAGTAATGGATAGTGTATAGCACTGACAAATAGAGACATAAGCATGTTAGTTAATGGGATGGTTCATCATCCATCAGAGCAGACTGTCAATAGATAATATTTTAAGTCAATAAATTAACAAATATAAACCTTTCATTTATAATACAGTGCCGTTTATCAGAAAAGCTAATGACAAATAAAAAGTTGCCTTGGAGGAAGGCAAGAGGTGAGGAGATGAGACGGTTCTCTTCTGAGGAGATGAGACAGACAGTTCTCTTCTGTTATGAACCCTTGTGTATGGTCCATGCTAAAATCATGTGCAAGTTTTATTTTAATACATTTTTTTTAAAAAGGAATAGAGTCAATTTATATGTCACAATATGGAAAATCCTCAAGATATGTTTTGAATGACAAAGCAAATTGGAAACAAGTTATATATAATACGTTCCCAATTGTATTAAACACATGTATATATCTATATATATGCCTATATAGGTATGTACATGTGTGTGTTTACATTTATGTAGAAAATTCGCAGAAGTGTGCCCTAAAAAGTTAGTATCTGCCTCTGGAGAGAAGGCATCTTAGTAAATGTCTGGCCTGGTAAGGAGACACTTTTCATGGTTTACCCTGTTGGTTGAATTTTTTTAACTTTATGCAAATATTTTTCAATTAAAAAAAAACTAGCTTAGAAACATTCTAAGGTAACACAGCACCAACATAATTGTTCCTAGGCAGAGTCTCAGATAAAAATTGAAGACTTAGCTGAAATGACGTCTCCAAAGAAGACTGACAGGTCTGATATCAGTCACCTAAGAACGAATGCAGTCATTCTGTGCTACCATCAGAATGCCTTAAGGATATGAATCATTTTCCATACAGAATTCTGAGGTGAAACACTAATGGGGGGGACATATTTATTTAAATGATGTTAATATATTGAGAAGCCGCTGTGTATCAGATTCTGAGTTTGGTGTTGTCATGAGCATGAGCCAAACAAGACAGGATCCTTGCTTCCCTGGGGCTCCCAGGCCAGTGGGGCATGTGAGAGAGTGTGTCAAGTAGTAAGGGAAGCCGGCTGGCTCCTGGAAATGAAATGGGACGTGCCGGGGAGGATGACTGACCCACAGCCCAGGTCTGCTGACATTCCCTTTCTCCTTGGAGATGGCACTCATCACTGCCCTACCACACAACCTGGGGGTGGTGGAGGGGCAGAGGCCCTGCCCTCCCCTTCACAAATCCAACCCAAGAAAACCACACCTGGCCCTTCTCCTCTGTGGCTCAGCTGATACTAGCCTGTGGTTGTGACGGTTGATTTTAGGTGACAACTTGACCTAGCCAAAGATGCCCAGATTGCTGCTAAGATGTGATTTTCAGGTGTGTCCTTGAGGGTGTATCCAAGGGAGAGGAGCATTTGAGGGAGTAGAATCCCCACTCCAGTGTGGGTAGGCGCCTGCCAGGTCACTGAGGGGCCAAGAGCACAGAAAGTGGAGGGAGAGGGACTTCATTCTCTCTCACTCGAGGTGAGACATCCGTCTTCACCTGCCTTCAGGCATCGGCACTCCTGGTTCTGACTTTGGGATTCAGATAGGGATTGGCACCATCAGCTGTCTGATTCTCAGGCCTCTGGACTTGGACTGATTCACAGCAGCTTGCCTGATTCTTCGGCTCACAGACAGCAGGTCATGAAACTGCTTGGCCTCCATAACCATGGGAGCCAATTTCTATAATAAATCTCCTCTTACATTTTCCTACCTATTTATCTAAATATCTATGTGTCCATTGGTTCTCTTTCTCTGATGAGTCCTGACTACCTAGTGGTGTGGAAGCAGACTCTACGGCTTACAAAAGGGAATCACAGCTCTCAAAACCCTGTTCTTTTTTTTCACCAGCTGCTAGGTAACATCACTGTCTGTGTGCCAGAGCCCCAGGAGAGCCCTTCAGCTTCCCCCGGCTTCCCCCTTCCTCTTTCCTATCTATTATCCTAGTCTTACCCTGTCTAGACTCCTTAGAGACTCAGCTCAAGAGACAAGGCCCCGAGAGAGGAAGGGGCACCCCTTCCTCCCGAGCGTCGCCTTGCTGGATGTTTCCTGCCTGAGTGTGATTGACCCTGGGAACATCCCCTGTCCCAATAGAAGACTCGCCTTGCCTCCAGGCCTTAGCCCACTTCCCGGTGAGACAAACAGTCACTCTAGAATTCAGGGGACCCCCACCAGTCCCTGAAAGAAGCAGAAAGGGCCAGCTTCTTCCTAAACATGTAGGAAGGAAGGTCACCTATGGGAGAGAGGAATGGCAGGGGAAGGGCGGGAAGCAGGTCTCTCAGCTGTCAGACCCAGAAACACAGCTGTGCTCCTAGTCTGAGCTGATAACAGTGCCATTGTGTGATCCCACATCCTCTGCCCCTCCTCCTATTTATTTTAAAATCAAAGTGAATCAAAAATAAGTTTAAAAAGAAAATAAAGTAAAACAGAAGATAAATAAAAATATGCTTTTTTTTTGGTAAAAATTTCTCAAATACTTCTGAGACTATTGGAAATGCCCTTATTATTTTTTTGCAAAATGAGACTGGAGTATATGCTTCAGATGAAGACTGTCCTTCCCTCGTATTTCCAGAATTCTCTTTACCCCTGTTTTTAATTCTCACACAGAAATCCCAGCTGATTACAACATAAATCTTTTGTCAGAAGAAAAGCAAAAGCTTCTTTGCTTTCCACCCAAAAACACAGCTGAAATTAAAAGGGCTGAGAGGTCAGGTAGGCTGAAAAAAGTCGACCGTCTCTGATGCTAAACTAATCTCCAAGCTTCAGGATTATATTTCCATCATTACAGCTTCCACAAATACTTCTGGGGAATGTTGATCTATCAGGTTCCTAATTAGCCTCTTTTAGCAGGGCCCTTGATCTCAGAGTAGATCTATATTCCCCAGATGTACCCATTTCCCAGATCCTTCCACCATTTTTCTTGGTCCACAGCCTGCCACCAAGGGTGTATTCAGCCCCCAGGGGTGACTGTAAAACAGGCAGTGGGTGTTGGGAGCAGCACTGATGAGTTCACAAAGGCAGATAGAATTATATCCTTAGGACAGTGGCTAGTCTATCTCATCACACAGTTACTATGATGTCTTTTTTAAAAAGTAATTTTATCTATTTATTTTTATGCTGGATCTTCTTTGCTGTGGGCAGGCTTTTTCTAGTTGTGGCAAGTGGGGGGCTACTCTCTAGTTGCAGTGTGTGGGCTTCTCATTGCAGTGGCTTCTTTTCTTGTGGAGCATGGGCTGTAGGGTGCAGGGGCTTTAGTAGTTGTGGCACATGGGCTCAGTAGCTGCAGTTCCCAGGCTCTGGAGCACAGGCTCGATAGTTATGGCACATAGACTTAGTTGCTCCGAGGCATGTGGGATTTTCTCAGACCAGGGATGGAACCCATGTCTCCTACATTGATAGGTGGATTCTTTACCACTGAGCCACCAGGGAAACCCTACTCTGATGTCTTATGCACAGTCTCTGGATGTGTATGGAGTGAAAAGGCATCTGCCCTAAAGCACATACCTCATGCCCTTCCCCAGCAGCTGCCCCTGGGCAGGGGTTCATCCCATATTCACATGTCACCTGACTTAGGCCTTGCAGACCCTTGCAGTCTCCATCTTCCCAGGGCCAGGTGTGGTAACCATGCTTGTTTTCCTGCTCTACTGGTGGTGATGAAGGAATAAGGAGGGCAGGTCCCCTGCCAGTTGGCCATAAATGAAAATTCTTCATACTGTAGTAAGAAAAAAAATTAAAAGGATTCTGAAGCATCATATATGATCTCATTGGTTAAAAAGAAGGAAACTGAGTTTTAAATAAAAAGTGAATATGTGTCTTGATATGGTTCAAAGCTTTTGTGCAAGTCCTAAGTGACTAAAGAGTAGTAAGGTAACAGTGAAAGTCGCTCAGTTGTGTCCGAATCTTTGTGACCCCATGGACTCTACAGTCCATGGAATTCTCCAAGCTAGAATACTGGAGTGGGTAGCCTTCCCCTTCTCCAGGGAATCTTCCCATCCCAGGGATCAAACCCAGGTCTCCCGCATTGCAGGTGATTCTTTACTAGCTGAGCCACAAGGAAAACCCAAGAATACTGAACTGGGTAGCCTATCCCTTCTCTGGGGGATCTTCCCAACCCAGGAATCGAACTGGGGTCTCCTGCATTGCAGGCGGATTCTTTACCAACTAAGCTATGTGGGAAGCCCCAGTGAAATAATCTTACTAACAGTGAAAGAATCTAACTAAAATAACGATAAATAATGTCTTACCTCTGGCTGCTATAACAAAATACCATAGACTGGGTGGCTTAAAAGCAGACATTTATTTTTCACAGTTCTTGATCAGGAAGTCTAAGATCCAAGTGCCAGCCAATTCCATTCCAGATGAGTGCCCCCTTCCTGGCTTGCAGCTGTGTCCTTACAGGGCAGAGAGGAAGCTCTTGTGATTCTTCCTGTTCTTAGAAGGTCACTAATCCCATCATGAGGGCCTCACCCTCATGACTGCGTCTTGAAGCTAAATACCTCCCAAAACCCACCACCCCCCAGATCCTATCACGTTGTGGCTTAGGGCTTCAACATGTGAATTTTGAGAGGACATGAACACTCAGTTTATACCAATAATTTAAGGGGTTTAAATTCATAAGGACAAGAGGACAGAAGAAGAGGCAATAGAAGACAAGAGATATAAAAGGAAACTGAAGGAGAGTAAGAACTGTCTTAGCTGAATGAAACCTATGTGTCTGAAAAGGATGCGAGATGATAAGCAAGGTAATCTCCACACCCCTGTCTTCCCACTCCATCCAAAGGTTTCGAAATTGGAGGCATCAGGTAATTTGGGGGTTTGGAGGAGTAGGGGATCGTTTGAAAATTCTTAAAAGAGCACTCAGATGCCATGTCATTTCTTTAGTCCATGCAGCCAAGATATTTCTCCCTCCACAGAAAACTAGACTGTTATTCACCAAATTAGGAAGTTTCTGGGCACCCCCCCTACCCCTTGGTAACCATGTTTGTCTTCTACATCTGTAGATTGGGATTGACATATACACACTACTGTATATAAAATAGGTAACTAGTAAAACCTGCTGTACAGCACAGGGGACTCTTCTCAATACTCTGTAACTGTCTATACGGGGACAGAACTTTAAAAAGAGTGGAGGTACACATCAAGGCGTCACTGCAGCAGCCCCGTGGGAGAGCCAAGGGAGGGCTCTCCCCAGAAGTCTTCAAAGGGGCGCGGCCGACACCTTGATGTGGGGCTTGTACCTTCCAAGACTGTGAGGAAATGTATTTCTGTTGCGTGTTTACTTACCCAGTTATATTTATTTGCTTTTATTTATCCAGTTTATTTGTTGTATTTATTTACCCAATTGATAGTACTTTGAGACAACAGCCCTGGGAAACATACAATGTAGTCACATGAATCAAGAAGGAAATTGTGAATTTTACAATTTTGATCTAGTGAAACAATTTTCCTGATAGTCTTTCTATTTCAGTCTTGGGACAGCAGCATTTGAAAAAATAAAAAAATTCAAGACTTCAACAGTGTATTTTGAAAGCATATTATCGTATAGGATTTGCATGTCCGTCATCAGTATTGTGCAATGAGAACTAATATTGACATAGACTGTTAGAGAAGCCTTTGCTTCAAAGAGCAAGGCTTGTGCAGGAAATGAACTGAAAAACACATCTACAACACTAACAACTAAGATCAGTTGGATAGTCTGACTTTATGTCTTATAGCAAGAAAGTTATCACCTTTGCATGCATGTTTGTATCACTAAGTAATATGTAACCATTTGATGTCCTGTTTCCTTAGCACTCTGTTCTTAACCTCTATGTAAGTTTTAATACCTGTGTTAGAGTTATTTGTTTTCATGTCTGTTTCTCCAAAAGATGATACATTTTTCACAATCAAGAATTCTTCTTCATTTATCTTTGCACCTCCAGCCCAAGCATGGTGCTGTGCTGTGCTAAGTCACTTCAGTCATGTTTGACTCTTTGTGACTCTGGACCATAACCCACCAGGCTCCTCTATTCCTGGGTTTCTCCAGGCAAGAATAGTGGAATGGGTTTCTGTGCCCTCCTCAAGGGGATTTTCCCAACCTAGGGACTGAACCCAATTCTCTTATGTCTCCTGCATTGGCAGGCAGGTTCTTTACTACTATACAGAAGCCCCCAAGAATGGTACTGAGACCAAAATATATGTCCAATAAATAGTGTAGAGAAAATTAAAAAAAAAAAAAAAAAACCTAGGTTCAGGATATGTTTAGTGCTTAGTTACTCAGTCGTGTCCAACTCTTTGTGACCCCATGGACTGTAGCCCACCAGGCTCCTCTGTCCATGGGGATTCTCCAGACAAGGATACTGGAGTAGGTTGCCATACCCTCCTCCAGAGAATCTTCCCAACCCAGGGATCGAACCCAGGTCTCCCTCATTGCAGACAGATTCTTTACCATCTGAGCCACCAGGGAAGCCCAAGATCAGAATAGAACACCTTTTTATGCTTACTCACAATTAACTAGAAAATTTTAGATTTTAAAACAATTTCCCATGAAGTTAGTAACTATTATTATATCACAATTATCTTCACTCTTTATTTGATGAGATGTAACTTTTACTGTCCCAAGCATCTTATATCTGACAGCATAGCTGGAGAGAGGTCTGGGGCAACCACAAGCTGCACACACTCACTACAAGGAATAATCAGGGAGGCTTCCCCGATGACCCAGCAAGCAAAGACTGCCTGCAATGCAGGAGACACAGGAGAGGTGGGTTCGATCCCTGGGTCTGGAAGATCCGCTGGAGGAGGAAATGGCAACCCCTCCCCCCCCCACAGTATTCTTGCCTGGGAAATTCCATGGACAGAGGAACCTGGCAGGGTATAAGTCCATGAAGTCACAAAAGAGGCAAACAAAAGTAAGCACGAACACAGAGAGGACAGACTATACATCTAGAGCAGGACCACATATGTCTTTGAGATTTCTCAGTAGATTGCCACCTGCTGGTTTTAAGGTCACATCTCTGTATAAACTTGATTCTTTTACTACTCAGAGAGCAATAAGACAAGCATGGTGGGGCCATGGTGAAGCACTTGAAACAGTAGTGGGCTGAAGTCCCAATCCTGTCTCTGTAGAGCTCCGTGACCATGGACGAATCATGAAGTATCTCTTGGCTTTCGTTTCTCTAGGTGGAAACTAAAGGTCTAGGGCCCCTTCTGCTCTGGGACTATTCTGGGAGTATTTCTCTGTCAGAGATCCATGAGTTAAGGTCCATTATTGCCAGATCATATCTAAATCTCTGATCTGTAAATACACCATCCCTCAATTGTTGTGATACATGAGAATATTGGGGAATCAGGATGTATGTGGATTTTCAGATGCTTAAGGAATGGTTCAGACTGACCAATAGACAGTACTCTGAGCATAGGGTCTCTGAGATCACCTTGGTAGGGACAGCTATGAATTTGTCTGGGAGCTCCCCCTCCTCTACCTGGGGGTTCCCAGTTCCCCTGCCTTTAGTAACAAGATGTGGTTAACCTGCTTTTCTAAGACTACTTTCATACTATCTTTTAAAGAGTTAAACTCGGAACACAATAGCAGAAGCCCTCTTGTTTTGTTTTGTTTTGAGTCACCATATCCTTGACATTCTCTTCTTTTACCTGAATTAACTGTACCATAATTAATTCCGTAACCAGAAGCATATGAGGAGGGCCTTCAGGTTCTCAAGCAGGCTGAAGCTTGCTACAAGAGACCATAAGTGGGTGCACCCAGCATCTATTAGATTTCCTCTCACACCGCTGTACTTCAAAGTCCCCTCTCTCCATTTCTTTTGTAAAACTGTCTCTCCTGCGCATTGGAAGGTCATTGTATCCATTTTCATAACCATCAGGTATAATGGTTTGGGCAGCAAGAGTAAGACAACTCAAGAGAAAATGGTCACAGCAGCAGAAAGATTAGTTGGCTCACATAGGAGAATGGACAACTGGCTGTGGACACGGTTACACACAGAAATACACAAACGTCCTCCCCTCTCCTCCGGCCATTTCCAGCCACTACTTGAAAGCTCTCAAGTCATTCCCATAAAGGAATGAACTACAAAATCTAACCCTTTTAAGTAGTTGGTAGTAATGCACCCTTTTCTAAACTTGTCTTGAGTATCCAGGATCTAAATATACTTTGTGTCTGAAAGTTACTCATAGAGCACTTCACTGGTTTAGCTTTTTAGATCTTGTTCAGCTTTTTAGAATAATTTCTCTTTGCTTTTGCATTAATGGATAGTTTCAGATATTACCCATTGTGACCAAAACTATAAAGAATCTTGTGTACCTAAAACTAATATGATTAAGAGAGGAAAGAAAAATATAATCAAAGGAAGGCTAGCACCTCCTAGCTTAATTCTCATCCATGCTTAGAAATTATACTCAAGTTACCAAAAAAGCTCAATAAGCTCCATGGCAGAGAATGTAAATAAGAGGCAATATATATTCATTTTATTCTCTGATTCTGAAATTTTAACCTAATTTTAAATAGGTATTTTAAAGTTTTAAATACATGTGTGCATACATACATATATTTACATTTTTACATGCAGGGATAGAGAAAATTCAGGAATACATGGGACCAAAACATGTCAGATATAGGAAAAAAAATTACCAAATTCCCTTAAACTGTTCCCATTCCTTTGTGATGTTGTGTTGCTTAAGATGTTAACAGGATCACTCCAAACAATGCAATAAATACCTCCTACCTGAATACAGTAACAACTTAATTATTTCTGTAATGTTCCTATATAATTTATAAAAGCACTTTTGCTTCTTAGAGCTGCCTACTTTCTTAAATATTAGATATTTCTAGTGAATTTTTAAATTATTTATTATATATTTATGTTATACAATATAGTAAAACAGATATTCAAAGCCATCTTTGATTTCACCACCCTACCACTAATATAATTTCTAGTTGTTTTATTTGAATAATTTCTTCCAAATCATAGATAATATACAATTTAGTAATCCTATTTTTTCACTTATTATAGCGTATATTTCATACTTCTACAAAGTCTTGACATCAGTATTTTCATATAAGTGACATCATATGGTATTTGTCTTT
Source organism: Antilocapra americana (assembly GCA_007570785.1). Lineage (NCBI taxonomy): Eukaryota > Metazoa > Chordata > Mammalia > Artiodactyla > Antilocapridae > Antilocapra > Antilocapra americana. The sequence goes on along the minus strand of ML660812.1, from coordinate 3,708,457 downwards.
CTCTTTCTGTCTTACTTCACTTTGTATGATAATCTCTAGGTCCCTCCATGTTGTTGCAAATGGTTCTCTTTTATGGCTGTGTAGTGTTCAATTGTATATATGTACCACATCTTTATCCATTTACCTGTTGATGGACATGTAGGTTGTTTCTGTATCTTGGTTATCATGAATAGTGCTGCTATAAATACAGGGATGCATGTATCTTTTTTAATTATAGTTTTGTCTGGATATATGATCAGGAGTGGGATCGCTGAGTCACATGATAATTCTATTTTTAGTTTTCTGAGGAAACTTCATATTGTTTTTCAAAGTGGCTGCACCAACTTACATTCCTACCAACAGGATGAGAGCGTCCCCTTTTTTCCAACCCCCATCTCCAGCATTTGTTATTTGTAGACTTCTTATAGATGGCCATTCAGATTGGTATGAGCTACTCCTTATTAGCTTTGATTTGCATTTCTCTGATAATCAGTGGTGTTGAGTATCTCTCCGTGTGCCTTCTGACCATCTGTGTGTCTTCGTAGGACTTCCCTGGTGGCTCAGTGGTAAGAATCTGCCTGCCAATGCAAGAGATGCAGATTTGATCCCTGGGTCAGGAAAATCCCCTAGAGAAGGAAAGAGCAACCCACTCCAGTATTCTGGCCTAGGAAATCCCTTGCAGAGGAGTCTAGTGGGCTACAGTCCATGGAGTTGCAAGAGTCAGACACAACTTAGCCACTAAACAACAGCACTGTCTTCTTTAGAGAAATGTCTGTTTAGGTGTTTTGCCCATTTTTTGATTGGATTGTTTTTTTATTGTTGAGTTGTATGAGCTGTGTATATATTTTGGAAACTAAGCCCTTGTCACGCTTATCATTTGCAAATTTTCTCCCAGTCCATAGGTTGTCTTTTTGTTTTGCTTATGACTTCCTTTGCTGCGCAAAAGCTCGTAAGTTTGATTAGGTCTCATTTGTTTAGTTTCATTTTTTATTTCTGTTGCCTTGGGAGACTGATATTAGGGTTGTTTTGTTTGGTTTCTTTTTTAGTTGAGAGAAATATTAAGGGAAAACAAGCAAGCAAGATTAGACCACGATTGACCTGCTTGGTTTACTCTTGTTGACATTTTGTTGTGTGTTTGGCTGCATTGAGTTTTAGTTGTGGCATGTGGGATCTTTGTTGCATCATGCAGGACTTTATTTCCGGTGCACAGACTCTAGTTGTGGCTCATGGGCTCAGTAGTTACGGCTTGCAGGTTTAGTTGCTCCGTGGCATGTGGGATCTTAGTTCCCCAACCAGGGATTGAACCCACGTCCCCTGCATTACAAGGCAGATTCTTAACCACTGGACCACCAGGGAAGTACCTTTCGTTGATATATTTTAATAAAAATAATATATGTGTTCAGTTAGCAAATGCAAACTGCATTTTAAAAACACACACAGGAATGAGCATGAACTGATGTTGTTTTGGTCTTGTATAACTAGAAAGGAAACAAAGTGTCTGAGTCCTAAGGCAAGATTTGGTGGAGGAAAATGCAGGCTGTTCTCTGGGATCACATCTGTTTTATTCACTGGAATCAAGGCCAACAGCTGAGAGGGAGGACCGGTGAGTAGGTGCTAGAATTTCAGGAAAGGACAGAAGCCATGAAGCGGTCCTCTCCGAGAAGAGGAGAGCTCACTGACTAGGGGAATGAGGTGCGGCTGCCAGCTGTGCCCAGAGCTCTCAAAGACTGACAGTGGTGGAGCTGGTGTGAAACAGTCCTCTGGGTTGGGAACTTCTCTGCACCCGTATTTAGCTGCTCAGATTCAGGGGCAGAGCCCAGCAGAGAGAGATTTCACCAGGGTTGGCCAGAAGAGCCCTGGGCAAAAGCAGGAATTATAACACTGCTAAGCTCAGGGAGAAAGGAACACATGGGGCAGAGGTGTGACAGATTTAAATAAAGTGATGCGCTACATCCAAATGCTGGCTAAATGATGAAACCATGAGATGCTTGGCCTTAGTTCCTCCGGGGTCCCCGTCACCACCTCCCTTGATGTGTTCCTCCCCCACTTCCTCCCATCTAGCATCTAAACAGAGCTCGTGTCAACTGACACACAGCAGCCCATTCACTGAAAAGCTCAAGGGCTATTGGTCAAAAGTCTCAAATCTTTAAGGGTAAAATTCCAAACCACTAATAGATAGTGAGGATGAATGAGCATGTTTATTGAATAAACCAAAACATAAGATGTCAGTGTCAGAGCAGCGCCTGGACTGGTGACTTTTGATGGACATAAGAGCTGGGTGGGTCAGTGGGTCCTTAGAGCAGCTATTTGAAGGTTCTGCAAAGTCATCTTGAACTTTGACTGGAATCTCTTCACTGGTTACATGGTGAAAATTCTGAGGAAATAAAGCTCTCGCTTTTACACACTCTTCTCCCCTCTTTTCTCCCCAGGCACCAATACAGTGTTAGGTAATCCTTAAGAAAATATTTGGGCTTCCCAGGTGGCACTGGTGGTAAAGAATCTGCTTGCTGATGCAGGAGACATAAGAGATGTGGGTTCAGTTCCTGGGTTGGGAAGATCCCCTGGAGGAGGCAATGACAACCCACTCCAGTATCCTTGCCTGGAGAATCTCATAGACACAGGAGCCAGCGGGCTACAGTCCATGGGGATAGTGAAGAGCTGGACACAACTGAAGCAGCTTAGCACAGCACAGGAATATATTTACAAAATGACCAAGTATATCCAAGTAGAGCAGCCAGACAAGCTGACATTGACATCAGAGGAAGGGCAGGAGGGATGGGAAGCTCAGGAGTCAACATGTGCACCTCCCTGAGCACAGCCCCCCACATCCTCTGAATTTACTCTAGAGCCACGTTTGCTTTCCTGAACACTCAGCCCAGAGAAGCGCCACAGGGCAGCACTCGAATAGAAAAGCCTTGCACTGCTGTTTCCCCCTGAATCTGGGCCGCAGCCAGCTTCAGCAGCAGACGATTCTTTCTGATCAAAGAGGGAGGAAACCAGTTTCCTGGCCTCCTGTCCCTGGGAAGGAAGATGCACCCCCCAGGAGAAGAGTGGGGTGTGAGGTCCCCTGGCCACACGTGCAGACCCTGCCCAGCCTGCCTGCTGCCTGCTTTGTGGGGATGTTGTGCTGCTGGGTTCAGCCAGCAAGAGGTTCAGGGGAATAGGGGAGTGGTCCCCAGGAGGAATCTGTTCCTCCCCTGTACAGGGAGAAGAGAAGGAAGCAGGAACTCCATAATCTTAGTACCTTATGCTGATGTGTCCAGATATAAGACCGGAAGGACCTCTAATCAAATATAAATGGTTATCTTTGCCTGATGGCATTACCTGTGATAGCTAATACCTTGCTTTTGCTTATATTGGTTGTCTAAATTTTCTTCAGTGAATATGTTTTGCTTTTAGGGGTAGGAGGTGGGAAAAGTTCTTTCAACGTCTCCCACTTCCTGCGCTGGGGAACATTAGCTCATTTGATCCTCACACAACAGGTTTCTAAGATGGGAAAGCCCATGTTTATCTTCTCTTTTGCAGATAAAGAAACTGAGGCCCTGACTTTACATCATTCTGCTCTGGGTTATAGTTATCCCAAGTGGATGGATATCATAGGCAAGCCCCCTTTATGACACCCTGCACCCCGCCACCCTACACTTGGCTAGTATGGCCACCCACTCCTCTGAAGCCATCTCCCACGCTCCACCTTTTGCAGCCTGCTGAAGGCTGCTGCTCATTGTTCAGTCAGTGGCTACTAGAGCAGAGAAGACGGAAGCCTTTATTTTGAGACTCAAGATCTGTCCCCAAGGCAGCAAGAAGTAGCAGAGGGGCCTGCTGTCTCCTGCTATGGCTTCTCTTTGAAGAGAGAAATCTTAGAGAATAGAAGAGGTTGACTAGTCTGCCCAGGATCACACAGCTAGCAAGTGGCATAGCTGTTATATATACCTAACATTCTGACTGTAGAGATCTCCCACTCAGCCACTAGATGATAGCCCCTCATAGATTCCTTCAAAACAACACAGGGGAAGCACTCATAGCCAGCATACCACCAGGGCTCAGGGAACCTGTTAGCTCTTGACCTGCACTGGTCCATGTGACTCAGAAGCACTGGAAATGAGAAGACGGCCAGGATGAATGGGAGATGGGTTATGTCTGAAAGAATTAATCAAATACATTGAGGATAATGGAGCCAGCCTTCCAGCTGTTAGAGGGGGAAACCTGGAAAAAACGAAGACTAGAATAACTCAAGTGATGTTGGATTATTACTGAAGCCATTGATATGAACACAAGATTTCCAGAATACATAGATAAAGATAATTTATATGCATGCTAAGTTGCTTCAGTCGTGTCTGACTCTTCATGATCCAATGGATTGTAGCCCACAAGGCTCCTCTGTCCATGGGATTCTTCAATTAAGAATACTGTAGTGGGTTGCCATGTCCTCTTCCAGGGGATCTCCCCAACCCAGGGATCGAACCTGTGTCTCTTACATCTCTGACATCAGAAAGCGGGTTCTTTACCACTAGCACCATCTGGGAGGCCCATAGATAATGTATATGTGTGTATATAGCTCTACCCACAGAGAAGACATGGAATTGATGACACCCTGGTAGCCATGAACACGTTCAATGTCTAAATCTTGATTTCTAAGTACCATTCTCAGCTAAAAATTAACTAGGACTTCTTACAGAAATGGATGACTCCAAGGCTTAGGCAGCAAAAGTATCAGACATGCTTGAATTTCTTCTGTGAGGAATAAGAAGTTCTCCAAGAATGATGGGGACTATCAGAGGTCACAGGACCTTGAAAAGGCTCTCACTGGCCAAATCTGAGCCAGCTTAAGCATCATAATAAATAATACCAATAGAGGATGATAAACTATTTGATAAAAATAGGAATCCATGAAGCCATACTGACATAGATAAATAAGAGAAAGCTCTGCCTTATATTAATAGTAGGATGCCAATGAATGTGTATAGAAGGAATGATAGCATATATAATTAATAAAAATTAATTTTCAGCCACATTAATAATAATTGGGTCAGGTAAGAAGCACCTGTAGATGCCACAATTAATGGATAAAGGTTTAATGAGGGATTTGATATTTACATGGTCTTAACTATATCCCTGCAAAATACTTATTAACATTTTAATGAATACTTATCAATATTTCTTAATATCTCACCACAAATTACTTATTAACTTTACTGTGGAAACTAACACAACATTTAAAATCAACTATACTCTAATAAAAATTTAAAAAAGAAACCACTTTACTGTGAAGAAACCCAAAAGACACCATCTTAACCAAAAATCAACATTTTAGTAAAAGTCAACATCACCACAGAGAAGGAGAAATGTAGTATGACCTCCCTTCTAGGTGGAAACTAAAAAGAAATGACACAAATGAGCTTGCAAAACAAACAGAGTCACAGACTTAGACATCGAACTTATGATTGCTGTGGGGAAGAATGATGAAAAGGGATAGTTTGGGAGTTTGGAATTGACATGTACACACTGGTATATTTAAAATGGGTAACCAACCAGGACCTACTGTACAGCTCATGGAACTCTGCTCAATGTTATGTGGCAGCCTGAAGGGGAGGGCAGTTTGAGGGAGAATGATACATGTGTATATATGGCTAAGTCTCCTTCTCTGTTCACCTGAAACTATCACAACATTGTTAATCAGCAATACCCCAATACAAAATAAAAAGTTTTAAAAAATCAACATCACCAGTAATAGTTTAAATCAACATCACGTACCTGCTGATAATATGTACTGAGAATACAGGGTCATTTCTGTGATATTCCTGTGATATACTTGAATCTACTGATAACTCGTTCAATTAATGTACTGACAAAACATCAGACAACCCCAAACTGAGGGACATTCTTCCAAGTAACTGGCTTGAACACATCAGAAATGTCAAGATAACAGAAGATAGTGAAGTGTGAATGTCACTCAGTCGTGTCCGACTCTTTGCGACCCCGCAGAGACTGTAGCCCCCCCAAGCTCCTCTGTCCATGGGGATTCTCCTGGCAAGGATACTGGAGTGGGTTGCCATGCCCTCCCCCAGAAGATCTTCCGAACCCAGGGATGGAACCAGGTCTCCAATGTTGCAGGCAGATTCTTTACCAACTGAGCCACCCGGGAGTAATGGAAGACTAATCAACGGATTCCAGATTTAAGACGACTAAAGAGATGTGCCAGCTTCCTGCAATGCATGCTTCTGGACATATAAGGACATCATTGGGATGATCAATGAAATTTGAGTGGGGACCTGTGAACCGAAGATTGTACAATGCCAGTGTTAATTTCTTGATTTGGATGGGTGTCCTGCGGCTGTCAGGAATCTTCTTGTTTTAAAGAAATACACACTGATGTATTTAGAGGTAACAAGGCATCACACATTTTTTTTTTAAATTTTCTTTATTGTGTTGGTTTTGCCATACAATGACATGAAACTGCCATGGGTTTACATATGCTCCCCCTCCAGAACCCCCTTCCCTCCCCCCTCCTGATTCCCTCCCCCTGGGACATCTCGGTGCACCAGCCCCAAGCATCAGTCCTGGGCTGGCGATTGATTTCACATGGCATCACACATTTTGCAACTTAATTTCAAAGGGTTGAGAAAAAATAATATATGTATTTGTAGAGAGAGAGAGAGATGGAAAATATGGTGGAATGTTAACAATTGGTGAATCTGGGGGAGAATATTCAGGACTTCTGTATGCTATTCTGGAAACTGAAATTTTTTCTGTTAAAAATTATTTCAAACCTACCCTCCAAAATATATGCTGCTGAGTCACTCACAAAATGTTAAGTTATTGATTCCTCAACATTCTTACAGCTGGCAGAAAATTTCATCTCAGTTATGCAATGATTAGTGGAAGTATTTAAATGAACTTTTAAACATATGTTATTTACTCGTAGAAGACCTTGGTTTAAAATTAAGGTATAAGTAGGCTTTTAACCAAAGCATATTCATTTATTTTCTCAAGGACTATATTACACACTTTCCTTTCCCTCTCGAAGAGAGATATTATACTTTAGAGCATGATCCAATACATATAGGCTAGATGAAATTAGTTGATATTACTCAGAACATAGGGAAAGAATATCAACCCTTACATTTCTAACAATTTCAACAAGTGAAAAGCAACTTTTCAAAGTAGAAAAATAAGTTATCACATTACAGTATATTGTCTATTTTTCCTAGTGGAAAAAGGAAGACAGGTGGGAAAGTTACTAATAGTTAAAGTTGTTCAAATCAAGCACAGCTCACAAAGTGCTTCATTTGAGGTTGCTGAGTTTCAATAGTTTTTATGGGCTTTCTAGAGACATGCTGATGAGTAAATTTTCCAGATGTTTCCAGAGAACTGGTAGATGTGGCTACAATAAAAAGATCCATGAACATACTCATACTTATTTGGGGCTGAGGGGACAAGCCAGTTGACCTATATTCTCCTGCATCCTACAAGATGCAATAGCGTCATGGAGGGGTGTAACATTCATTAAAGGATGCTCCAGAAACATCAAGTCATCTCAAATAAAAGAGACAACTCACTATTTATCACAGGTGCCATTCTTGAATACATTATGTTCAGTATTTACTTGCCATATCCTTTAAGAACCCTGAGGACTGTGGTGTGAGTATTCCTACTTCTCAATGATTAAAGCCCAGGTTTCCAAATGATCGAACTCTCTCATTCCTGAATTTCTCAGCCTGATAGTTACATCCAGTCCAGAAGTGAGATGACTGAATTCATTTCCTGGCCTCAGGAAACAACTTGCTAAGTGTCTCCTTTTCCTCACTTCCTCATCTCTAAAATGTCTTCATGGGAGTTCCCTGATGGTCCGGTGGTTGAAACTCCATGCTGTCAATGCAGGGGTTTGATCCCTGGTCAGGGAACTAGGATCCCACATGAAAGTGAAAGTGAAAGTCGCTCAGTCGTTTCTGACTTTTTGTGACCCCATGGACTATACAGTCAGTGGAATTCTCCAGGCCAGAATACTGGAGTGGGTAGCCTTTCCCTTTTCCCGGGGATCTTCCCACCCCAAGGATTGAACCCAGGTCTCCTGCATTGCAGGCAGATTCTTTACCATCTGAGCCACAAGGGAAGCCCAAGAATACTAGAGTGGGTAGCCTATCCCTGCTCCGGGGATCTTCCTGACCCAGGAATCAAACCGGGGTCCCTGCATTTCAGGCAGATTCTTTACCAACTGAGCTATAAGGATCCTGCGTGCTGTGATGTAGTCTTTTGGCATTGCACCTAGAAGATTTTTTTAAATGTGTTCATGTACAATGGTGTGACAAATGAAATCTTTAAGAAAAAAGTGCAATTCAGATTCAGCTAATATCTGCTGAGGTGTCCACCATGAGCTAGGCACTCATTACATACTTTACCTATATTTGTCCATTTAACTCTCCTAATAATGCAGTTAAGTAGAATTGGTACATTCTAAGATGAAAAACAGAGGCACAACCAACCATACGCAAACTTAGAATTCAAAATCCAATTCAGTACTCTCTTCATCTTATTATTTCTGTCTTATAGTCAAGATGCTATTAATAAGATTTTCCAATAGAATGGAATTTGGGGGTACCACCAATAAACTGTATTAGAGAAAATAAAGGAAACTAAAGGTCATTTGTAGAGTCTGGGTCTGAACCAAGCTTTTGAGCCACATACCACTGAGGGACAAGGTGCTATGACCCTAAACTCTTACAGGGAGGCAAAAACATACCAATAGAACTTGAGAGGAGAAAACTATGGATTTCTTTTTTGAGGGAAACAAAGAATTTACTCATTTAGAATTTAGGAAGAATAGAGATATATGAGAAGTAAATACCTGGCTGTCAGTGGAAGATTCAGAAATGAGGAGAAATAAATTCCTGGACCAGGTACACACAGTCTTAGGTCATAATGAGCAGGCCAGCAAGTTTGTTGCCTGCTAGAAATTGCATGGCCCAAATTCCCTCAGAATGTATTTATAGCTGCTCCATCAAGAAGGCACCAACATTTGATCTGGTCTTTCCAAAATAGGTTTTAAAAAATTCAAAAGGGAAAAAGGCAAGAGCCCTGCAGACAACGTCTTCTGCAGCTGATTGTCAGAAAGGGCAGTGGATTGCAGAGTCTGAGCAAACTTTCAGTCTGATGAGACAGGGGGTTTGGGGGAGAGCGAGCTGCAGAAAGGAGGAACAGATACTCCTTTTGGCTTCTTGGCTACCATGACCTGAAGAGGAAAAACCACTGCTGACCTACCTGTTGGGAAGGAAGACAGCCGGTGAGCACCGGTTCTCTGAGCAGGTGTTCGGCGCCTACCATGCCCCATGCTCCTGGAAGTCATGGGGCCAGAAGAGAAAGAAACAAGGCCCTAGGAGTCCTAATTTTCTGAAGCCCCCAGGTGTTTTCAGCTCCTTTATAGAAGAAATAAATTCTTTCTTCTATGGGACACTAGTCTATGGGCTGTAGAGGCTTTATCAAAGAGGGCCCGAAGTCTTCATTAATGATTGATAAACCCTCGATTGGAGTCACCACAGAGCCACAATTGCTCATCCAAGATCCAGAGATCCAAAAAGTTTTGAAAATACAAAGTTCTTTTTTGTAACTCATCTGACAGGCAAAACCTGGCTGGATTTCTTCTGATGACAAAACCTGACCTAGATTTATGGGAAGGTGCGGCCACAAGCCCAGAGGAAATTATGAAATATATAGTATATGAATCGTGCTATCTTTTCTTTTCTTCTGAAAAATTATGAATTCTAAGAATACCCAGCTCCAAGTGGATTGTGGACCTGTATTATATAGCTTTATGATTTCTTTTTGCTTTCTTGTTTTATTCTGTGCAGTGCCAAGTCACTTCAGTCGTGTCCAACTCTTTGTAACCCTATGGATTGTAGCCCGCCAGGCTCCTCTGTCCATGGGATTTTCCAGGGAAGAATACTGGAGTGGGTTGCCATTTCCTTCTCCATGTTTTATTCTAAGTGTGGGTTAATTCATCGCTAACACAGTATAATTGATTAGGTATCTTCATAAGCAGGTATATGTTCATAGAAAATGCACAGCTTGTCAGATTATATATATTGGCTTGCAAAGTCCACCAGCAGACTAGAAAGAGACAAATGTACAGGTCATTTCTGACACCAAGGAGCTACCACCACAGGGAGGCAGCAGTCAGAATGGTATGCAGCCTCCCAGGGAAATCCCCCAAGAAGCTTTAAAAAGTACTGTAAGTCATCATTATATAGGTATGATTAATTAAATAAATCATGTTGTTGTTGTTCGGTTGCTAAGTCATATCCAACTCTTTGTGACCCCATGAACTGCAGCATGCCAGGCTTGTGTCCTTCATAGACTCCTGGAGTTTGCTCAAACTCATGTCTATTGAGTCAGTGATGCCTTCCAGCTATCTCAGCCTCTGCCAACCCTCTCTCCTTCTGCCCTCAAACTTTCCCAGCATCAGGGTCTTTTCCAATGAGTTGGCTCTGCTCATCAAGTGGCAAAGTATTGAACTTCAGCTTTGGCACCAGTCCTTCCAGTGAATAATCAAGGTTGATTTCCTCTAGGATTGACTGGTTTGATCTCCATGCAGTCCAAAGGACTCACAAGAGTCTTTGCCAGCACCATAATTCAAAAGCATCAATCCTTCAGTGCTAAGCATTCTTTATGGTCCAGCTCTCACATCCATACACGGAAAAACCAAAGCTTTGACTATACCAACTTTTGTCAGCAAAGTTCCGTCTCTACTTTTTAATATGCTGTCTAGGTTTGATATAGCTTTTCTTTCAAGGAGCAAGCATCTTTTAATTTCATGGCAACAGTCACCATCTGCAGTGATTTCGGAGCCCAAGAAAATAAGTCTGTCACTGTTTCCACTTTTCCCCCATCTATTTGCCATGAAGTGATGGGACCAGATACCATGATCTTAGTTTTCTGAATGTTAAATTTTAAGCCAGATGTTGCACTCTCCTCTTTCACTTCCATCAAGAGGCTCTTTAGTTCCTCCTCACTTTTATGTGCATTAAAGTGGTATCATGTGCATATCTGAGGTTCTTGATATTTCTCCCAACAATATGATTTCAGCTTGTGCTTCATCCAGCCTGGCATGTCACATGATTTAATTAATCATACCTATATAATGAAGGCTTCAAAAAAACCTAAAGGACAGGGTTCAGAGAACTTCCAGATTGGGGAACCAGAATCTTCCACTTGCCACTGTGCCAGGTGTTAGAGAAATTAAAATGGAGGCAGTCTTGTTCAGACTTCAGAGACAAGAAAGCCAAGCAAACCTCTCATCTTGCTTCTGGCCTTCCTAGGCACTGCCCTGACCGTGTGCCTGCTTGTGAGTGCACCAGTTGTTACTAGTAAGCCAAGCGACACTATAGATAAGATAGGGAAGCCCCTGAAGATCTGGCCAATCCCCCAGGGTCTGAAAAAATCTCATTACTCACCAGATAAATAGCATTGTAAAAAGATTAATGTGAAACCAGAGCTGCATTTTTGCTCTCAAAGTGATGATGATATCAGTTTGTGGCCCTGGATTATAAACAAGAGCCCCAAACTCAATTTGAAGTCTTGCTCATGGCAGGGACACACTGCCCAGGACCTTTTCCCAATTGGGACTCCAGATTACTGTTACTTGGGACTTCCCAGTGCTATTTCAACCTGGATGTTAGTTGGCCTAATTCGGTGATGTATGTACTGTTATTCTCCTCTGCTGTTTCTATTTATCTTTGCTTTTAATGATCATATATTGAAAGTAAGTTAGATAATTCACTATTAAATATTGAAATTATGCACCTGTGTCTGATTCATGTCAATGTATGGCAGTAACCACCACAGTGTTGTAATTATCCTCCAATTAAAATAAATTAATTAAAAAATTTTAAAAGAAAAAGAAAGTACTGTAAGTCAGAAAGAGAAAAACAAATATCGTATATTAACACATAGAATGTGGAATCTGGAAAAATGGTACAGATGATCCTATTTGCAGGGCAAGAACAGACACAGATGCAGAGAACAGACTTGTGAACCTGGGGAGTGGGGGTGAGGAAGAGGGAGAAGGGGAGTGCTACCATGTGTACGATAGATGGCCAGTGGGAAGCTGCTGTGCAGCACAAGGATCTAGCTCTGTGCTCTGTGATGACCTAGACAAGTGGGACAGGGGAGGGAGGGGGACCCGTGAGGGAGGGTTTATATGTATACAGATGGCTGATTCATGCTATGTACAGCAGAAACTAACATGACATTATAAAGCAACTACACCCTAGTTAAAAGAAAATTCTACCTTAAAACTGATCCACTTCACTGATATCTGACGACCTTCTTTCTCTCAAGGATCACATTTAAAATTTTAATTTATCTGCCTCATACATTAAAAATTTAGTTTTAATCCCAAGGAACCTTAGAAATTCACCACCAGATCCACCCGCACAATCCCAGCTTCTCAAAAATTTTTGCCACTGGAAAGTATACCAAACACAAACTTAGTAACACACGCTGCTCATTCCCTTTTCTGCTTCTCCTTTGGTGGAATTGTTTTTCTTCCAAACACACTGTGTAAGAATGGGCACCTGATGGTCATTTCTTCTGGATGAGACTCAGAGAATAAAAACTGAGATATCTGCTTTAAAAAAAACTCTTACCAACCCGAGTACTGCTCAAACCCACAGGTAGGGCGTCTGGGTCATAAAATGCTCTCTGCTGCTTTTTAGGGATCTTATAATCAAATATTTTCTTGTCCTATGTGGCAAGGTAACTCATTGTATATTTCACATTTTTTAGTGAAATGTAGATTATACATGTCTACACTCAAATGAAGAACTACAACTTTTAAGTTGTACTTTATCTAGTCTCTCATGTGTATTTAGGAACCAAATTAAAGGGTCATTTGCTTGGAATTTCTGAAATCTAGAGTAGATTAGGGGTAATGTCTGCCCTAGACCACCATTGATTTGATGAGAGTTTTTAGTCTTAAGTTTTGTTACCCTTTGAAGTCAGATTGTCTGACTTCTAACATGTGTGCTTATGGATTTGGGGTAAAAACATACCCGAAAAATGCACACACACACGTGCACATGCACACACATAAGAAAAAGAGGGAGAAACCCATTTTAAATGAAAATAAAATAGAAAAACAGTAATCACTTCTTGTCAAACAAAAAAAGAAAGACTGAGCTACGTACATTTACAATGGAATCAAATAGCAAGGAGGGAGAAGTATTTAAGGTCTGATTATATCTGATCTTCACTGGTGGCTCCAGGGGTAAGGAATCCACTTGCCAATGCAGGAGATGCAGATTCGATCCTTGGGTTGGGACGATCCCCTAGAGAAGGAAATGGCAACCCACTCCAGTATTCTTGCCTGGGTAATCCCTTGAACAGAGGAGCCTGGAGAACTACAGTCCATGGGGTTGCAAAAGAGTCATACACGGCTTAGAAACTAAACAACAACACAACAACCAGGTATTATAACTAAGATCCACAGGAAGAAAAATGTGTGCCGTGTGGCAGAGGTGGCTTGTGGTCACAAACCCTTTCTCCCCTTTCCTCCTCAGTTAAAAAAGAAAAAATCCTGATTTTATTTGGGCAGCAATAAACTCAATTAAAAGCTGTTATTTCCCAAACTCCCTTGCAGCAGGGCTCAGCATGTGATTAAGTTCTGGTCAGTGACACGTAAGCAGAGTATTGAGTAGGACATGGAACTTGGGGCCTGGGAGTGAAGTGGGGGAGGGGAAAGGCTGCCCTAAAGAACCTGGCTAAATAAAAAAGAGTGAAATTGGGCCAGTTGTAATGTGGATGAACCTAAGATCTGTCATACAAAATAAAGTTAAGTCAGAGGGGGAAAAAAACAAATATCGTATGTTAACACATATGTTTAGAATCTAGAAAAATGGTACTGGTGGACTTACTTCTAGGGCAGGAATAGAGACCCAGACGTAGAGAACAGATATGTGACAAGGGGGAAAGGGGAGGGTAAGACGAATTGGAAGATTAGGACTGACATATATAAACTGCCGTGTGTAATATAGACAGCTAGTGGGAAGTACAAGGAGCTTACAGCACAAGGAGCTCAGCTTGGTGCTCTGTGATGACCTAGAGGGGTGGGATATGGCATGGGGGTGGAAGGGAGGCACAAGAAGGAGAGCATATATGTATACATATAGCTAATTCACTTTGTTGAACAGCAGAAATAAACACAACGTTGTTAAGCAATTATACCCCAAAACAAGAGCTGGCTCAGCTTAGAGACAGGTCTTTTCTACCTTCTCACTCCTGGAACTAGAAGTTCCAGCAGCCAGCTTGGACTGTGGGTTAAGAAAAGAACCCACCACTAGGAAATGAAGCAAAAAGTTAAGAGCTGAGTCGCTAATAACTTCGTGGAACTGCCATATTTACTCTGAAATATGGACCTCATTTATGTGAGAGAATCAACTCTTGTGCCTTTGTGTTGTCTGTTTTATTGTTATTATTATATTCAGCTCTCTCTATCAAAAACTTTAGTGGGTTTGGCAGAAGGAAATAGATCAGTCAAACTCAGGACCCGTGACTCAGGCTCTTGCCACTCAAAGTGTTGTCCCTAGTAGAGCAGCCTGGGCATCAGGGCTTGTTAGAAATGCAGAGTCCCAGGTCCCACCCAGTCCAGTGAGTCAGAATCCACATTTTAACAAGATCCTCAGGTGACCTGTGGGCTTCCCTTGTGTCTCAGCTGGTAAAGAATTGCCGGCAATGTGGGAAACCTGAATTAGATCCCTGGGTTGGGCAGATCCCCTGGAGAAGGGAAAGGCTACTCACTCCAGTATTCTGGCCTAGAGAATTCCATGGACTATATAGTCCATGGGGTCACAAAGAGTCGGACACCACTGAGCAACTTTCACTTTCACTTTCCAGGTGACCTGTATACAACACCTGGAGAAGTTTGAGCTGCACTGCCTGAGAATAAATGCCCTTCGAAATACCTGACTAAACATCATGGGTTTGAATGACCTGCTGCACAGTGCTCTTATTACCTAGATTTATATCCTAAAAAAAATGAGACAGATATATGACCCGATTTTAAGATCAGATTATCTTCAAATGATTAGTTTCTCAAAAGGTTCAAAATGCACTAAAGAAAAACAAATATGAAGGTTGTAAAAAGCCTAAAATTAGGCTTTTATAATTAATAATAAAGTAGGATGCTTTACACATAATGACAAAAACCCAGAAACAGTAACCATTTTGGCTATTTATCACACCAAAGCTTTTTTATTCTCATTTTTAAATTACTAGCCACTAATCCCTGACAAGTTCAGTTGTATCCTAACTGCCTAGATGAAAACACTTTTACCTGTGCAGCATTTAAAAGTGTAAATTATATTTTAATGTATTCTTACAGTCTGGAAATTTTCACTCCACTCCGCAAAAAAACTCCTAGTAAGTAAATGCAATTCATTTTTTAATTTTTATTTTATTGAAGTTTAGTTGATTTACAGTTAAATACAAAGTTTACTTTTTAGAAAACTTCTGATTTCACCAGGTCATCATTTGAGTTGAGGTTGGGAATTCGGTAAGCTAAACATCTTTTGTTTTGTCCTAATTCAGCGTTTTTTTATTGGAATATAGTTGCTTTGCGATGTTGTATTAGTTTCAGGTATTACAACAAAGTGAATTAGTTATACACATACATACATACACTTTTTATTTTTCCCATATAGCACACTATAGAGTAATTGAGTAGAGTTCCCTGTGCTACACATGTTCTTCTTAGTTACCTATTTTATACACAGAGCGTGTATCAGTCCTAATCTCCCAGTTTATCCTTTCCCCCTCCACCCTCCCTCGGTAACCATAAGACTGCTTTCTACATCTGTGACTCTGTTTTGTAGATAAATTCATTTGTGCCCCTTTTTTATATTCCACATAAAAGCAATATTATATATTTATATATAAATATATTATATATTAATATAATGTACATTAAATTAATATTAATATATTATATATTAATATATAATATTGCTTATATGTGGAATATAAAAAAAGGGCCTGGAGAATTTCAGGACTGTATAGTCCATGGGGTTGCCAAGAGTTGGACATGACTGAGAGACTTTCACTTTCACTTTTCACTATATATTTGTCTTTCTCTAATCCAACATATTTAATTAAAAATGAGTACACAGATAGCTTCTGAGCACTCTCTTCCTACTTAGAATCAATTTACTCCAGTGATTGCTCAGTGGCTCACTTTTCCCAGTTTAAGGAGATAGGCAATGATAATTTACATACAAGAGAATTATGAGAAAGGCACTTGTAGGTTTTGGTACACTCCAGATTTAAGAAACCACTAACACTAACAGTTCTACTTATAAATCCAGGTAACCAATTCTGAAGTGTCATATCCAAATAAAAAGTCTGAGACCACACATATTGAAATTCCTGGTTCCTCTCAACCAATGCATCCATATCCTAGAGAGGCATTTTGTCTCTAATTACAGCCAATGGTGCGATGGCTTCCAGGAGTCAGAGTTCTGTTTGGGGGTGTGTTGCTGCATACTTGGGTGCCAGTTCTTTGATGAGATTCACGTAGTCAGTTTTTTCTGCACAGGCCCTGCACTCTTCTCCCCAGCCATGCAGTATCTGTTTCAGCTCTGCTACTCTCATCTTGGACAGGTCCACTGATGCCAAGTCCAGTTTCTTTTCTTCATGACAAAAAAGAAAGGCATACATTAAAAAAACAAACTAACAAAAAAAAAAAAAAAAACACTAAGAAAAGCAAATGGTGTTATTTATCTTAGTACTGTCTACCTTGTGACCCAAAGTGGGGAAGAGTTCCAAGGTCTATGGAAACCAAGACATACCCAAGAAAAATGTATCATATACAAAGCTATTAGGATAACTCTTGATCTATTAGATTTTCTCTCCATGGAATCATACTTGCTGCAAAATGGGGACCTATGCAGTGTTCATAAAACAAATAGCACTGCATCCTAATTGCTACTTTTAAGGCAAAAAGAAGGGAATCAAGAGATTGGTACCTTGGGATGGCTTTGTGTGTGGGGCCAACTGAAAGCCATGGATTGTAGTTTACTAGTAAGTTATGGTTCACTTTTCTTTTAGTTTTTATTTTTTAACATGGACCATTTTTGAAGTCATTATTGAATATGTTAAAACATTGCTTGTTTCATGTTTTGTTTTTTTGGCTGTGAGGCATGTGGGATTTTAGCTCCCCAACCAAGGATTGAACTTGTACCCCCTGCATTGGAAAGTGAAATCTTAACCACTAGGCTGCCAGGGAAATCCCATGGTTCAGTTTTTATAGAAAGATATGTCTGCGATAAAACAGATGAGCATATATATTACAAAGCACTAATACAAATTAGTTTTTAAATACAAATTTAAAGAATTTAAATACAATTTTAAAATATAAATTTAAAGAATATAAATACAATATAAAGAATTTAAGCTAGTTTTTCAATTTAAAAATTTAAAGAAACCCAAACATATGAATAAAATTAGAAGCATTCTCACCAATCCTTAGCTATTTTGGATCTCAGCTTAAACTCACCTGATACTCCCTCCCCTACCGAGATTACCAAGCCACACAGAGTTGATTTACAGTCCTTTGGGGTATACCAACTCCTCTCATGCTGGTGCTTCTGTACCAGCCAATCTAGTTCCTAACATTCTTGCCAATAGTATCTGTCACCAGCATCTAACTCCTCTAGCAAGACTATTGTTTCCTTATTTACAGATTATCTTCAGAGGATGTCAAGAACTCAGCTGCTTCTCTATTGCCAAGCCCAAAAATAGAAAAAAAAAATTAAGCTGATCTATAATATACTCAGGACTATGATTTCTGTATCAGAAAGGGGCAGTTTTTCTCTTTCAAAGGAAAGTGTCCTCCTCACCTCCCCACTAGGTGCATGCTTGCTCATAGCTACAGCACTTCGGTTGACTTATTCAACTACTAGTTCTGGGACTTCTCTGGCTGTCCAGTGGTTGAGACTACACACTTCCACTGCAAGGGGTCTAGATTTGATCCTGAGTTAGGGAACTAAGACCCTACATGCTGCATGATGTAGCTAAAATATTTTTTAAAAACTAGTGGCATCCTAGAACTTTTTCAGTTTGCCATCTTTTGAAGCATTTCTTTTTGACCCCTACATAAAAGAACATGGCATTTGAAAGCCTTTTAATAACCTAACATAGCTGTCAAGTGACTTATCAAAATTTTCCAGTAAGTATATCCTAATTTAAAGTTGAATTTTAGACTTAGGAATAAACTTAATCAAGGAGGTCAAAGATTTGTACACAGAAGATGACAAGACTTTGATGAAAGAAATTGAAGGAGACATGAACCAATGGAAAGAGATCCAATATTTATGGCTTGGAAGAATTCAAAATGTCCATACTGGACTTCCCTGGTGGTACAATGGATAAGTACCAATGCAGGGGACACAGTTTCAATCCAGGAAGATGCCACGTGTCACGGAGCAGCCGAGCCCATGGGCACAACTATTCAGCCTATGCTCTAGAGCGCAACAAGTGCAACTACCAAGCCTGTGCTCCGCAGTTACTGAAGTCCGCATGCCTAGAGCCTGTGTTCTGCAACAGGAGGAGTTTAGTACTTGAGTATGGCGTGCTTAATTGTGTCTGCCTCTTTGTGACCCCATAGACTAGCCCACCCGGCTCCTCTTTCCATGGGATTTGCCAGGCAAGAATACTGGAGTGCGTTGCCATTTCTTACTCCAGGAGATCTTCCCCACCCAGGAATCGAACCCACGTCTCTTGTGTCTCCTTCATTGGCAGTCAGATTCTTTACCACTGCGCTACCTGGGAAGCCCTCTACAACAAGAGAAGCCACCGCAATGGGAAGCCTGCACACTGCAACTAGAGAAAAGCCCAAGTAAAGCAACAAGACCCACAACGTAGCCAAAAATAAATAACATGAAGGGTTTTTTTTAAATTAATTGTCTATACTATCCAAAGTAATCTGTAGAATCAATGTAATCCCTACTAAAATGCCAGTGGCACTTTTGAAGAGATAAAAAAAAAGCCCTAAAATTTGTATGGAATCACAAAGGACCCCGAATAGTCAAAGCAGTCCTGAGAAAGAACAAAATGGTGAAGACAGTTAATAATGCTGTATTGTATATTTGAAAGTTGCTAAGAGAGTAGAGCTTAAATATTCTCATCACAAAAAAGGAAGGGTAATTAGATGATATAATGGAGCTGCTCGCTAACCATCACAATTGATAATTACATGATTATGATAGATATATTGGCTAATGTAATCATATTACAATATATAAGTTTATCAAATCAACATATTTTACACCTTAAACTTACACACCTTTATATGTCAATTATATCTCAGTAAAGCTGGAAATAAATCAAAGTTGCATGTAAAGCCTTTTATATATGAAGGGTCACTACACTCTGTGCTCCAGAGAATTCTTACATTTGTGTGTGTATGTGTGTGTGTGTGTGTGTGTGTGTGTGTATTTTGAATTTAAACTTTTTATTTTAATTGGAGTGTAGCCAATTAACAATATTGTGATAGTGTCAGGTGCACAGGAAAGGGACTCAGCCATACATATACATGTATTCATTCTTCCCCAAATTTTCCTCCCATCCAGGCTGCCACATGATGTTGAGCATAGTTCCCTTGCTATAAAATGGGTCCCTGTTGGTTATCCATTTTAAATATAGCAGTGTGTAAATCTCAATCCCAAACTCCCTAACTATCTTTTTCTGCCACCCTTCCCCCACCAGTAACCATAAATTCGAGAAACTTTACAATTTTTAATAATGATTCCTATTCTTTTAAAAAACAGAGAAAGCAAAAACATCCTCTCAGGTTAGAAACCAAATAACACCTTCCTGATTGAAACCATATTCCAAATCTACACTTACCTTGTTTGTTAGTTTCATGGCTGATAT
Source organism: Antilocapra americana (assembly GCA_007570785.1). NCBI lineage: Eukaryota > Metazoa > Chordata > Mammalia > Artiodactyla > Antilocapridae > Antilocapra > Antilocapra americana. Next base: position 3,688,561 of record ML660812.1, on the reverse strand, counting down.
GACAGAATACCTTTAAGAGTAGAAGCTTTTATAGCCTATATTTTAGTATTCCACAGCTCAAAGACCCTTGTTCAATATCAACTTTTTCACCAAAAGAAAAAGCTGGGAACAATTTAGAACTAATGGTCTATTCAAGATAAATGATTGAAGGATAAAATTACTTTCTTTTAGGTGCTGGTAGTTTCTTCAGGTTATTCTGGAGAACTTATCATTTGATATCAATTTAAAAAGAAAATTCTCTATGGCACTCTAAAACTACAGGGGAAATGTTGATACCAAAAGTAAATCCAGTCCATGGCTCCCCAAGGGCCCCTAGTGGCCAACATTGCCGAAACATTAGTTAAGTATTCATTTCTTCTCAATAGTATCTGATGAATTTTTCTATTATTCAGGGAGCCCAGTAAGACACCTTGCTCATAGCAGAAAATATTCAAAAGAAATGTGCTAAATGAAAGAACAGTTTTGTCCCTTTCTATGGACTCAGTGATTCCTCCTTCTACTTCATTACTTGGAAGCCAAGAAAAAGATGCTAGTCCATCATCACCACCCTGGAAGTTGGGGCTTGCCCTTGGCCAGCTGAGAAACAGGTTGTCTTTGATATCTTCCAGACATTAAACCTTTTTAAAGCCAGATGTGTAGCTATGGCACACAGGCATATTACACAGCTATGTTGGAAAATAAGACTAAAGTATTAATGATTCAGAGTTGGGTGCTAATTACTTAAGTAGTTTAAAATACTACACCACATATGTAACATGAAACAATGACATAAACAAAAGAAATTGACTTCTCCTGGTGGAACTGCAGGGGTTAAAGGATAGGCTAAAGGCGGAATTCCCCAGCCTTTATAAGTCCTGTCCATCTACCAAAGGCTGGCCCAGATACAAATTATCTGTATAAGAATAGATGTATGTATGTAAAATTTATAAGGCCAAGAATAACGTTTTAAATAGGACATCTTCCTTTTCTGGCTGTTTATTTTTGGCACCCTTGATAAGTCTATTTTATCAGGCAAAATCTGATTTGATGTGATTAACCTATTTCCTAAAAGTTAAACCTGGCAGAGTGGTAGACCTAGGAAGAATGTTAGAGCCCCATTTAAAACTTCAGGGTCCTTACCTTACTTTTGAGTATATGCACCTTTGGTCTTAATAGGTTACCAAGAGCTAATTCACCACGAATAGCTGCTCCCTAGATTTTTTTTTTTTTCCTATTGGCCGTACCACATGGCATGTGGGATCTCAGTTTCCTGATCAGGAATTCAACCCATGCTCCCTGCATTGAAAGGGCAGAGTTTTAACCACTGGACCACCAGGGAAGCCCCTCCCTTGTTATTTTGAACTTTTCCTTACATATGTAGTTGAAAATGTCTTGGTGATTTAAGAGTTTAAATTTTGCCATTTTGGTGGGCAGTTTCACCTAATGCTGATTGTGCCAGAACTCATTTTTCTTTCCTGAAGGAAGCTCAGACAACACTGGACACCATCCAGTAGCCCAGCATCCTATTAGCAAGTGTAGAATTCCTTTTCTTCTAACACTGATTGTTCAGAAACCTGGCCCCATGTCTAGGGAATTGGCAATCCATTGGACATCTGGGGGAAGCATTAAACTCCATGATACCGTATTTCAGCTCGCAGATCTGACTGTCCACCTTCTTCAGCTTCTCACAGATCTTCGCTGCAGGCATGTGCACACTCATTGGGCGAGTGACCTCACTTAGGATCTTAGTAGCAGCATCTTTTGTTGCTCCTAGATAGTAACACTGAAGGGGAACAAAGAGAATTTAGGGTCCCAGACACTGGAAAAAGCAAGCAGTATAATTTCAAGAAATGAGAAAGAGGTTAACCTAGTTTTCATGGCCCAGATCTTAATTTTAACCCCTACTCACTAAGACAGGAGAAAACAATGACTCTATTCCCATGATCAGCCTAATTAAAAGTGCCCTGAAATTCACATGAAACTTAAAGACTAAGGATGGGTGATAACAGTTGCTAAATGTTTTGTCTGTGTCAGAAGCTGCTCTCAGGGCTTTAAAGGTATTGATGTATTTAATTCTCATAACAAGCCTGTGACATTAGTACTCGAACTTTCCCTATTTCACACCCAAGCCAACTGGAGGTCACCCAACCAGCAAGTAGAAGAGACTGAATTAATTCAAATATCTAGCTTTATAACTCCTTGGTCCATGCCCTGTTCTATCATGTTGTACTGCCTTTCAAGCTACCTGAAAAGCATTTTACATTTAAAAATATAAAACTTAATGGTGCAGACAAATGCTAAGATTTTTATAGTGTGTCATTGGTGAGCAGTTAACAAGGCGAATTTAACTGACAAATTCAATACAACAATTTTAGGCAAAGCAAATTGGCCCCAGATTATCTTTAGTGCTATAAAGACAGTATATTGGAACAAGTCATTTGTGTTTACCCAGGAAACACCATTTCAAGATAATAAAAATACTTCATTAATTATGCATAAATAATGATGTAAAAATATTTTGATAGGTTTCACTAATTGTCTTGATTAGAAATGTAAAGTCTACCCACATTTAACTCAGGACAGTAAATAAATTCTTATTAGGAATTCAATTGTATAGTAAACAATTTCCTCTAAGAAATCATGGAATTGGTTACCTATGTTTTTTCCAAAAAGCCAAATGAAACCAGACACATTCTAGGTGAAAATACATTGAATCCATTTTCCTGAAAGATCAATTTTTGCTGGCCTTCCACAGGAAACATGCTTGGGGGCAAGCATCCAAACAGGAGAACATTAAACTCAAGATTAGAAGTGAAACAGTTAACAGTTTTCTCCAAGCATACCAGGCGGTTTTCTCTTCCTTTGACATCCAAGCAAAAGTTGATCAATTCTTTTTCTATGGTGTCTAGAGAAAAGTTGACTCCTCTGGCTATCAAGGAGTTGTAGAATCGATTCAAGAATTCTTGACATACTGTAAGAAACAAAGAAATTATGTATTTGTGTATTAGTGTACAATATCACCACTACCACACCTATGTACATATCCCACCAAATAAAAAAAGTATGATTCAATTCATTGTGACAACAAATGCATAATATAAGTAAGAATGGTTTGGAGTCTGTACCTATTAGCTTAGTATTGGGCCTTGAATAACATAAGCTTATTGAAACAATCCAGTCTGTGAAACCAAGTTCCACTCTCAAATATAAGAACTTCCCACCTAATATGAGAATGTCACTAACCCTATAGGAACATATAGCCAGCCTCTCTGGGACATGATGCTAGGGACAGTTTTGGTAAAGCATAGAGAAGAGCCAGAGTATGTGTCTTGAATGAAGCTCCTTGGTAGTCTGCATCTGTGTCTTTATTCCAGATTGAATGCCTATCTAAACAATCATATTCAGTCCCAAGGTCCAAAGTCAGTGAAGAGATGACGATTAGAAGAGGCACAGGCAATAAGAACAACCCTAGTTATTGGCTGTTGGCACCATTCTGAGTCTTTATGTGGATGAACTCATTCCAGTCTCAGAACAGAGCTCTGATTTAGATACATTTCTACCCCTATTTTACAGATGAAGAGGCTGAGTCAGAGAGAGGCCAGTGAACTTGCCCAGTAAATGGTCAAGGCAATTTGATCCCAGGAGGTCTCACTCTGGTCCACAGCCTCATCCACTAGGTTACTCTGCAACAGGAGGAACTGCTTTCCCATGTTGCTGGCTCAAAGGGGCAGGTGTGTGGTCCAAGCAAGCTGAGAAGGAGATGGATACCAGAGCTTATGCTGGAACAAAGCAGCCCTCATATTAGAAAGAGAATTTTAGGGGAATATAAGGAAGAGCAGCAAATTCTATGGTTGTTATTTAGTCACTTAGTTGTGTCCAACTCTTTGCAACCCTATGAACTGTAGTCCACCAGGCTCCTCTTTCCATGGGATTTCCCAGGCAAGAATACTGGAGTGGATTGCCATTTCCTTCTCTAAGGGATCTTCCCGACCCAACGATCAAACCCATGTCTCCTGCGTCTCTTGTATTGCAAACAAATACTCTACTGCTGAGCCACCAGGGGTCATTAAAAATTCCAAAAGGTTTTGTCAAATCAGATTTGACAAACTGGTCCAAAAATACATATGAAAAAACAAGAGCAAATGAAAGCGAAGAAATTTCTGAAGAAGGAACTTGGGGAGTAGATCTTACTGATATCAAGACAATTCTAAAGCTATAGCATTTAAAATATGGTGGGACTGGCGCAGAAAAAAAAAGCCACTGAAACAGAAGTGGGACTAGAAATAAATCCAGAAATCTAGAGGAGCTTGGTATAGAATGGAAGCAGTGTTAAAAATCAGTGGGGGGAAATGCACAAGTCAATAAATGATACTCGGATCATATACCATGGGAAAATATCAACTTAGATCCCTATTGGAAACTACACAAATGTGAATCCCAGGAGAATAAAGACATAAAAGAAAAGCCACAAAACAAGTTTTAGAGGAAAGCATCTTCTTCATGGCATCAGGATAAGGAAGAATTTCTTAAAGAAGATACCAAACCAGAGACTGTATATTTAATTACATCAAAATTAACCACTTTTGTAAATGCAAAATAAATCATAAGCACATGATAAGACAAGCCACAAACTGGAGGAAGGTATTTATAACTTATATAACTGACAACGGATTAATATTCCAAACACATTTTTTCTGTGGTCATACCCTTAGGTCCAGTCATTACCAGTTACTATAACTTCTCTGTATTCTCAGTGGAAACATTCCATTATCTGATCTTCACCTCCCATCTTCCCAGCTTACATCCTCTAACATCCAGCACCAATGATTCTCTGACCCCACCGGGTCACATTGATTCTGCTACCTCTCCACCATGCTTCCTCACCCAGCTTAGATTCTGTGGTTCAATGTTATAATCACTCCTTTTCACACAAATTCAACTCCCTTGTATCTCTGTCCTTTGTTGGACTCACCCAGCAAAATCTGAACGCTAGTTGAAACCTCTTTCCACCCCCTTGACACCTACACTCACTTAACATGGCTGGAGGAAACTGCACCACCAGGTTCACTGGTCTCGCTGTTAATTCATGACTGCTGACTTCAGTGAGCCACCAGTGCTGCCAACAATCCCACTGCGTGGACCTCACCCACACTCTATCCCACTCTCAAAAGGACGCCTACACAGCAGCTCTCCAGCAAGCCTTGCCTAACACCTCCACCCCATCATCATGGTTGATCCTGCTTCTCATTTCTTCAAGGGGCAAAAACAAGCAACAAAAGAGAACTCTCATTTGCCTCTGTCACCACCTCTACTACACTTGTACCAGCAGAGTCTACTTTAATGCTATGCATGAAGAGTGACAACTCTTCCACCTGCTGAGTAGATCCTATCAGCTCCCTGCTCCTACACCTCTGCCCTCTCTTTCTCCTGTATTGTTCCCATGAGCATGCTGTTAATTCTCACATCTTAAAAGCAACAAAATCTCCCTCAATATCCCTCCCCCAAACCAAACACCATCCCATTTCTCCACTCCTCTTTAAGAAAATCACTCTGAAATAAATTTTATACTTGTTTCCAAGTCTCTTCTATTTTTAGTTTTAAATATTTATTATAGGTTTTTCTATAGAAGAGAAAGATTTAATTCTTTTGCCCAGACCCATCTCCTGTAAAAAGCGTTTGGTTGGATATTTTTGTGTAGCCTTACAATCTTTGTAAGGACAGGGATGCCTGCCGTGCTGCAGTTCATGGGGTCGCAAGGAGTCAGACACAACTTAGTAACTGAACAACAACAGCAATCCTTGTCTTCTAACTTGAGTATTTACAACTTAGTACTTAAAAAATATAATAATGCCACCTGCAGGAAAAGAGCTACAACTCTTTTTTTTTTAAGATAATGATAAAGTTTAAAATCAGGTTAGTGAAATTACTGAACTATCCGTAAACTAGGAACATTGCTTTCAGTGGTTCTATCCACACCTTCTAAAACTGAAGTTGGTCCCACATTATCTGTTCCACTTGATTTTGGATAGAAAAAAAAGACACCAGATTAGTCTTGCTGGTGCCAGGACCAGGAGGAATTTCTATCTAGGAATAAGATACATGTTATAATGCGTTGAGACTTTAAGAATAACCAGAAGTTCTTGAATAAATGTAAGCTAAAATTTGTCATTCCTATTTAATTTTTACTATTATCTTAAATTAGTTCCCAACTCCATACTCAGAGGTGGTTTAGTAGTGATTCAGTGCTTGGGCTCTGAAGCCAAACTTTCTGGGTCCAAATCCTGGCTTTACTATTTAATATTTATTAGCTGTGACTTCAGGCCTTTCAACATTGACTCATTTGACAATCTAATTGCCATTCCTTTGAAGTTTTATCAGGCTTCTTTTTCTGTGCTTAAGATTTTCCTTTTGTGTTTTTCAGTTTCCTTCTGATGTGGTTAGATGTGGGATTATTTTTATTTATACTGTTTGGAATATGCTGGACTTCTAAATCTGTGGATGGGTGACTTTCATCAATTGGGAAAATGAGTTACCATTGATTTTGTTCCACCCATGCCTCTCTCTTCTCCTTCTGGAAGTCCAGTTAACATATATGGGAATTTTTCTCTTGGTCCACATTGTACCTTTATCTCTGTTTTGTATTTTTACTCTCAGAATCACTCAGTGATTCCTTCCTGACAATTTCTTCAGTCTTCAGCTCTCTAATTCTTTTTCTCAGCTCTGTCTAATCCACCATTAATCCCACTTACTTCTTATGTACTTTTATTTGCTTGGCTGCGCCGGGTCTTCGTGGCTGTGCCTGGGTGTCCTCTAGTCTCAGTGCATGGGCTTCTCACTGCAGTGGTTTCTCTTATTGCACAGCATGGGCTCCAGGTACCCAGGCCTCAGTAGTTGCCCTCATGGGCTTAGTAGTTGTGGCACATGGGCTCAGTCGCTCTGAGGCATGTCGAATCTTCCCAAACCAGGGATCAAATCCATGTCCCCTGCTTTGGCAGGTGGACTCTCCAACACTGAACCACCAGGCAAGTCCTAATCCTACTAATTTCTATTTGCGCATGCTTATTTGGTTCTTTTCCACAAATGTTGGAAATATTTTTAATAGTCTCCTGCCCTGTATTCATATTTTCAATCCCTTCATTTCCTTACATATAATAAACATATTTTATATTCTGTGCCTGATAATTCTAATCCCTGAAGCCTTTCCAGGTATGCTGCCTCTGTCTCTTGTCTCAACTGGCTGCCACTTAGGATGCTCTTCCTCCCATGTGTTTGTGTTTTTGCTAATTGTGAGCTTTCCTTCTGAGAACTTTGTTGGAATTATTAGAATTTTGTGGAAATGGGTTAAAGGTAGATTCTTATCAGTGAGATTAACATTTGCTCATACCTACTTGCTGCTGCTGCTGCTAAGTCACTTCAGTCGTGTCCAACTCTATGCGACCCCATAGATGGCAGCCCACCAGGCTCCCCCATCCCTGGGATTCTTCAGGCAAGAACACTGGAGTGGGTTGCCATTTCCTTCTCCAGTGCATGAAAGTGAAAAGTGAAAGTGAACTTGCTCAATCATGTCTGACTCTTAGGGACCCCATGGACTGCAGCCCACCAGACTCCTCTGTCCATGGGACTTTCCAGGCAAGAGTACCAGAATGGGGTGCCATTGCCTTCTCCACATACCTGCTTGAAATCCCTTTAAACTAAATTCTCAGTTTGAGATGTTTTGGATCACCCAGGTTAGCTGTGTACATGTGGACTTCAATGCATATGTATGGTAGCTTGTGAGTATGAGTGATAAGGAGGTATTTTTTGTTTTCCCTTTACACTCAAGTATTACAATTCCCTTTAGTCTCTAGAGATGGTGGTAGAGCTGTGGTTATTTCCAGGTCACCTTTTATAATGAAGTTCTAGCTGTCTAGGGTTTCAAACCAATTGGAGGAGGATCTAGTTATTATGTGCCTAACTTGAGAATGTTCTGGGCTAAATCTTTATCCTTCTTTTTTTATTTTATTCATTCTTTTTATTTTATAGCCATGAAAAATCTAAGTTCCGATCGCCTGGCTGGCAAATACACTCAAGAAAAATCCCAGCCTCAGGGGTCCCTTTACCTCTTTTGGTTCCCATTTTTAAATTGTTTTTGGCCTCTGAGTATGCCTTCCTGAGTATGGGCTTCCCTTGTGGCTTAGTGGTAAAGAACTCACCTGTCAATGCAGGAGACATGGGTTCCATCCCTGGGTTGGGAAGATCTCCTGGAGAAGGACATGGCAATCCACTCCAGTATTCTTGCCTGGGAAATACCATCGTCAGAGGAGCCTAGCAGGCTACAGTCCATGGGGTTGCAAAACAGTCAGACACGACTTATCAACTAAACGACAAACAACAAGGCCTTCCTAACTTACACTTCATATTTTTCATTTTATCCAGTGTTTTTGGTTGTTTTCAGCTGAAGGACCAGAAATGTCCATTTTTAGAACATGAATTTTATGCTATTTAACAAGAACAGAACACTAAATATAATAGCCATGTCGTGGTTTTAACAAACATTTATTGAGCAATTAGTAAGTGCCTGACAGTATTTTATCAGTTCAGTCACTCAGTTGTGTCTGACTCTTTGCAACCCCAGGAATCACAGCATACCAGGTCTCCCTGTCCATCACCAACCCCTGGAGTCTACCCAAACTCATGGCCATCGAGTTGATGATGCCATCTAGCCATCTCATCCTCTGTCATCCCCTTCTCCTCCTGCCCCCAATCCTTCCCAGCATTAGGGTCTTTGCCAATGAGTCAGCTCTTCGCATAAGGTGGACAAAGTATTGGAGTTTCAGCTTCAACATCAGTCCTTCCATTGAAAACTCAGGACTGATCTCCTTTAGGATGGACTGGTTGGATCTTCTCGCAGTCCAAGGGACCCTCAAGAGTCTTCTCCAACACCACAGTTCAAAAGCATCAATTCTTTGGCACTCAGCTTTCTTCACCGTCCAACTCTCACATCCATACGTGACTACTGGAAAAACCATAGCCTTGACTAGATGGACCTTTGTTGGCAAAGTAATATCTCTGCTTTTCAATATGCTATTCTATAGGCTGTTAGAAAAACAAAGTTACTACTCTCAAGGATTACATTCTAGTGAATAAATAAAAGTATCTTGTGGCTACCAAGGAACATCAACTTGGTAAGGAGGACAGAGGGTGACAGGGTAATAGTATTATTCTAAATGGGGTGGTCAGGGAAGGTCTCTCAGATAAAGTTGTGTTTGAGCAGAAGACCTAAGGAAATGGGAAAACAGATTTAGTGGACTGCTGGGGAGAAACTCTCCAGACAGAGGGAAGAATAGGGCAAGCGTGTCCTTGGCAGCACTAGGAACAGTCAGGGAGCCAACATGGGGGAAGTAGAGTGATTAAGAGGGAGGGTAGTAGAAAATGAGGTCAAGTAAACAGCAGCATGCCAGGTCACCTAGGGCCTTGGGGCCATGGTAGGGACTCTGGGTCCTGCTCTGAGAAGGGATGCCATTAAAGGTTTTGAGAAGAGTGCAGTGGTTTGACATGAGTTTTAAATTATGCCTCTGGAGGTTCTTCAGAGAATAGCCTGCAGGGGGGCAAGAAGGATAGCAGTCAGAACAATTTGGAGGTTCTTAAAATAGCTGCCTATCTTGGACCAGGGTGGGAGCCTTGGAGGTGATGAGATGCTGGATGAGATGTTTTATGAAGGCAAAGCCAAAAGAATTTACTAATGGATTAGATGTGGCATGAGAGAGTCACAGAGGTGTGGGCAGAGACAGAAGTCAAGAATGACTTCAAGGATTTTGGCCTGAGATACTGTTAAGAGAGGAATTTCCCAGTTTGCTAAACTTGGAAGCTCAGCAGGAATTCAGTCTTTTTTTTTTTTTAATGTATTTTTATTTATTTGACTGCTTCAGGTCTTAGTTGCTGCATGTGGGATCAAGTTCCCCAACCAGGGATCAAACCTAGGTCCCCTGCACTGGGAACACAGAGTCTTAGCCACTGGACCCACCAGGAAAGTCCCAGGAATTCAGTCTAGACATACTTCAGTGAAGTTTGAGATACTTCTAGACAACTGTGACAACTAATTTTATGTATCCACTTGGAGAGTGTGTTTGAATGAGATTAACATTTAGATCCATGAACTCTAGGTAAATGGATTGCCCTCCACAATGTTGATAAGCCTTTTCCAATCAGCTGAAGGCCTGAATAGAACAAAAATGATTGGCCTTCCCAAACATGAGGGATTTCTCCAGCAGACTACCTTATGCATCATCAACTCTCCTGGGCCCCCAGCCTGTTGGCCCACAATACAGACTTTAGACATCTCAGTCTCCATAATTAGGAGAGCCATTCCTTATAATAAATCTATCAGTATGTATGTATGTATCTATCTTCTTGGTCTGTTTCTCTAGAAAACGCTAATACACTATTTGACACAGCAAACAGTAAGGAGCAGCTAGATATGTACATCTCGAGTTATATGATGATATTCTTTGCAGCCAAAGATGGAGAAGTTCTATACAGTCAGCAAAAACAAGACTGGGAGCTGACTGTGGCTCAAATCATGAACTCCTTATTGCCAAAATCAGACTTAAATTGAAGACAGTAGAGAAAACCACTAGACCATTCAGGTATGACCTAAATCAAATCCCTTATGACTGTACAGTGGAAGTGACAAAGATTCAAGGGATTAGATCTGATAGAGTGTCTGAAGAACTATGGACGGAGGTTCATGACATTGTACAGGAGGCAGTGATCAAGACCACCCCAAAGAAAAAGAAATGCAAAAGGCAAAACTGTTCTTTGAAAAGGCAAAAAGGCCTTACAAATAGCTATGAAAAGAAGAGAAGCCAAAGGCAAAGGAGAATAGGAAAGATATACCCATTTGAATGCAGAGTTCCAAAGAATAGCAAGGAGAGATAAGAAAGCCTTCCTCAGTGATCAATGCAAAGAAATAGAGGAAAACAATAGAATGGGAAGGACTAGATATCTCAGGAAAATTAGAGATACCAAAGGAATATTTCATGCAAAGATGGGCACAATAAAGGACAGAAAATGATCATCAAAAAAGCAACAGAGTTCCAGAAAAACATCTACTTCTGCTTTATTGACTATGCCAAAGCCTTTGACTGTGTGGATCACAACAAACTCTGGAAAATTCTTCAGGAGATGGGAATACCAGACCACCTGACCTGCCTCCTCAGGAATCTGTAGGCAGGTCAAGAAGCAACATTTAAAACTGGACATGGAACAACAGACTGGTTCCAAATTGGGAAGGGAGTACATCAAGGCTGTATATTGTCACCCTGTTTGTTTAACTTACATGCTGAGTACATCATGAGCAATGCTTGACTGGATGAAGCACAAGCAGGAAGCAAGATTGCCGGGAGACATATCAATAACCTCAGAGATGCAGATGACACCACCCTTATGGCAGAAGTGAAGAAGAACTAGAGAGCCTCTTGATGAAAGTGAAAGAGGAGAGTCAAAAAGTTGGCTTAAAGTTCAACATTCAGAAAACTAAGATCATGGCATCTGGTCCCATTACTTCATGGCAAATAGATGGGGAAACAGTGGAAACAGTGACAGACTTTATTTTCCTGGGCTCCAAAATCACTGCAGATGGTGACTGCAGCCATGAAATTAAAAGATGCTTGCTTCTTGGAAGAAAAGTCATGACCAACCTAGATAGCATATTAAAAAGCAGAGACATTACTTTGCCAGCAAAGGTCTGTCTAGTCAAAGCTGTGGTTTTTCCAGTAGTCATGTATGGAAGTAAGAGTTGGACTATAAAGAAAGCTGAGCACCAAAGAATTGATGTTTTTGAACTGTGGTGTTGGAGAAGACTCTTGAGAGTCCCTTGGACTGCAAGGAGATCTAACCAGCCAATCCTAAAGGAAATCAGTCCTGAATACTCATTGGAAGGACTGATGCTGAAGTTGCAACTGAAACTCCAATACTTTGGCTACCTGATGCAAAGAACTGAGTCATTGGAAAAGACCCTGATGCTGGGAAAGATTGAAGGCAGCAGGAGAAAGGGACAATGGATGATGAGATGGTTGGATGGCATCACCAACTCAATGGACATAAGTTTGAGTAAACTCCAGGAGTTGGTGATGGACAGGGAGGCCTGGAGTGCTGCAGTCCATGGGGTTGCTAAGAGTCGGACAGGACTGAGCAGCTGAACTGAGCAATAAAATGGCCTTAAAGGATGAAATCACAGGATAGGGAGAGATCTCAGGTTTCAGTGTAATGTAACTCCATTGTGTAGGAATTGAAAAGATGTAAAGAACTGGAAAAGACTGAAATAAGAAGCCAATAAGGTAGGATGAGGACAAAGGATGAGTGTGTCCCAGGAGACAGTGAACAAAGTGTTAAAAGGGAGGGACTGACTGATCAGTTGTGTTGAATGCTACTGATAGAATGTGGAAAACATGCATTTTGCTAAGTTTAATTAGCAAATAGACCGAGTATGCAAAGGAGATACCTGCTGTAGTGATCAGTGCAGAAACCATCTTTAAAGCTTCCTGATGACCTCTGATTCTCCTCTTCCTGCAAAAGAAACCCTGTGTTCTGACGCCTCAAAGCTCCTTCTCTATTCTCAAATACACCTTCAGATGATATCCACACTTCAACTGTTGCTCTGTCAATGTATTACCTAGATGATGGAAGTTGGGAATTCTAACTTGCACTTTGAATGCTATACTTTTGACTCACTAAAAGCTATGTAACCTGTTATTGAAGCACTATATAACGTGTGTTCAACAGAATTGAACTATGCACCATGGTAGCTGCTGGAGATGATGTGGGAAGAGAAACAGTCTTGACTGTCAAGGAAGGCACACATGGAGGAGGCCAAAATGACTTCTCAACACTATGAGACATGTACTAGATACAAAAGGGAGGCACCTTCCTGGAGGAAATTGGAAGATCAGTAAAAGATACTACGTATGGGAATTACATGATCACCACACTAGGGGAAGGATGCAATGGTGGCAGCTAAAAATGGTGAAGGTTGGTAACAAGGCACTGGAGCTGGGCAGAAGAAAGGAGCATAGTCAATCAGAAGGTAGAATCAATAGCCCCAGTGTTTGATGGGTTTAGGGGATTAGGGAAAGAAGTCTAGTGGATTAGTTATATACTGGTGTCAGGGCAAAACAGACTTGGGGGACTGAGAAGGAGAGGAGACAATAACATTGGTTTGTGACTCTGTTGAGTTTGAAGTAGTAGATATCTAAGTAGAAGTGTTAAGTTGTCAATTGGATACAACGTCTGAGACTCCAGAAGGGAGATGGGGTAGGTATAAACATCTGGGATTAATCAGACCATGGGTGGGTCAATCCCAATTGCCCAGAAGAGTGTGTAGACTGAGAAGAGAGGAGGGCAGAGGGCAGAATTCTGGAAAATTCTAACATTGAAGCCATGGCTAGAGAATTGGAAACTTACAAAGATACTGTCAAACAAATGCGCACAGAGACAGGAAGCAAAAGCAGGGGGAGAACAGTATCATAGCCATGAAGAGAAGAAGTTTTAAGGACTCCCCTGGCTATCCGGGAGGGGGTGCAGGTTCCATCCCTGGTGGAGGAACTAACACCCACATGCCACCCGGCATGGCCAAAAGAGAGAGAAGAAATTTTATGAAAGTCAGTGGTGTCCCATGCCAAAGAAAAGTCACAGTAAGAATGGAAATGTATTCCTTGGGCTTACATGAAGAGAGTAGTATCACTATAAATCAAGTAACAAATTTGTTTAAGGATTCTGGCATGTATTTAACCAGATAATCATACTCCTTTTACTTATGTAGGGTTTTATTTATTAAAATTAGCCCCATAAGTGAATATATAATTATTTCAAAGTGAAAAAGAATTTTAATAGTCCCATAATACTATCCTTTAAATGAGATTGAGAAATATTTCCCTTTTTTTCAGTAAGCTTCAAGTGACCTAAAACAATCAGAAATTTAAATATTCTCAGGACTCAGGCAGATAAAATGAATGGGTAAACCAATCCAAGTCTAGGAAAAACAAAACCCTAGAGAACATGAGTCCTTTCTGAAAAGAGCAGCCACAGACAATTCCCACTATATGGACAGATGGGCTAGTCTTGACTGGTAACCCAGTTTTCAAGATAAGTCAGAAATCTGAATTTTTTAATATGACATCTCTCAATTTCAAAATACAGTCAATTAATTTTGATGTTGTCAGTTTTTTTATTGATAAAAGAAATCAGTAGTGTCCCATGCCACAGAGTAGTCATGACAAGAATAGAAATTTGCCCTACATTATGTTTAGTATAGCATTTTAATCTTACACATCGATGGGATGTATTAATTGGCTAATGACTCATAAGCAGAAACAGACCCAGATCTAGACTTTTTCATTTTGTTCTAAAACCAGTATTTCCTTCGCTGTGATTCTACAGTGTTAACAAAAGGGAACACACACCCAGGTTAGTCAGACTTGCCAGTTAATAACCACAATATGCTGTAATAAATTCAAGTTAGAAGCTTCAGATTTAATTAAACCATATGCTCTGGCTCTTCTGAAATGTTTGTAAGCAAAGTCCAGAAACTAAACTGCTGATGATTAATCCAATCAATTGTTTATACCTTGTAAGTTTTGCTTTATATGTGTAGGACCTAGTTAAGTTATACGGGACCTTAAACAAAATTACGATATTTAGCTGAGTAACTACCTGTATCTAAAGTTTGATAATAACATCATGTAGGTATTTTAAATTTCTGGAGAAAAGCTTAATTATTGCAGGGCTGATAGAAAACAGGATTCCAATTGTGAAGACTTTTATTCACTAACATGGTACAATCTGTGGTTACCTATTCATTCAACATGTATTGTGAAGCTACTATTTCCTGTTATGTGAGTATAGATTTTCAGACTTAGGGATGAGTGAAGGATATACATCTAAGGTAATTATTTCAATGAATTAAACAAGAGGTTAAGTAGTCCAAGAGGAAGAAGCTGAAAGTGAAAGTCGCTCAATCGTGTCCGACTCTTTGCGACCCCATGGACAATACAGTCCATGGAATTCTCCTGGCCAGAAAACGGGAGCGGGTAGCCTTTCCCTTCTCCAGGGGATCTTCCCAACCCAGGTATTGAACCCAGGTCTCCCACATTGCAGGCAGATTCTTTACCAGTTGAGCCACAAGGGAAATCCAGAGAGAGAGGAGCTAGCACAGCTAATTATCTTCTTTGATCTCATTAACAGCTCTCTGAGATAGGTATTATCATGTTGATTTTTCAAGAACCAGTTACAGTGCCAGTTGGAGCCAGAAGGCTGAGTGGGACCCACATGTTCTAGCTCCAAGTCCACAGAGGAGATTCTGTGAACAGAAAAGGAATCATTCTTCTGTATTCCTCCTTTTTCTAACGAGCTTAAGTACTCCTTTGTAAAGCACCTTTTCCCTGTGAAGTCCTAAAAATGTTAGTTCTGTCCTTTGATTTAAGCCATTTCACCTTAATTAGACAGTTTGTCACGTTTTGTCTTTTGGGGAGTTTCAAGCTAATTTGAACTTGAAAGACTTCTGTGCAAATACAAGTGTTGCCTGTTAGGGCAGCACGCGCCTCTGCAGCTAGACGTGTGTACACAAAATCGAGTCCAAATCCAAACGCACCAGCTTTGACTGCGGCGGTTTAATAGGGCAAGACCAAGAACGCAGTTTGAAGGTGTCACTGGGCCCAGCTCGAACTTTTGCCTAGGCTTGGACGAAGGCGATCAGAAACCAGGGCCAGGGTCCGCATTCCTGAGTGCAATGTTATTTATAGCCAAGGCTGGGAGACGCCAAAGCTAACAACAGCTGCGCTGTGACCTGGTGCCACCGCCATGCAAGCCGGTTTCACACCGCTCACCTTCACAGTCGGCGCCCGGGATCCTCCCGGCCTCTTGGCCCTGCACCCGCCCCGGGCTAGAGACCCAAAGTCCGGCGCAGAAGGCCACCATTGCGGCTGTGCCGCCACACCACATGCTGAGCCAGCAGTTTCAAACTCCTCGCCACCTGCGAAAAGAAGAGCCGCGCGGGTATCGCCCGCAGGACGAAGCAGCGCGGAGCCTGGGATGCAATGAATCTACCCACAGTTGCTAGGACAAATGACGCAACTCAACCGTGAGTTTCCATTGGCTCTCAAGGAAAGGGTATGGAAGGGGGTAGGACGAAGGAGCCGTTTCGTTCTCCCGCGCCCCGACCTGCGCGTGCGCAATATCACTCACGCTGTGCTGCCCCAGCGGGGCGGGGAGAAACTCACTATAGCTAATCGCCGACTGCGCGACAGAAAAGGCGGGACCTTCACGCTGATTGGCGGCGACGCGGGCGGCCTCTGCGAGGGCCCGGGCGCGGTGGGTGGGCGGGAACGTGAAGTCTCCGCGGTGCTTGATGGGGCTGTGCCGCGGCCCGGCGCTGTTGCTGCTGGGAAACCACCCGTTAGTGCTGCCGGCGTCTCTGCCGCCTCATGGCGGCCATCGGGGTCCACCTGGGCTGCACATCAGCTTGTGTGGCCGTCTATAAGGTGAGGGACTCGGGAAGCTGGGTTGCAGGTGCAGCGTCCTCTGGGTACGAGGCCAAGTCCTTTGGTCTGCGGCGTTGTGAACGGCGTGTTGCCGGCCTAGGGGCGTCGCACGGAGAGGCGACTCTGCGAGGAAGTCTCGGGGCTAAGGGCTGGGCGGACTCAGCCTCGTCCCCCGCGGCCCCTCAGGAAAGGCAGCTGCGGACCCAGCACAGCCTGGACGCAGGAGGACCCGGGGACATCGTGTGTTCCGGAGGCCCTGAGCCCAGGGGCGGACCCAGGGACGTTCTGGGCATTGGAGGCCCCGGGGGGTTGGGGGGCGGACCCGGGAGCATCCTGGGCGCTGGAGGCCTAGAGGAGGAAGGCGGACCTGGGGACCTCATGGACGCAGGAGGCCGGGAGGGGAACCCGGACGTCTGGTACGCGGAGGTTTCTGGACGTTTGCTAAGAAAGAGCAGGGTGGCCGCGATCTGGAACTGGACCTGTTAATCCCGAGAAGCGTGCGAAGCCAGTTGATGGTGTGTGCTCTATTACCTTGTCCTTTCTGGAAATGAGAGTGTAACTAGGAGTTTAGGGCTTCCTCTTGTCTGTGGGGAGGCGAAAGGAACAATAATAAGGGACAGCCCTTATACTCGTCTCACGGTTAAACGTCAAATGATTTGTAGGGAAAAGCCGAAGGATTGTTGCTAATTCATCATATGTAAAAAGAGTGAAGAAAGATGAGCGTTTACAGGGAAAAGGAAGAGAAATAGGTTAATGTATTAAGACGTTATTTTATATAGAGAAGTTGTTATTATTATGTCTCTTCTGTTATCAATTATGCAGAACAGACTGAAAAACGAGGCAGCTGATTGTAGAATTCCGGTCTCATTAAGATCTAGGAAATACAGTAAAGCAGTTTTTGTTTCCACATATATGTCAGTCACAGGGCCCCACACATGTCTGAATGTATCTAAGGAGACTATATATTTCATTTCGAAAGAACTAAAACAGTTGTGTATTTACCTCCAGGATGGCCGGGCTGATGTGGTCGCAAATGATGCAGGTGACAGAGTTACTCCAGCTATTGTTGCTTACTCAAAAAACGAAGAGGTACCATTCTCCTCATTTTTGTACACTGAAATAAGTATAAAATGACATGCGTTGTAATAGATTGCTCTTTTTCAGGTTGTTGGATTGGCAGCAAAACAAAGTAGAATAAGGAATATTTCAAACACAGTAATGAAAGTCAAGCAGATCCTTGGCAGAAGGTATGGAGTAAAATAATACTTTCACCTGTGGTAGCAAAAAACATGTTTATAATTTGAATGTAAGCATAATTTGAAATGAAACTAGAAACATCAGTGTGTTTTTCGTTGTTTTTATGACTCAGTCATTTCACAGAATTCCCCAGTAGGCTGTTATCTTTTGATATTAGTGCTGAATTTTCTGAAAGATGGGATTCACAAAGACATTGCTTCTCACTTAAAGGTCTGTTAGTATTGGTAGATGCTGGTGTGCATTTAGTTTTGAAAATTTGTGTCATTCAGAGGTGGCAATTTGAACTTAACACATTTTTACAGTACTCTTTTGAAACTGGGAGATTGTGTGAGAATTTGAAGATTTCTTTGTGCTATAGTTGAATTTTGTGAAGTCTGTTGTAACTGATGAATATTTATGTAGAAGCTATTGATTTTCTTCTTCAGATCTCTCTGTGACACTTTCTGGGAACTAACTTTTCCAGTTGGCTTACAAATTTAATCATTAGGAAAAACAGCTTAATTAATGTCTTAAGAATCAGGTTAATCATCTGCTATAACTTTAATTAAAAGATTAAAGAGGCCTGCTTCCCCAGACTTCTGTCTCCTCAAATTATAGATTACCCTGATAATTAGGGGTTTTCATTTTCATTGGAGTTGTAATGCTTGATAAAGTGTTTTTAGATTTTCAAAGTGCTTTCACATCTAGTATTTAACCCACTGAAATTCCTGTAAGATTGGTAGGGCAGATTTTATACGTCCTCATTTCTGGATAAGAAAATCAAAGCACGCAGAAGTTAAGGTATCCCTAAATTAGATTAGGGGGGTGAACTCTACAGGACTGTGGTCCAGGATGCCTAACTCTTAACCTCAGGTGTTTTCCTTTCTACCTATTCAGGTGAGAAGTAGAAATTTCCTTGTGTTGTTTTTAGGTTTGGGGGGTAATGGATTACATTTGAGATATATATATATATTTTATACATACAGGGGTTTTTTTTAGCTATCTCTTACCTATATTTAGGTAAGTTGAACTTGATGCTCATTTTTTTTCTTTAGAATATCTGTGATTAAGTCAAAAACTATAGTGTTTTGAAGAGAATTCAAATTGTGAAGATACATACACTCCCATATCTATTTATCTGTTGACTAAACTTAGTACTGAGCATATTGAAAATAAATTGAGTTGCTGTCAAAATTTTTCAAATTATAAACTGAATAAAAGAAGGCAGGAAGTAGCCAATAATATATTTTTTTAATTAAACTTTTTTTTGAGATAATGGTAGATTTACATATTGTTGCAAGAAACAATACAGAGAGATCCAGTCTATTTCTAGATTTACCATTTTCTCCCAGCTGGTAACATCTTACAAAACTATACTACACTATCACAACCAGGGTACCGGTATTGACACAGTCAAAATCCAGAATAGTTCCATAGGTGCATCTCTTTGGAAGCTCTTTTTGGGTTTTGCTGATATTTGGGGGCAGGGGGTGGGAATAAAGATGTGAACTTTTTCTGCCATATTAGGCAAAAAGCTTTGTATTAGTGAGAACAACTTTAGCTTGCTTTTCTGGCCCTGGAAATTACCTTTTAACAAAGGAGTGCAGTGGTGACAGTCAGATGGATAATACATAGTATAGCATGCCACCCAGGCCAAGGTTAATGAGGAATGAGCCCCAGCAGACACACATTGCTACACCACGGTCCTGCTAGCCCTTCTCCAGAGTGATGTGCCTCGGGGTCCAGGCATCCCCGCCCCCGTTGGTCTATCTACTTACAAGACAATGGTGATTTTTACAGATACACAGTGGTTCCAGGTCTCAGCCTTGGAAGCATCCTGACTTTTGGGAGAAGCCAGTCCCCTTGTTGCCAAACCAGTAAGGCCCTCCGTAGCCCTTGGTCCAGTCCCCATCCTGAGCGAACTCCCAGAGTTGGGCTTTTCTCAGCCCTGGCATCCTTTCTCTTTGCAGCCTACTTACAGGTAGCACCACTTAACTTACTACCACAATTATCCTTACACCGTTCCTGTAACTTTCATTCCCCTGTGGCCTTCTAGCCAGAAATGCGGTCCTTGGACCTGGCTTCTCAGCAATTAGCCCAGAGAGGGAAGAAGCGGCTGGCTCCTGGAGATAGACTGGAGCACACAGAAATTCCTCACACCTTCAGGTCGGCACCCTCCTGCCCAGGAGCCTCCTCCAGCTAGCCTTTCTTCCCAGTCCGCCATGGCCACTTCCAATAGCAGTGCGGGCATCCGATGGTCCAGACAGGAGACACGGACGCTTCTCTCCATACTAGGCGAGGCAGAGTACATTCAGCGCCTGCAGACCGTGCACCACAACGCAGATGTCTATCAGGCCGTGTCCAAGCGGATGCAGCAGGAAGGCTTCCGCCGCACCGAGCGTCAGTGCCGCTCCAAGTTCAAAGTCCTGAAGGCATTATATTTAAAGGCCTATGTGGCCCACGCCACAAGTATGGGTGACCCACCACACTGTCCCTTTTATGATACGTTGGATCAGCTTCTTCGAAATCAGATGGTGACTGATGCAGACAACTTAATGGAGGACGCTGCTTGGGCCAAGCACAGTGACCTGAATTTAGCTGCCCCTGACACCCCAGGGGAGGAGGGGACCAGCATTCTGGGAGCAAAAAGGACTCAGGCAGCAGAGCATCAGCCAATTTTGAAAACAGTGAAGGAATCAGATGATTGTCAGCTGAGGGTCAGTGACCAGATGCCAGAAACCAGTGACCTCGAGGACTCCTGGGATGAATCCTCGGGTGCAGGTAACCCCCAAGCGTGTGAAGGGTCGGGGTCCCAGAGTCACTTGGTTCTCATCAGTGTGTTTGGATGGCGACCTCTTCAGCATAGTCACTATTTCAGCCCCTGCCCTCTCTTTTAAACCTAACGGTGAAAGGGCTCCAAATTTTTTTAAAAGCTGTAACCCTAGGTATGTATGATATTAGAACTCTCTTAAACCTCAAAGTACTCTTTAGAACCAAACTAGTTTGGGCATTATTTATAATGGGGACTTAGGAAATTGTGGCTGTAGAAAGGGTTGGATAGCTCCAAAGAAGACAGAGGGGGAAGTTTTGGACATACTATTGTAGCAGACCAAAATATCCGCATGAGAAAATGAATTTTTCCCCACCCACTGCAGAGAGATGCCTTGGTTTTGTCCTTGTCTCAACTCTGCAGCTGGCTCCAAGCATTCCCATAGCAGGAATGTCCTCTCTGCAACATTGTTGCTTTGTTTTTCAGGGTGCTCTCAAGGGACCCCCAGCTACAGCAGCTCCCATCACCTTTTCAGAGGTGCAGCTGCCCCCTGTCAGAGCATCCCCATGACCAGACTGGCTGTGTCCGGTGAGCCCAGCCCCTGCTCCAGCTCCAGCCGAAACACTCATGGGGTGGCCTCCGCACAGCGGCCTCCAGCCTCTTCCTCCAGGGCTCCTTTTGTTTCTGGTGGGGATAGACCTTTGACCAGTGAGCCCCCTCCCAGGTGGGCCCGGCGAAGAAGGCGGTCAGTGGCCAGGACTATTGCAGCTGAGCTGGCAGAAAACAGGAGGTTGGCACAAGAACTTTCAAAGCGGGAGCAAGAAAAACTGGATCGGCTGATTGCCATTGGTGAGGAGGCCAGCGCTCAGCAGGACACTGCCAACGAGCTCCGCAGGGATGCGGTGGTCGCGGTCAGACGCTTGGCCACGGCAGTGGAAGAGGCAACTGGGGCTTTCCAGCTAGGACTTGAAAAGTTGCTTCAGAGGTTAATTTCAAACACCAAAAGTTAGGAGCTGATCATGTAAGGCTGTGTTTCCTACACTGGCAGAGCCTGGGTCCAACCGATGCCTCCTGATACCCTGGCTCCTTTTCCATGTCCTCAGACAAAGAAGAGTGGATGGACGGTTAATGTGTGGAGTGGTAGGAACATATATGCTAGTGGCTGCTCCCAGGTGTCTCCACTAGCTGAAAGACCCTTTAGAAATGTAAGGGGTAGCCCGGTAGAAAAAGGATGCAGCCAAGTCCACAGAGCTAGCTAGCCCTGGCTTCGTCACTGATAGGAGACACTTTAGTTTATCTCTCTACACCAACTTCCTCAGCTGCTAAACCTGCCTACCTCACAGGGTTGTTGTGAGGATCAGAAGGCTGAAATAGATGTGAAAGGGTTTAAAAGCACTATACACATGTAAGCTATTAAAGCATATGACCTTGGCTGAGAGAAGGCTGGGGTGAGGCACAGTAGTTGACAAGATACAGAATTAGGGTTGTACATGGTGACCTCATTGCTTAAATCTCTACTAGTTTAACTTGACTGCTTCCTGGAGTTTACAATCTTCATTTCTTAAAACCTCTCTGTAGTTCATTAGGCTAATGTAGACACAACATGTATTGGTCCCTTTTTATATTTGCTGTGTCTGTGACATAACTACTAGCAAGCACTTAATAGTCAAACCGTCTTTCCCTCCAGTTTGCTCGTCCTTAGTCTCTTATCTCTATGGATATAATTCAGAACTGATAAGAAGCCACAATCGTGTGTTTGGTTCATGTTGATAATCTTTGATAATAATGAGAAATTGGCTGTGTTATACTCCCTAAAAGTAAATTCTTTGCATTCCATGTTTAGGTTTCTTTATATTCATAATATTCATAATTATATATCTTTAGGTTTGGTTTGTCATTTGGACATCATGGAAACAATTTGGATTATATAAGTTTCCCAAATACTTGTAGCTAATTTTGTTCTTCTCTGTGTCTTTGTTTTCTGTCTAGTATGTTGCAGAAGGCAAGCCTGAGAAAATGTTTCTTCTAAGAAACTCTCCAAAGTCACTTTTTCTCACAAGGTGTAGACAAAAGTTCACCTTGTTAATGGCATATAATAGAAAAGAATAGCTTTGGAAACAATTGAGGGTGATATGAATAAGGACAGCCTGCAACAGAATGCTCTTTTTAAAAGCACCAGCCCTTCACAGATACATCCCCTCTTCTCTGAAACACACATTTCCTAGAGGAGATAAGATGGTATCAAGCCAGGCTTCCAACTTACTTTAGAAGGGAAGCCATTACTGACCATCATTTAACCTGACTTAAAGCTCTTAGTGGTTATTTGGGCTTCCCAGGTAGCTCAGTAGTAAAAAAAACCTGCCTGCTGATTCAGGAGACGTGAGTTATTTCAGGAAATATAAAAAGCAGACTTGGAATTTAAAAAGCTTTCCTATAATCTAGTGATAGTAGGGGTGGTTTAGTCTCTTGACTCGTGTCTGACTCTTGTGACCCCATGGACTGTAGCCTGCCAGAGTGCTCTTTCCATGGGATTATCCAGGCAACAATACTGGAGTGGGTTGCCATTCCTTCTATGATCTTCCTGATCTAGGAATCAAATCTGTGTCTCCTGCATTGCAGGCAGATTCTTTATCGCTGGAACCACCAAGGAAGCCCTCCTGTTATCTAAAGACTGAAATAAAAAGTGCAGGCCTGTTGGGAGAGGTTTTGTTTTACATTTTGCAGCTTGGTTGTTTACCTAAATGCTGGAAATACCACTAGGTGGAGAAATGGTCCAAACCACAGTGGGAACATCCCTGGAACCAGGAACAGATGGCAGGCAGGCAAGCTGCTCTGGTGAACGAGCGATTATGGAGAAGGCGTGAGGTAGACTACACTGGAATCGAGTTAGAACTCCTGGGTTCTGATACCGTCACGCTTTGTTACATTGAGCAAATCACTTGTCTTTTTTTGTGCCGCAGTTTCTTTATCTCTCAAGAGAGGTTTGTACCAGATGGCTTTCTCGTACCTTCCAGAAAATTAGATGAATAGCATGACAAGACAAAGTGAAGTTTTGATTGTCATGTTTTCAGTCACGGCAGCATATTAATGT
Source organism: Antilocapra americana (assembly GCA_007570785.1). NCBI lineage: Eukaryota > Metazoa > Chordata > Mammalia > Artiodactyla > Antilocapridae > Antilocapra > Antilocapra americana. The sequence continues at coordinate 3,664,971 of ML660812.1, read as the reverse complement.
ATGTTTGAAATACTGCTAACAGTTGTATTTTAAGCAAAGATTCTGCAGTATTGATATTTATGACTTCTCTTGGACTTCTGTTAACTCCACACCCAGACATAGATTCCTTGCTTTAAAAAGGCCTGGAAATGGAGATAATTTTTTTTTCCTGTGTTGTTTTAGGCCCTTATATAGAGGGATCCATTTCTGTTGCAACTGGATAACACTACTGTAGATAGTTAGATTTTCTGAAAAAATAAAGAAGTACTTGAAAGAGTTAGGCCCATACTCTATTAATCACTTAAGGGTAGTGAAGTACTCCAGCAGGGATTTATTGGAGATAAGAGAAGTGCTAAAGCATGGAGGTCAAGTTGAACTTCGGAGGCAGTGGTGTGCAGACCTGATGGGTGAAGTAACTTGAAGGTGGGAATAAAACTAAAGGGAAAGAGCTTAAGTCAACAGAAAAATAGGCCAAAGCCTGTTAAGAGGAGGAGGTTGTAATAAGGGGAGACTGGAGGAAAACAGGCCCAGAAATCCTGCCTGAGCTCTAGGCCCAGCCAGGACTCCCCATCCATCCACAGGCAGGTCACTTCGCCGTCTGTACCTCAAGCCCCTCGCCTCTGCAGTGGGAGGCCATCCCAGCTACCTCAGAGGAGCTGCATGAGGACCCAGTGGACAGATGGCTGTAACAGGCTCTGTGCTGGGACGGTGAGGGGAACAAGCCCAGTAGCATGTTAATGTGGGGCGAGGATCTGCCTATTGCAAGGGGACCTTCAAGAAAAAGGAGGATGAAGGCCAGGGTACCCTGGTAGAGGGGATGCTCTGCCTCCTGAAGCCTGCAAAGTAAATGGTGCTGTGTATGCCAGCCCCCACCACCCTCTGTCTCTCTGTGAAGTGACTTGATCCTGGTGTGGACAAATAAAGTTGCTATCTGTACACAGCTGTGGGTCAGTCCACTACTTTCTGGCGCTACTGTGAACGGTTGTCCATCATCTCCATCCTCTACTTTCTGCTGCTCCACTGGCTAACCTCCAGGACCTTACCTCTCTGAAACCTTCAGAGCTATGTGTGCTTTCTGTCCTCAAATGAACGAGGCCCTCAGTTGAGAAGGAATTTTCCATTTATAAAAGTTCTTTAAATCCCATTAATCCTATCAGGTCCAAAACTGCCATTTCTAAGAGTTCATTAAATTCCATTTAAAGCCATTAAAATACCCTTTTCTGGCAAATTATTTGAGTGACGGATAACATACTCAGAGAAATCATCCTGGTTGACTTAAGTTCTGTTCTAAAGGCAACAGAACCACTACATGTCAGGCCAGTTGATGGGGGCAAAAGTTACCATAGGCACACTTAGTCTTTTTTTTCTTATCCTTAAAATATTTGTCCAGAATACGGTATAAATACTGGGGTTTAGAAAAGAAGGGAGGAGTTAGTGGAAAGAATACTAAACTTTATATGAAAGATCTGAATTCCAGCCAGTTGTGCTATTAATTAGCCATGTGACATCAGACAAACTGCTTACCTGTGATAGTGGAGGTGATAGGAGGAATCTGCAAGTATTGCCAACCAAGTCCTAGACCAAATTAACCCCATTTTAAGTCCCTTTCATTTCCCCCTTTTTTACACAGATTAGGGCCCTCATGTTCGGTAACCCTTCAGCAAAGAGCCACTATTAATTTTCGTCTCCTCCTACTAAACAATTAAGACTGGTCTCTGGACAGAATAGCTGCAGCCCCTTGCAAAAAGGGTTAAGTGGAAGGATTGACCTCATCTTCATTTCTAGATGAAATTAGGCCAAGAATCAGGCTTTTATCCCTGTTCAAGGCAGAAGTACCTTAGTTGTTCACTGTCTTCACTGCAAGGCAGTCTTCCTAGCCTGGTAGAGAAGACCTGGGATCAAGTACTGACTCTGCCCCTTATTAGCTTGTAAGTTGTTGACTGTAAATCTGTTACTCCTGAATACTACCTGCCAGACTAACCCCACTTAAGTGCTGGGACGATCCAGTGGAAACGTTTTGTAGTCTACATTAATTCGTATTACTATTTTGAGCAACATAACACCCACTGTCTTAGTTTTTTCCTTGCCATACACATTTATTGAGTACCTACTTTGTATAGGACAGTATCTATCTACTTGAGGTACTCTGTCCTTTTACATATAATAATATTCTTACTTTTGCTCAGTGCTTTCAGGTTTCAGACATTGATTCATGTTCAGAAACCAAGCAACAAAGATGGTGTTGAGGTTTTACCTCCTTTTGTCCTTTTTAATCTCAGTGGTTTGGCTTTGAGATATGATCAAAGATATGAAACTGTAGGACTTAAAGTAATTGATACTATGAAAATATTCTCAAATGTATAACATCTATTGATAGATCAGAACAAGTAAGAGCTATTTACTTTGAAATGTGAAGATTAACACTTTCATAAAATTACTATAATTATTTTTATACTTGTTGGTTTGAAGAATATAATCTTTAAAACTTACATATCAATGATGATGATATAAATATTTATATTTGTCTCTATGGACAGCTCTGATGATCCTCAGGCTCGGAAATACATCACGGAAAGTAAATGTTTAGTGAGTATGCTTCTAGTATTACTTCCCTCTTACACAAAGTAATTGCCAGGGTCATGACCAATTATATTGATTTGAAATTTTGTATTTTGTTAAAACCATTTCTTATTTTAACTTACTTCTTTCACAGGTCATTGAAAAAAATGGGAAGTTACGATATGAAATAGATACTGGAGAAGAAAAGAAATTTGTCAGCCCAGAAGATGTTGCCAGACTGATATTTAGTAAAATGAAAGGTATTGAGCAAAGGAAATAGATCTTTTTAAAAGTTAACCTTTTAAAAAAAAGCTAGAGGTGTTTTTTGATCTGGAGCGAAGCAGGGTGATTGAGCAGGCATGCAGTGAGGAGGCCTAAATTATGCTAGACCTGACTGGCCTGCTTACTGGCCATATGACCTTCTTTTCCTTGACTGTGGTTTCCCCAGAAGAAATGTAAATGGATGGGGCCAAATCAGCGTTTTCAAAACTTCTGAAGATGAAGTGGCCAGTAAGCTGGTGAAAAGTGAATTGCTGTATCTCCCTCAAGATAGTACAATCTCCACAATGTTTAGGCAGATTAGGTAGGTCTGGCTTTATCACTTAAGGCAAAGACTTGGAACTGAGCATCCTCCTGTGGAACAACTTGAGAACTTCTGGAATAGATTGTTGATGAGGCTTACTTCAGGAAGTAAGTGATGGAATCTGTGATGAAAGTAATGGAATGGAGGGCAGCCTTTCATGGTAGTTGGTCTGCACCTTTGTGCATTAGAAACCCATTCTCACTGGAGCCCATCTCATTTGAGAGGTGATTGAAACTTGGAAGCCTGAGAACCACTCGCTTTAGAAAGTACCTAGTCACATGTCCACAAACTATACCAAAACCATAGAAAGTAGTGCACAGTTGAAGAGAGCAAGAGAAGAATATCAGTGGGGTGGGGCAGCCTCACAAATTGGAAAATATTTATAATAAAAAGATCTTTGGCACAAATGAATAAACCTCAGTATCACTTGACATTTTTGTGTATTGTCAGAATTTATGTTTTTCTTTCAGTTTTATTGAGATATAATTGACATAGCACTATATAACTAAGGGGTATAGTGTAATGATTTGGCTTATGTATGTCATGACATGATTACCATATCAAGTTTCATGAACTTTTGACTCTTTTTTTCATATACAGAAACGGCACATTCTGTCTTGGGCTCCGATGCCAATGATGTAGTCATTACTGTTCCGTTTGATTTTGGAGAAAAGCAAAAAAGTGCTCTTGGGTAAGTATTTTATGAAGTTTCTCTTAACTTGCTTAAAGGAAATACAAATTTTACAATATTGCTATGTAGTAAAAGGTAAAATTGTATGTGAAAATACCTTACACAAAATGTTGTGTTTATAAATCGTGTATATATTTATATATGTAAATCCTGTGGTAAAAGTGTAGTAACAATCATTAATATTTCCTATATTTTATGAAGTGTCAAAAGAACCTGAAACTGCATGTATTAATATCTTCCTCACTATTTTGATTGGAAACATTTGATGACCAGATTAAGTTGACGTTTGTGAATCACTTTGCCTTAGTGTATTGTAATTAAGGCTTATGTGGGAATAGTATAAAAATAAGCAATTTCAGAAAATACTTGAGTTTTTTTTTTAACCTAGGTAAGCATCTAAACAAAAACTTGTATCTAGTTTTCATAGGTTGTTATGCAAATGTAATTGGCAAGCACCCAGTCTTTTGCTCTGTGGATACAGTTCCCTGTAGGGCTTTGCTGAACATCTGAGTTGCTTCTGGGGCACAGAATTGCTTTGTTTATTTGTACTTGTGGAATGTTAAAGCTGTGAGCCTAAATTAAAGAAATTAGAAATGTATTATAAATATGTATTGTATTAACTCTAAAATGAATTATAAATATGTCCTAATCTCCTGAAATTTGTAAGCTCAAGCGTTTGGAGAGCTTTCTTCTTAAAGAGAAATTGATCTCTATACTTAAAGACTTAGGTCTGTTTCTTCTGTTCTGTAATCTTGCTTATAAAAGATCATTACCCTTCATGTTCTGCTTGTGAAATCTTATTTGCTATTGCATAGAATCTTCAGCAGAGCATTTCTAAAAATGTAGACTTGAACATGTGATACCAAATTTATTAAAAGCACATTGTCCACAGGGAAGCAGCCCGAGCTGCTGGGTTTAATGTTTTGCGGTTAATCCATGAACCATCTGCAGCTCTTTTGGCTTACGGAATTGGACAAGACTCCCCCACTGGAAAAAGGTAAAAACCTTATTTTCAGCTTTAAGTTTTTCAGTGCAGAAAACATTTTAGATGATAGCAGTTATTTCAATAGAGATTGTTATATGGTGCAATCATTCCAAGCTTTTATAGATGGAAGGACATCAAAATTCTCATCTAGAGTTTTTCAAATAGATGAGAAAGATATCCTAGAAAGCAGAGAACAAGATATAACAGGAGGGAAGATTGTGCCTTCTGCCCTTCTCTTATCATCTAACACTTTGTCCCTTTAGTGAAGGAAGATTTGCAGTTTATAAGCTAGCCAAGTTACAACTGAACCTCTAGGACACTGTTAAGTTTACTACCAATTCGAATATTAAACATGCTTAGAAAAACAGTGAGGACTTTTGTGTACATTTGTCTCGGTAGGAGATAACAGAAAAGCCAGCATGGGAATTTAAGATTTCATTTAATAATGAAATAGTAAGATGCACTCCTAATTTAATTGTAAAACTGGTCCTAATAGATCTGACACATTATGCAGCTTTAGGGATGTCAGTTCAGATGTATTAATTTTCCCTGATTGTATCTTTTCGTTCATATCTCACAATTAAAGAAACTAATATAAATCACCAGGAATTTAAGTAATCTAAAATGTAGAATATCAGAAAATTTGGATTTTGATTCATAGGAAATTAATGCCTAGTTTTGCATATGTTTTAATTTTTGTAGAACATGGTTATTGCAGTAGTAACTAAGACAGTATTAACAAAGTTTCTATATTTAATGCTCTTAGAGTTACTTTAATTGAAAATCTCTTTTTTATTAACTTTGAAGAACTGGTGTCTTGAACTCCAATAAGTGAGAAAAAATACAATTTTACCGGCAGGATTAGATAAAAATGAGCTTTGACTTAAAATCAGAAGATCTGGTTTCTAGGCTTGATTCATTCCTAAGCAATAACCATGGACAACTCAATATCTCCCGTAAGAGCTTCAGTTCCCTCATTGTGATTTACAGGAGTTAAACTAAATGACTTCTTAGTTTAAGAAATCAAAATTAGCTTTACAATACTACGATTCTTTCATAACTTACTCGTGGTTTTTTTTTTTTTTTAAGCAATATTTTGGTATTCAAACTTGGAGGAACATCCTTATCTATCAGTGTCATGGAAGTTAATAGTGGAATATACCGTGTTCTTTCAACAAACACTGACAGTAACATTGGAGGTACCCACTTCACAGAAACCTTAGCACAGTACCTAGCCTCTGAGTTTCAGAGGTGAGTATTAATGGACTTGATGTGTTTCATGATAAACCTGAAATTTAGCTTCAGGTTTAATTTTTTTCCCCCAATTTATTTGAAATTGTCCTTTCAAAGGAGGGCATGGTTTTTCCAGGGCACTGGATATTTTCATGTCTGAAATTATAAAATCTATCCTGGCAAACAGGGGAAAGCAGAGGCCCAGCTGCTTTGTGCAGTATACTTAGTTTTCTCTCAATGTAAGGGACCACCAGACAATGAACTGCATGGACTTGGATCTCGAGTTCAACTTCCTAATTCATCAGTGGTTGCTTTTATGTTTGAGTGAAGGAGGGTAAAAGCAGTAAGGCCTCACTACCTTCTGAACAGTTTTTACAGGTGTAAAAGATCATGTTGTAGTTAGATTCCAGTGAACCAGTCTTATGGGGTATTTATTACCACAAGGAATATTTTAGTTTTGTTGCTGGATATAATTATTCCATTCAAAATTCTAATCTTGTTTGGCCCATCATGAGTCATATATATAAAGGTTATATCTGGGACATTACTGCTCTAATAAGTAGTGTTTTCATCAGTGTGACTACACTGGGTTAAAAGAAAGTCCCAAAAAAGTGGTGATTTCTCATTTGTTCAATAAAGACCTATGCTGCTTTTTGTTATGAAGGTGTTCCAACTCAAAGAAAGTGAAAGTCACTCATTCGTGTCTGAGTCTTTGCAATCCCATGGATTATACAATCCATGGAATTATCCGGGCCAGAATACCAGAGTGGGTAGCCTTTCCCTTCTTCAGGGGATCTTCCCAACCCAGGGATCAAACCCAGGTCTCCCACATTGCAGGCAGATTCTTCACCAGCTGAGCCACAAGGGAAGCCCCTCCGATTCAAGGAAGGGCACTGTTAATTCTATTATGGGTTTTAAACATGTTTAAAAACAGAGCCATCAGTCACCACTTAGCAACCAGTTTTAACAGTTAACTCACCTTGGAGGTAGAAGAAATGTAATTTTACATATTTTATATGTTTCAAATTTCTTTGAAGAAGTACTTTCAGGTTTTGGTTTTTTTTTAATGCCTGGACAGATAATTCTATGCCATTCAACAAGAGTCATGCTGTGGTTGTAAAGGGTGAGGTATGAGACTTGACCCAGTTGCATGAATCTCCTTCAATGTCCTTTTGTCTCATCTGCAAAAAGATGATACCTCCTGTACTTCTTCAATGCAGTCTATAACTGTGGTTAAACAATCTAGCAATTCAGAGTCCTAAGGATATTGGTTATTCATTTTTCCTGAGACCCCTCTTCAAATTCTCTTTCCTCAGATATTCTGAAAAAATAAAATCTGGTATTATATTGATTCTTGAGCTTATTTATTTTTTTACTGGCCATGTGGCACAGCATCCAGGATCTTCCTGATCAGGGATGGAACCTGCGCCCCCTGCAGTGGAAGCACAGTCTTAACCACTGGACGCCAGGGAAGTCCCTGATTTATGAACTTACGATTATCATAATGGGGATTATCCCGATTTTAGTTACAATAAATTCTAAATGACCTAGTAATTTTTAAACTTCAAAGACTGTATTTCTTGTTTAGATCCTTCAGACATGATGTGAGAGGAAATGCCCGTGCCATGATGAAGCTGATGAACGGTGCTGACACTGCAAAACATTCTTTGTCAACCTTGGGAAGTGCTAATTGCTTCCTTGACTCATTGTATGAAGGTCAGGATTTTGACTGCAATGTATCCAGGTAAAACTGCAGTTCAAAAAACTTCAAAAAGTTCCAAATGTCTTCACATTTAGGTGTAATTTTCTCACTTCAGGTTTTTCATCTCATTTGAGGTTTTTAGCCCACTATAAAAGGAGAGCTTTTCTGTCTTTACTTCCAGGGTTTTCAGCTCTTGTCAGACTAAATAACTGTTCCCAAAGCAATCATATCAGTGGTAACTGCCCTGTTATGTGATACCTACCAGGAGTAGTGTGTGACAAGAACATCCCAGGCCTTTGAAAGAATGATGAGAGGAGACTTGAAAGTTTGAGATTTGTAAACTTCCTTTCTTGACTAGCAGTCCCACCGTATAGTCCCTAGTTCTTTATGGGGCTTATACATGCATCAGTGGTTGTTTACTATGACTTCATTGTTACCCCTGTGTAGCAGGCTATATTCTGAGTATATTCTGAGTTCTTTCTTATGTATTAACTCTCAAAGTCTCATAATAACCCAATGAGGCAAGTGCTGTTGTTTTCCTTACTTGACACAGGAGGTTTCATTTCTTGTCCACAGTTATCCAGCTAGTAAGCGACAGACCTGGGATGCAAACCCAGCTAGTTTGACTCCCGAGTTCATGCTCATTAGCTATCACCGTACTTTGAGGATTGATCTCTGTCTTGGTTTTATTTGCTTTGTCATCCATTGGCAACATTTTAAATTTTAATAGCTTTTGTGACATTTAGTAAACACAGGTTTAATGTGCATAAAATTGTTTTTAATGCTCATATCTTTTCCCATAATCCAAAAGAGTGGTTACAAATGATTACACTTGCACCCAGGGATGGGTGGGGGAGGCCATTGTCCTCTCGTTGTGTGTTGTGTATTACTCACAATACTAATAGCTACCATGAGTTAGCACTATTTAAACCTCCCAGCAAGCTAACAAGGTGACTTGAAAGTATAGTGAATATCCAGAATACAGTATTACATTATTTTTAGGCTTTCTACTCACTCTGTTTGGTTAAATTCTCTCTTTATCTGGCCTTTGTAGCTTGTTCCTTTTCTCACTGGTTTTTTCCCGATTCCAGGTCAGCACTGCCACCAGTGGCTATTTAAAATTTTTAGTTAATTAAATAGGTAAATAACATTAAAAATTCTCAGTAGCATTAGCCAGATTTAAGTGCTCAGTAGTCTGAAGTGGCCAGTGGCTCCAGAAAGTTCTCTAGATATTTTAAGAGATTTCAAGCTACAACCTAAAAGAAAGTTGTTCCATTGAATTTTAATCTCTTGTGGGCAAGAGAGTCTTTATTTTTTTTTTCTTTCCAGAATATTTAACTTAGTGCTAAGTTTGTCCAAGTATTCATTAAATGTTTGCTTGTTCATATCAGTTATTAAGAAGGAAATAGAATTTGTCATTTTATTTGCTAGCATTCAGGCTGCTCGGGGTGCAAAGTAACCAAACTTAAATGCAGCAGAGGCTCAGACCATAAAGAAAAGTAGTGAGAAACAGTTTTTAAAACATAAAAATAGCAAAAATTTCTAAATTATGGTTTGATCTGAATCAATAGATTTATTGGTAGAAATGCCATACACTGAGAATTTACTTTTAGGTTTTTTGACAGCTTATAAGCAGGCTATGGGTATGATAATTTTCCTATGTGAATTTAATATTGTATACATTTGTAGATGAATAACCTAGACTTTTTCTTCCCATGCTATTGCCCTGCTGAGTGTTTAATATCCTCTTCTGATCATAAACCTACTCTTAAGAGATCTTTCACAATAGGTTTTGACATTACCCTTTACAAGAAAAAGATGTCTTGTTTAACTTATTTCTGCTGTCTCTTCTGTGTTTATGTGTTTTTACAGAGCAAGATTTGAACTTTTGTGTTCTCCACTTTTTAATAAATGTATAGAAGCAATTAGAGAAGTCTTAGAACAAAATGGATTTACAGCAGATGATATCAACAAGGTAATAGGTTTTGTATTTTTCTTATTTATGTTAGTAATAGTTTTTGACTGGGAATTTAGGAAATGGCCTCTTGGTACTGAAAGAGTATTTTTGTACATGTAAATATTTTCTTACCTTACATTAGGAAATAAGGAAATTGATAAAATTTTGATTAATGGCTCTAATGAACTCACAGTTCTGTATGTTTATTAGCAAAAAAGATTAAAATTCCTTTTCAGTGTATTTTTTGTATATAAGCAAAAACTGACAAATATTAGAATGTTTCTTAGGTGTCAGGCACTGTTTCTGAGTGTTTTACATGAATTAACTTGCTGTATCTTAGCCAGGAACTCTATAAAGTAGATGGTATTACTTACCTCCATTTTATAATTGGAGGCACAAGTAGAGATATAAGTAGCTTCATGGTGATCATGTGGCTAGTGGTAGAACTTCCCAATTCTGCTTTTAACCAGTACAACAGTCTCCTTCTCTCTGCTTGCTGAGAAATATTGCATATTTGCTTGCATAAGAAAAGATTTAGAGACTTTCAAAAATATTCCAGCTGGTTTGTAGTTTTTTTCCCCAAGATTATTTCTACTCTTTTACAATATATATACATTTTTTCATTGTTGTTGGTAAAGGAATTTTCATATAAGAAAATTCAGAAAATAGGACCAGTGTCTTACTTTATAATAAATTTACCAAGTTTGTTGCACAATTTTAAATTTTATATTCCTTATATAATATTATAACCAATTTCTTTGTCTATATTACTATATAGTCTTCATCAACACAATTTTAAATAGACTCTTGGACTTCTCTGGTGGCTCAGTGGTAAAGAATTCACCTGCCAAATCAGGAGACATGGGGTCAATCCCTGGTCTGGGAAGATCCCATCTGCCGCTGAACAAGTAAACCCGTGTACCATGACTGTTGAGCCTGTGCTCTAAAGCCCTGGAATCACAATCCTGTAGCCAATGCGCCCTGGAGCCTGTGCTCCGCAACAAGAGGAAAATGCATGCAGCAGCAAAGACGCAGCACAGCCTAAATAAGCAAATAAAAATTTAAGAAATAATTTTAAATAGGCTCTTAATCTCCTAGAAAAGGAGAAGTACCATAGATTATTTCATTGTTCTTTTGAACTCCTAGATCGGGTCTTCTCCTCCCCAGAAAAGTGATGCCCCTCTTAAATCTTCGTACATTTAAGATTATTCTTTGGGATAGATTTCTATAGTAAAAATATTGAGCCGAATGTAAATAGCAGAAGCCTATTTTTACCTTCAGTTTCTTTTCAAAAGAGCTGAATTAACTCCTACTGTAATCAGCAATGTATGAGAACAGACATTTTAGTATAACATTGCTGACACTGAATTTTATCATTTAAAGATAAATTTTCCATTAAGTAGTTGAAAACACATATGTTTTTACTTTATATTTTATTGACTATTACAGGATTATTTGAAAACGTGTATTATCAGTGTTATTAAATAGTAAACGTTTAATTTTGTATTTCCTTATGTGTAAATATTTCATATTCTTTGCCTGTTTAGTCAATTAAATTTTAGGGTTTTTTTAAATTTATTTGTATAAATGCTCTGTATAATCAGAAAATTAACTGCTATTTACTGCAGCCTTCTTTTGAGGCATGTAGTTTACTGTTGAATTTTGGTTCTGTTAGGGAGGGTGGGTATTTGGCACACTGAGATTTCATTTATTGATCTATTTAAATCTGTTGGTCTGTTACTCTCATTTCTTCAGCTGCTTCTGAATTTACCAATTCCATCTTTGTTCAAGTGTTTGACAAATAGTTATTACTTTTTCTTTTAATTTGCTGTAATTTGAAAGTTTTTATATTTTCACTATTTTTGTGTATGTTATAACATGAAAGTTGCATTCTTTTGTCTTTTGAGGTTTTAGTTCAGTTGGGTTTTGTTTTGTTTTGTTTTTACATACATATGCTATGCATTGTGGTAGGTAGTGGAAAGGTGGCTTATAAAGATGAAGGCACGGGAACTGCTATGACAGAACCCTCGGCGCGTCTGAGTGTCTCTCTCCTGGAGAGGGAGGCTGTGGGGCCGGCGGTCTGCTCACCCCCTCCTCAGGGCTGATCTTCCAGAGGCTCCCATCCTTGGAAGATAACTTCGGAGGGTCCTTCTGTCCGAGACCGAGGGCTCGCCCGGCTTTCTGACTCCCACCCTGGAGCGCTACAGGGCGGGTTAGAGAGTCGGAGAGAAAAGGAAAATAGAGAGGCCCCAAGTCTGGTGTCATGACTCGGGTTCTCTCACAGGAAGACCTCCCCACTGCGCAGTCTTGAAAGAGAGATGACGAACAGCCTCCTGACTTCAGCACAGCGATCCCGCTGAGGATCACAACCCCGAGTAACAGGGAGGAAACCTAGACTCACCCACCAGAAAACCACACAAGCCTTTCCACCCAGGAAACTTCGACAAACCACGCATCCAACCCCTCCCATAGAGAGGAATCCCCACAATAAAGGGACAACACAGCAAGATAAACAAGATGAAAAGGCAGAGAAATACCCAGCAAGTAAAGGAACAGGATAAATACCCCCTAGACCAAACAAAAGACGAAGAGATAGGAAGTCTACCTGACAAAGAATTCTGAATAATGATAGTGAAAATGATCCAAAACCTGGAAAATAAGTTGGAGTTACAGCTCAATAACCTGCAGGCAAGGATTGAGAAGATGCAGGTAAGCTTTAACAAAGATTTAGAAGAAATGAAAAAGAGACAAAATACAATGAATAATGCAATAAATGAGATCAAAAACACTCTGGAGGGAACCAACAGTAGAATAACAGAGATAGAAGACAGAATAAGTGAGATAGAAGACAGAATGACAGAAATAAATGAAACAGAAAGGAAAAATGAAAAAAGAATTAAAAGAAATGAAGACAACCTTAGAGACCTCTGGGACAATATTAAACGCACCAATATTCGAATCATAGGAGTCCCAGAAGAAGAAGACAAAAAGAAAGACCATCAGAAAATTCTTGAAGAGATAATTGTAGAAAACTTCCCTAAATTGGGGAAGCAAATAGCCACTCAGGTCCAAGAAACACAGAGAATCCCAAATAGAATGAACCCCAAGCGGGACACCCCAAGACACATATTAATCAAATTGGCAAATATCAAATACAAAGACCAAATATTAAAAGCAGCAAGGGAGAAGCAAAAGATAACTCACAAGGGGAATCCCATAAGGATAACAGCTGATCTCTCATCAGAAACGCTTCAGGCCAGAAGGGAATGGCAAAACATACTTAAAGTCATGGAAGAAAACAATCTACAACCCCGACTACTCTACCCAGCAAGGATCTCATTCAAATTTGAAGGAGAATTCAAAATTTTCTCAGACAAGCAGAAACTGAGAGAATTCAGTAATACCAAACCAGCCCTCCAACGAATGCTAAAGGATCTTTCCTAGATAGGAAACACCGATGGGATAGATAATCTGGAGCCCAAAACAATAAAATAAATGGCAGCGGGATCATACTTATCAATAATTACCTTAAATGTAAACGGGCTGAATGCCCCAACCAAAAGGCAAAGATTGGCCGATTGGATACAGAAACAAGACCCCTATATATGTTGTCTACAAGAGACCCACCTCAAACCTAGGGACACATATAGACTGAAAGTTAAAGGCTGGAAAAAGATATTCCATGCAAATAAAGACCAAAAGAAAGCAGGAGTGGCAATACTCATATCTGATAAAGTAGACTTTAAAATAAAGGCAGTGAAAAGAGATAAAGATGGACATTACATAATGATCAAAGGATCAATCGAGGAAGAAGAAATAACAATTATAAATATTTATGCACCTAACATAGGAGCTCCACAATATGTAAGGCAAATGCTAACAAATATGAAAGGGGAAATCAACAACAACACAATAATAGCAGGAGACTTTAATACACCACTCACACCAATGGATAGATCAACTAGACAGAAAAGTAACAAGGAAATTCAAACTTTAAATGAAACAATAGACCAACTAGACCTAATTGATATCTATAGGTCATTCCACCCCAAAACAAGGAATTTCACCTTTTTCTCAAGTGCACACGGGACCTTCTCCAGGATAGATCACATCCTGGGCCATAAATCTAACCTTGATAAATTCAAAAATATTGAAATCATCCCAAGCATCTTTTCTGACCACAATGCAGTGAGATTAGATATCAACTACAGGAGAAAACCTCTCAAAACTTCCAACATATGGAGGCTCAACAACACACTGCTGAATAACCAACAAATCGCAGAAGAAATTAAAAATGAAATTCAGTTATGCATGGAAACGAATGAAAATGAAAACACAACAGCTCAAAACCTATGGGACACTGTGAAAGCAATGCTAAGGGGAAAGTTCATAGCAATACAAGCTCACCTCAGGAAACAAGAGAAAAATCAAATAAATGACCTTACTATACACCTAAAGCAACTAGAAAGGGAAGAGATGCAGAAGCCCAGGTCTAGTAGAAGGAAAGAAATCTTAAAGATCAGGGCAGAAATTAATGCAAAGGAATCAAAAGTGACCATAGCAAAAATCAACCAAGCCAAAAGCTGGTTCTTTGAGAAGATAAATAAAATTGACAAACCGTTAGCCAGACTCATCAAGAAACAAAGGGAGAAGAACCAAATCAACAGAATTAGAAATGAAAACGGAGAGATCACAACAGAAAACACAGAAATACAAAGGATCATAAGAGACTATTATCAGCAACTATATGCAAATAAACTGGACAATTTGGATGAAATGGACAAATTCCTAGAAAAGTACAACTTTCCAAGACTAAACCAGGAAGAGATAGATAATATTAATAGACCCATCACAAGCACGGAAATTGAAACCGTAATCAGAAATCTTCCAAAAAACAAAAGCCCAGGACCAGATGGCTTCACAGCTGAATTCTACCAAAAATTTAGAGAAGAGCTAACACCTATTCTACTCAAACTCTTCCAGAAAATTGCAGACGAAGGTAAACTTCCAAACTCATTCTATGAGGCCTCCATCACCCTAATTCCAAAACCTGGCAAAGATGCCACAAAAAAAGAAAACTACAGGCCAATATCACTGATGAACTTAGACGCAAAAATCCTCAACAAAATTCTAGCAAATAGAATCCAACAACACATCAAAAAGATCATACATCATGATCAAGTAGGCTTTATCCCAGGGATGCAAGGATTCTTCAATATTCGTAAATCGATCAATGTAATACACCACATTAACAAATTAAAAAATAAAAATCACATGATTATCTCAATAGATGCAGAGAAAGCCTTTGACAAAATTCAACATCCATTTATGATAAAAACCCTCCAAAAAGCAGGAATAGAAGGAACATACCTCAATATAATAAAAGCTATATATGACAAACCCACAGCAAACATTATCCTCAATGGTGAAAAACTGGAAGCATTCCCCCTGAAATCAGGGACAAGACAAGGGTGCCCACTCTCACCACTACTATTCAACATAGTTTTGGAAGTTTTGGCCACAGCAATCAGAGCAGATAAAGAAATCAAAGGAATACAGATTGGAAAAGAAGAAGTAAAACTCTCTCTGTTTGCTGATGACATGATCCTCTATATTGAAAACCCTAAAGACTCTACGAGAAAATTACTAGAGCTAATCAGTGAATATAGCAAAGTTTCAGGATACAAAATCAACACACAGAAATCCCTGGCATTCCTATACACAAACAGTGAGAAATCAGAAAGAGAAATTAAGGAAACAATCCCATTCACCATCGAAACAAAAAGAATAAAATACTTAGGAGTATTTCTACCTAAAGAATCAAAAGACTTGTATATAGAAAACTATAGACACTGATGAAAGAAATCAAGGAGGACACAAACAGATGGAGAAATGTACCGTGTTCGTGGATTGGAAGAATCAATATAGTGAAAATGAGTATACTACCTAAAGCAATCTATAGATTCAATGCAATTCCTATCAAGCTACCAGAGGTCTTCTTCAAAGAATTAGAACAAATAATTTCTCAATTTGTATGGAAATACAAAAAACCTCGTATAGCCAAAGCAATCTTGAGAAAGAAGAATGGAACTGGCGGAATCAACCTACCTGACTTTAGGCTATACTACAAATCCACAGTCATTAAGACAGTATGGTACTGGCACAAAGACAGAAACATAGATCAATGGAACAGAATAGAAAGCCCAGAGATAAATCCACGCATCTATGGACACCTTATCTTTGACAAAGGAGGCAAGAATATACAATGGAGAAAAGACAACCTCTTTAACAAGTGGTGCTGGGAAAACTGGACAGCCACTTGTAAAAGAATGAAACTAGATCACTTTCTAACACCATACACAAAGATAAACTCAAAATGGATTAAAGATCTAAGCATAAGACCAGAAACTATAAAACTCCTAGAGGATAACATAGGCAAAACACTCTCTGCTATAATCCAAAGCGGGATACTCCATGACCCACCTCCCAGAATATTGGAAATAAAAACACGAATAAACAAATGGGACCTAATTAAAATTAAAAGCTTTTGCACAACAAAGGAAACTATAAGCAAGGTGAAAAGACAGCCTTCAGAATGGGAGAAAATAATAGCCAATGAAGCAACAGACAAACAATTAATCTCAAAAATTTACAAACAACTCCTGCAGCTCCATTCTAGAAAAATAAACAACCCAATTAAAAAGTGGGCCAAAGAACTTAACAGACATTTCTCCAAGGAAGATATAAAAATGGCTAACAAACACATGAAAAGATGCTCAACATCACTCATTATCAGAGAAATGCAAATCAAAACCACAATGAGGTACCACTTTACACCAGTCAGAATGGCTGCCATCCAAAAGTCTACAAGCAATAAATGCTGGAGAGGATGTGGAGAAAAGGGAACCCTCTTACACTGTTGGTGGGAATGCAAACTAGTACAGCCACTATGGAAAACAGTGTGGAGGTTCCTTAAAAAGCTGCAAATAGACCTGCCATATGACCCGGCAATCCCACTGCTGGGCATATACACCGAGGAAACCAGAATTGAAAGAGCCACGTGCACCCCAATGTTCATCGCTGCATTGTTTACAATAGCCAGGACATGGAAGCAACCTAGATGCCCATCAACTGACGAATGGATAAGAAAGCTGTGGTATATATACACAATGGAATATTACTCAGCATTAAAAAAAAATTCATTTGAAGCAATTCTACTCAGATGGACGAAACTGGAGCCCATTATCCAGAGTGAAGTAAGCCAGAAGCAAAAACAACAATACAGTATATTAACACATATATATGGAATTTAGAAGGACAGTAATGAGAACCCAACATGGGAGACAACAAAAGGAACGCAGATGTATAGAATAGACTTGTGGACTTTGTGGATGAGGGTAAGGGTGGGATGAGATGGGAGAAGGGCATTGCAGCATGTTAATTGTCATGTGTCTAATCAATCGCCAGCCCAGGATTGATGCTCGGGACTGGTGCAGCGAGACTTCCCGGGGGGGAGGGAGGAGGGAGGGGGGACCCGGAGGGGAAGCATATGTAAACCCATGGTGATATCATAACAATGTATGGCTAAAACAATAATTAAAAAAATAAAAAAAAAAAAATACAATATAAAAAAAAAAAAAAAAAGATGAAGGCACATGGTATAAAGGTAGAAGACAGTGGTGGAAAGGGAATGAGCCTGGAAACAGATCCAACTGAATTGGAAAGCTCACAGTGCTAATAGTACCAGAATAGACCAATCACTTAATTTCCTGAGCTTTATTATCTCTTCTTATTAGGAGGGTGATAATATTTAACTTTCAGGTAAGTATTATAAATATAACTTATTCTATAGGGTTGTTATGAGGATTAAATGAAAACCATATATGGCACAGGGTGTGACATACCATAGATGATCAGTTAATGTGAGTTCTCTTGCTTCATTAACTGGTCATACAACCCTGACATTAGCTATCACAAATGGTACAATCCTCAATTGCTTGAGTAGAGATCAAGTACGTTCTTGGAATTAAGGATTTTTTTTATTGATGTATAATTGCTTTACAAAGTTGTGTTAGTTTCTGCTGTACAACGAAGTGAATCAGCTCTATGTATACATTTATCGCCTCCCTCTTGCACCTCCTTCCTACCCCCATCTCACCCCTTTAGGACATCACAGAGCACTGAGCTGAGCTCCCTGTGCTATACAGCAGCTTCCCACTAGATACTTCTAAAATACAAGCTTTTGAGAATTTAAAAATACAGTGTTGTCTCTGTAGTTTGCTGACCTTGTGACAGTAATGAACAACCCCCAAGTCTCACTGGTTTTCTGTAGTGAACAGTTTTTTCTTGCTTGTGTTCCACATGAGCAACTGAAGCTGGCTGTAGGTCTACTGCTTTGACATTTTTCTGTGTGCTTTTCATTCCATGACCCTGGCTAAAGGAGCAGCTCTCGTGGCGGAAGGAAAAAGGAAAGGAGCTGGCAGAACATGCAGGGCTTTTAAAACTGCTTAAATGTATTGTACTCCAGTGTATTCACATTCACCTGGCCAGAGCTAGACCCATGGCCAGTCCTGAGGATGGAGCAGAGAAATAAAAAGGAGAGATTGCAGTGTCAGGGCAGTGGCTGTGGGTGGGGATGTATAATCCTCTTAACAGGGATAGAGGGAGAAAATGATGGGCTTATATTCACTGAAGCATTTAATCCTGGCAATATTCACTGAAACATTTAATCCTGGCAAAGGATCAGGAAATCAACTCTCCATTTACAGACGAGGAAACTATAGCGTTGGCCAAGAAGTTCCTTTTCGTAAGCTGTTATAGAAAAACCCAAATGAACATTGTGGCCAACTCAATAAAAAGTTTCCAGAGAGGGTAAGGACTTGGCCCTGAAGTAATGCTGGCATGTAAGTGATGGAGCCAGGATTGGAACTCAGACACTCGGCCTCCATAACCAGGGCTCTTTCTTTACTCTTAAGTCATTTTAAACTTTGTCATTATAAGTCAAGAATATGTTAAATGTTAACAGTGTACTAAATGCATATTTATATGTGTGTATTTTATATGATAAGTTTAAAATAATATGCTGAAATAGGGCTTCTTATATTTTACCATTTCATGTGATGAAGATGGCCTGTTACATCTAATTTTGAGAAACAGTCATTGTTCTAAAAGTAAAAAAATGAAAATTGTTTTCATTTTCTAGGTTGTCCTTTGTGGAGGGTCTTCTCGAATTCCAAGGCTACAACAAATGATTAGAGATCTTTTCCCAGCTGTTGAGCTTCTCAATTCCATTCCTCCTGATGAGGTCATCCCTATTGGTGCAGCTATAGAAGCAGGAATCCTTATTGGGAAAGAAAGCCTTTCAGTAGAAGATGCTCTTCAGATAGAGTGTTCGGCCAAGGATATTTTAGTTAAGGTATGTTTAGCTTGTCTTTACTTTTCCATACATAGTATAAAGTTATTGCCACAAGTTTACATGCATATGTTTTTTAAAATAAAACCTTGTATACTGGTAAAAATTTTAAATTCAGGTTTACTATTTTACTTGTAATGAGTTTCTAGTATTCTTTCAGTTGATATTAATCTGTTAATTTCTTAATTTGCTATTTTAATCATAAGCTTCTGATACAGGTTGAGAAATGTATGTTTCAGTTTATTTTTAAAGTAGGTTGGGATTAAGGATCAGTTCTATTTTCTTCTCTTTGCTGCTTTATAGTATTGAGATTATCAACAAGGAATATATCGGCATTTCTAATAGGAGTGATTTTTTTCTTATTGTAATGATATCAAAGGATGTGCATATTATTTTCCTGCTTATTAGGGAGTTGATGAATCAGGAGCCAACAGCTTCAAAGTACTGTTTCCATCAGGGACTCCTTTGCCAGCTCGAAGACAACACACATTACAGGCCCCTGGAAGTATATCCTCAGTGTGTCTTGAACTCTATGAGTCTGAGGGGAAAAACTCTGCTAAAGAAGAAAATAAATTTGCACAGGTGAATATATCAGATTATACTATGAATTAATCACATGAAACCATTTAACTTTTCCTTCTGGTTTAGGCTCAGTTTAACATTAATTCATAAACTGTGTATATAGAACATTTAACACTTTTTTTTTTTAAACTTAGGCTGAAATGATTATATGGTAATTTGAACAGGTAATCTGTACCAAAAATCATTTTTTATTTCCTTCATGTTGGATTCCATCATATGTGCTTTGTTCTTTCTTTAGACCTGGAAAAAAAAAATACTTTTCAACCAGTCATTTATTCGCCTTTGCCTTGTTTAGAAATTCTTAGGATCCCTCAGACAGTTCCTTCTGGAATGAGCGTTCCTCTTCTCCCCCACCTAGCCCCAGTGGGTTCACCTTTACAGGCTCTGGGACTAGGATAGGAAGTAAGACATGAATGTTTCTTCACTGGGATTAGCACCTTTTTATGAATGGATTACTTCTACTTATTCATTTTGAAAAGAGAATAAACAAGCTATTTCAATTTGAAAGAGAAGAAAATGAAAAAGTATGTTTCTACGACTTCTCTTTGTACTCTCTGCCCTCCTTAACAATAAGGTCAGTGGCACAGGAAATGACATTTATTTGTTTGCTAAAAGCCAAGTGTGCTCTACTTAGCAATTTACAAACATAATCCCAAGTGCTGTGAAATAGACATAGTTGTGTAAGAAACAGGCTCATGATAGTAAATACCTTGTGCTTGATTGAGCTGAGATTTATCTTTAGGTTGGTTTTATTCCTGAGCCCATGCTCTTGCCATTGCACCGTGCAGCCTCTGACATAGGATAAGTTTGCTTTTTCAAATATGACATGCTTAGATCATATGATATAGTCCTCTACATCCTTTAAAAAGTATCAGGTGGAGCCATGTTATTTGCTTAGAAACATACCCAAGAAATAACGGACTTCCCAAGTGGCAAGGTGGTTAAGAATCTGCCTGCCAGTGCCAGAGACACAAGAGACCTGGGTTCAATCCCTGGGTTGGGAAGATCCCCTGGAGTAGGAAATGGCAACCCACTCCAGTATCCTTGCCTGGGCTCCTTTAGCTAGTAAAGGTTTGAAAGCTCCTCCATATGCTTCTGCAGTGTATCACTATAAAAGCACTTTGCTGTGCACGCCAGGCTCTAAACTCAGATGGAAGTCTAGTATTCATCTCTTGAATCAGTGTATTTCTTACATTTTCTCTGGACACACTACTCTGAGACTCTGCAGCTACTAGATGCTGGAAAGGAAAAAGCTAGTCACATAACGCTGAATTTGGAAGAGAATCTTCTACAGATTCCATCTCTTCTAACCTCCTCAGTTTACAAATGAATAAACTTGGGGTTTACCTAAGGTCATAAAATTTGATGTTGGCAAAATCTGAAAAGTCACTTTCAAACTTGATCTGTTGGTATGCCTTTCTTTAGGAAACTGAGGAATTTTATAGTAAATTCATTAATAATTCTTACTTACAAATGTAATCATAGTGGTACAAAAGAATTTGACATGTGTTTCTTTTAAATGGTTTTTTCAACTGCATTTAAAATATTTGAATTTTTTGAAGTATATATAAAAGGCTTGCCAAAATGTAACATACACATTACTGTAATGATGTGATCACCAAAAAGAAAAACAGTCTGTATTTTCTGAGACAAACAGTATCATTTTAATCTAGGACATGACATTTAAGAGGGACAAATAACATTAGTTATCTTCCATGCCCTCCTTTTAGAGGAGATGTGTCAGTTAAGAAAGCTTAATTCTATGCTCTGAATTATGATAAATGGTAAAAGAACTGGAAACAGCTCTGTTTTAATAGGTTTTTTTCGGTAATGAATAAGATTTAGTCCATTGGAATCATTGATGCATTAATTTATTAGTGTCAAAATACTGAATCATCTTTGTATTATTTTTGCCTAAACAGGTTGTGCTCCAGGATTTAGATAAAAAAGAAAATGGATTGCGTGATATATTAGCTGTTCTTACTATGAAAAGGTAAAAAATTAACATACTTCTGATGTTAAGAAAATTTGCTTTGAGATTCTACCTTTTTTCAATTGATTCTTTATCTGTTGTCACTCTGAGAAAATCATTTATTAAAAACTTATAAAGATCTTATCACTGACTTAAATTTTTGCCCTGTAAAATTAACTGTATTTACAAAGAAAAGTATATCTCAAGTCATTAGCATTCTGAATTTTTTGGAACTTTTTTTATTATTATGGGTGTAGTCAACCTAAAAAACTGACCCATGCAAATTAAGATATGATTTTTAGCGACTTTAAACAATGATTTCCTAAGGTTTACATAATTGATTTTTGTCCTATGAAAGGGTAAGTTTATTTCAGTATTTCAACAGGAAATCTGGAGGAAATATATTACAAATTAAATTCAGCTGTTATCATTTCCTCAACAATAGTCCATAATAGCCATAATACTATGGCTTACAAGTAAGTCATTTCCAAATCAACATTAAGGACAATTTATTCCATAAATCATATTTAGCCAGAATGTAGAATTCATTAGGGTCTATCATGGCCCGGAATTGAAAACAGCCTGATGTATCTTGAACTTGCATAAAGTTTTCAACTCAAGGTCCTTATCATCATGGATTCTCAAGGAATACAACCTTCATCATAGTGACACAGAAGGAAATTTTTAAAGAACAACTACCTAAGTATGGCACATGATTCTAAATGTAAAGACATGAAGTTGTGTTTCAGTTATTTATCTCTATCTCTTAATACTCTTCTTTCAAAAGGTAAAATCATATCTTGTTTACTCAAAGTCCTCAAGTAGTTTCTTACAAACTTTCTGCTTTTGTAAATTGAGCTTATGAAGTGTTAATATTTTTTGTTTGCATAGGGATGGATCTTTACACGTGACGTGCACAGATCAAGAAACTGGAAAATGTGAGGCAATTACTATAGAGGTGGCATCTTAGTACTTTAGAGGAACCATGAATTTTTTTAATTTAAAATGTCAACATTATTTCATTTTGTTTAAGAATGTTTATATTAAAATACTTTTCAAATGACCTGTATGATCTATGTTTCTATTAAACTACAGTATATTGGTAAGTGTTACAAATATTTTTTGTTATTTTCCACTTAAGATTTCCATTATTAGTGGGACATACAAGGAACTTTTTCTATCACGAAGCTACTTAGAATAAAATCAAGTGGCTTGAAGGAAACCTTACCAGAAATTTAATATTGCAGTTAAAAATGTTTTCTGTCTTTATAACTTCTAGTTTTAAGAAATTCTTATTAATCAGCTAAGAACAGTTTAAAAGTCTTTGATGTTAAATGAAAGAAATTACAGAGCCATGTGCAAAGTAATATACCTTTTTTGCTTAAAAGAAAAAAATAAACACAACAATTGTTTATAAATCACATGTGACACATGTAGAAAAAAGGATGGACAACTGAACACCAGACTCAACAGTGGAGGGAAATACATGGGATGCACTTTTTATAATTATGTTAAGGTTGATTTTTTTCCCTCTAACAAACATGTTTTTCACTTGAAATTGAAAGTGTTTTTTTTTTTTTTGAAGAAAAGGCTAGCCACTTTTCTATTCACCAGAAAATGCTGACTAGTGCATTGAGAATACTTAGGTGAATATAAGGAAAAAGCTTTTTCTCTTAGTAAAACAAGACAACTAATCTGCCTGTATTGAGGAGAGAGCTTGAAGATGAGCCATGTGCATCAGACTAGATTTCATTACCAAGGGAAGATTTTCCACTTGTTTCTTTCCTTGGTTGCCCCCAGTGGACTTGAGAAGGGGAAATATCTTTACCCAGTAAAATTTTAAAACTCTGCTGTGTTTTCACCTGTTCAAGACTTTGCAATGTGGTTTATTATTACCGTTGATTTTTATGGAGACAGATGACAGTAATCTTCTATTTCTTAAATGGAGAAACTAGACTTAAATCTTTTTATTATTATTCTACATCAAATTATGAACAGAAGCTCCAAGGAAAATTCAGGTATGAGTCTAATAAGTCCATGGAGAGGCAGCCTCAAAGGTCTGTCCTTTGATTAAAGGCTAAGTACTTAGTTATCTTTTATGATCTTGTCCCAAGTTTTAAAAACTTTGAAATAAGGATTTCCCTGGTCGTCCAGTGATTAAGAATTCTGTCAGTGCAGGGGACACGGGTTCTACCCTTGGTCTGGGAAGATCCCGTATGCTGCGAATAAGCCCATACATCACAACTACTGAGCCCACGATCGGGAGCCCATGAGCCACACACAGCCTTTAACATTTTTCTGGTTATAAAATGACACATACTCATTATAAAATTAAAATTAAAAAAGCAAACATAAAGCATCCTCTATTCTAGCACCTCGAGTAACAAATGTTAAGATATTTTTGGTGAACATCTTGATAATCTTTTCATTCACTTACCAACCATTTTTGCAGCGTCTCATGCACATTAAAACACTTGAGCACTTTAATCAGCAGAAGATTGTCAGATTGTAATTTTGCCTGCTGACATACCTGACATTGTCTAAAAGACAGAGCCAAATACAAAAAGAAATGCCTGTATACAGTATGCTACCTAATAGTGTACTCACAGTATGTATAATACTGTATATATGTTCACAGTATATATAATACTGTGAAAGTCTTAAGAGGTCACAAACTGTTTCATCACAGGTTTTAAGAATTGAGAAAACAGTGTCAGAGTACAAAACAAGTATTACAGGGAATGCCGGAATTTCTAAAATAACAGTGATCATGTAACATAATATCGCCCTTTATTTGCTTTAATTCGTTATTCCCTTTTTAAATTGTAATCTCACCACATGAGTAGTTGCAATATATAGAGAGTAATATGACATGTATCATTTTTGTGTTCTAGATGTGGAGATAGATTCAGAGAAGTTAAATAATTTCCCAAGGTCTCAGAGCAAATAAATGGGTTTTAAACTAATATTCAAGTGGGGTTTTTTTGGTAGACTTAATTTTTCTTGATTGCTTACTATTCTAAGCACATCATATATGTTTTTCTTTTTCATTTAAATTCACATTTTCTGGTGTCCATTCTGCTACTATTCTCAAAGAAGAAAATTTATGTAAATGGAAAAGGAGACATTCCATGGACCCTCAAAAGTATGTTTTCTTAGTTTTTTATTAAAAAAAAAAGGGAGGTGGAGGTATAATTCCATATTTCTTGAGGACACTGGTGTATGTTTGTTGTTGTTTACTCACTAAATTGTTTAGTGACTTTATTTCCCTCTTCATCTACAGCCAGGATTTACCTACATCTCAAACTTTTTAGTCTCATGATTCCATTATACTCTTTGAAATTATTGAAAACCTAAAGACCTTTTGTTTGTATTTTTTATATGTATATATATATAGTTATTTGTTGTTGTTCAGTTGCTAAGTCATGTCCAACTTTTTGTGATCCCCCTGGACTGTAACCCATCAGCCTCCTTTGTCCATGGGATTATCTTGGCAGAAATACTGGAGTGGGTTGCCATATCCTTCTCTAGGGGATCTTCCTGACCCAGGAATTAAACTCCTGCATTAGCAGGCAAATTGTTTACCGCTCAGCCACATGAACTTCCCCCATAGTGTTATTTACCATACAGAAATTAAAGCCAAGATATTTTTAAAATAATCATTCATTTGTAAATTAAATTAACATTAGCACAAGTAACATTTTTGAAAATAAATTTAGTGGCAAGAGTGGTATTGTTTTATATTTTTCAAATCTTTTTAATTTCTGGCTTAAAAAGTAGCTCTATTTTATTATCTGTTCTTTCATTCAGTCTGTTCCAGGGTCCAAGTTGTGTAACCTCTGGAAAACTTCATTGTATACTCCTGAGAGGAAAGTGAAGAAGGCAGATAACATCTTGGTATTATCATGAAGTAGTTTGAACTTATGACCTCCTGGAAGGATCTTGTGGTCCTTGTACTTTACTTTGAGAATTGCTGCTCTAGACAGTAGAAACAGTGATGTGTCTAAAACAGAAGGCCTAATCTGTCTCCTGGAATTAATGGAATCCAAGACTAAAGGAACAAAAGAAACAGTTGATTTATGAAACAGTCTAATACATTCTATAAATTACTACTGAAACTGACCAAGACCCCCAAAACAGACAAGATAACTTCAGGGTTTGATAAGTACACTTAAGAGTACAACAGGGTGACCAGGAGAGGTCTCTGAAGAAGTGACATTTAAGCTGAGACCCAGCCATGTGAAGAGAGGGAGGACCATGTCCTCTGAACTAGGAAGTAATTTGGGCTACCTTACATTATTTATTTTCTTGTTTATTATCTGCTTCTCCCACAAGGAGGACGGGGTCTTTTTCTTGTCCATTGTTATATTCCCAGCACACCATTTAGAACCTGGCATGTAGGATATACACATTAACAGGGTTTTTTTTTTTAATTTTTGGCCACATCACACAGCATGTGGGATCTTAGTTCCCTGTTGTTCTTTGGCTGCTAAATAGTGTCTGACTGTCTATAACCCCATAGACTGTAGCCCACCAGCCTCCTCTGTCCATGAAATTTCCCAGGCAAGAGTACTGGAGTGAGTTGCCATTTCCTTCTCCAGGGGGTCTTCCTGATTGAGTGATTGAACCCCCGTCTCCTGCTTGCCAGGCAGATTCTTTATCACTTAGCCACCTGGAAAGCCCTCTTAGTTCCCTGACCAGGAATCAAACCCATTCCCCCTACATGGGAAGCATAGAGTCCTAACCACTGGACCACCAATGGAGTTCCATAATGACATTTCTGAATGAGTAAAACAAGTCCTAAAGAATAGTGAGCAGAAGGAGAGAGACACAAAATAAGATTCAGAAGACAGGATTCCAGTCCCACTAAGATGTGTGGGCTATTAGAAGTTTGGGATTGTATTCTAGGCACATTGGGAGGTATATAAGGCAGAAGGAGACCATGTTCCACTTAGGTTTGAGACCACATTTTCAGCTGTATGGAAGATGGACTGGAGGGGAGCAATAGTGGAGTGACATCAGGTAAGCTTTTTGCAACACTGGTTGTGAAATTACGGCCTGGACTAATAGCAACAGTGATGGAGAGGAGAGGCAGAAGCAAGGTGTATTTTAGCCCTATAAATGACATGACTCGTGGATGGAGTTAATTTGGAGAATAAGGATAGGGTGAATCAAGATAATGCCAGAATTACTTCTTAAACACCTGAGCAGGTGGTGCCAGCATATGGAGATGAGACAGTTCATGGGGCTGCAGTGGAGAAGACCAGGCTGGGAGGCAAAACTCAAAGGGTACTTTTCTGAGTACGGTCAGTCCCCTCTTACACAAGCTTTCACTTTCCAAAGTTTCAGTCACCTACACTTAATTCCATTTAATATGCAGTCTGTGAATATTAAACGGAAAATTCCAGAAATAAGCAGTAAGCTTTAAACTGTACTGTTCAGCATAGGGTGATAGCATCTTGGCTGCCCTGGGACTTGAATCATCCTTGTTCAGTCTGTCTCACCCCTTTAATAGTCATCATCAGATTGACTGTCATGGTATCACAGTGCTTTTGTTCAGGTCACCCTTATCTTTTGATCCACACAGTCAATGCGTAGTCAATGAAGCAAAAAGAGATGTGTTTTTTTTTAATTCCCTTGCTTTTTCTATGACCTAGCTATGCTAAAGCCTTTGACTGTCTGGATCACAACAAACTGGAAAACTTAAAGAGATGGGAAACCAGACCACTTTACCTGCCTCCTGAGAAACTTATATGCAGGACAAGAAGCAACAGTTAGAACCCCACATAGAACAAGGGACTGGGTCAAAATTGGGAAAGAAGTACATCAAGGCTGTATGTTATCACCCTGCTTATTTAACTTATATGCAGAGTACATCATGCAAAATGCCAAGCTGGACGAAGCACAAGCTAGGATCAAGATTGCCAGGAGAAATACCAACAACTACAGATATGCAGATGATACCACTTTAATGGCAGAAAGTGAAGAGGAACTAAAGAGCCTCTTGATGAAAGAAGAGAATGAAAAAACTGGCTTAAAAGTATTCAAAAAATGAAGATCATGGTATTTAGTTCCATCACTTCACAGCAAATAGGAAAAAGTGGGAACCGTGACAGATTTTATTTTCTGGGGCTCCAAAATCACTGTGGATAGTGACTGCAGCCACCAAAATAAAAGACACTTGCTCCTTGGAAGAAAAGCTATGACAAATCTAGACAGCATATTAAAAAGCAGAGATATTACTTTGCTGACAAAGGTCGGTATAGTTAAAGCTGTCGTTTTTCCAGTAGATATGTACAGATGTGAGAGTTGGGCCATAAAGAAGGCTGAGCACCAAAGGATTGATGCTTTTAAACCATGGTGCTGGAGAAGACTCTTTAAGAGTCTCTTGGACAGCAAGATCAAACCGGTCAATCCTAAAGGAAATGAACCCTGAATGTTCATTGGAAAGACTGATGGTAAAGCTGAAGCTCAAATGCTTGGGCCACCTAATGGTAAGAGCCAATTCTTTGTAAAAGACCCTGATTTGGGGAAAGATTGAGGGCAAGAGCAAAAGGTGGTGATAGAGGATGAGATGGTTGGATGGCATCACTGACTCCATGGACGTGAGTTTGAGCAAACTCAGGGAGATGGTGAAGGACAAGGAAGTCTGGTGTGCTATGATTCATGGGGTCGCAAACAGACATGACTTAGTGACTGAACAACAATAACACCCTTAGTAATGACCCCAAAGCACACAAGAAGTGATGTGCCAATTCAGATATGCCAAAGATAAGTCATAAAGTACTTCATTTGAGTGAAAGTTATCAGCTTAGTAAGGAAAGAGAAAAAGTCATCTGCTGAGATTCCCATGATCTTCATAAAAACAAATGTTCTGTAAAATTGTGCAGAAGGAAAAAATTCATGCAAGTTTTGCTGTCACACCTTAACTGAAAAAGTTAACCACCACAGCAAGTAATAAGTGCTTCATTAAGATGGAAAAGATCCAATTTATACATGGTATTTTGAAAGAGACCACAGTCACATAACTTTCATTACTATATAACTGTCCTACTATTATTATTTACTGTTGTTAATCCCGTCAGTTCAGTTCAGTTCAGTCGCTCAGTTGTGTCTAACTCGGTGATCCCATGGACTGCAGCACGCCAGGCCTCCCTGTCCATCACCAACTCCTGGAGTTTACTCAGACTCGTGTCCATTGAGTCGGTGATGCCATCCAACCATCTCATCCTCTGCTGTCCCCTTCTCCTTCTGCCTTCAATCTCTCCCAGCATCAGGGTCTTTTCAGATGAGTCAGTTCTTCACATCAGGGGGACAAAGTATTTGAGTTTTAGCTTCAACACCAGTCCTTCCATTGTATATTCAGGACTGATTTCCTTTAGGATGGACTGGTTGGATCTCATTGCAGTCCAAGGGACTCTCAAGAGTCCCTCCAACACCACAGTTCGAAAACATCAATTATTCAGCACTCAGCTTTCTTAAGTCCAACTCTCACATCCATACATGACTACTGGAAAAACCGTAGCCTTGACTAGACAGACCTTTGTTGTCCAAGTAAACAACAGCTTTTTAATATGTTGTCTAGGTTGGTCATAACTTTTCCTCCAAGGAGTAAGCGTCTTTTAATGTCATGGCCACAATCACCATCTGCAGTGATTTTGGAGCCCCCCCCCCAACAAATAAAATCTGCCACTGTTTCCCCATCTATTTGCCATGAAGTGATGGTGCTCTGCCTAATTTGTAAATTAAATCTTCATCATAGATGCATATGTTTATGGAAAACCATAGTATATATAGGGTTCAGTACTATCTGTGGTTTCAGGCAGCCACTGGGAGTCTTGGAACATACCCCAGGTGAATAAGGGGATATATACAATTTGATATGTTATTTTAAACACTTCAGTGGATATGTCAGCTAGGCACTGTAGATATTCAAGTCTGGAATTGAGAACAGAGTTCAGGACTGGAGAAAGAAAGTTGGGAATCTTAACTAGAAAGATATTTAAATCCATAAGAATTGAGGCAGTCACTTAGGAAAAGAGCGTAAGAGGAATGTCCCAAGGCCAAGTCTTGAACCCCAGCATTTAGTTTGGATAGAGGAAAGGGAGCCAACATAGGCATGAAGAGTGGCCAGTGAGGTGGGGGAAAACCAAGAGGGAAGTAGAGGGCAGCTGAGTGAGGCTGGATGCTGTTGAGTGGGGGTGCTCTGAAAATATAGGAGAAGCAGAGAGCCACTCCAGGGAGAGGAGGGTAACTCTGGGAAGTAAGTGAGGTGCTAGCCAGATCTTAAAGGGTCTATAGGAATCATCCTAGCATAAGTAGGGGGAGAGTAGGCATTTTCTAGGCAGAACAGGTTTGACCAAAGTCCTGCAGTCAAGGAGCAGGAGATTGAATATTCAAGGAAGTTATAACAGGAGGAAATGAGCAGTGAGGCTTGAGAAGTGGGCAGGAACCACCATATCACAAAGAGCCTTCCATGTAGCAGGGTTGGATAGGACCTTCTATTCCTTATTATCAAGGTAATAAGATGCTCATAACCTTGTAGCTCAGTCAGTAAAGAATCCACCTGCAATGCAGGGAGTCTGCCTGCAGAGTACACCTGCAATGCAGGAGACCCCAGTTTGATTCCTGGGTTGGGAAGATCCCCTGGAGAAGGAAACAGCAACCCACTCCAGTATTTTTGCCTGGGAAATCCCATGGACAGAGGAGCCTGGCTGGCTAGAGTCCATGGGGTCACAAGAGTTGGACGCAGCTTAGCAACTAAACCATTACAAGATGCTCATTATAGAAAAATAGGTAAAAACAAGAAGTCAAAAAGGAAACTGCTTCTCTGAGGCTTTATATCTATCTTCCTACACATTTCCTTACATAGTTGAAACTCTGTATATTTTACAGCTTTTGGTTGGTTTATGTTTTAAGAAGTTTTGTTAAACACTCCTCCGTGACACCAAAGACTTCATAAACATCTTTAATGGCTTGACAGTATTTCATAATGTAATCAAAACAAATTAATTCCTTTAATGTTCTGAGTTTATTCCCAACAGTGCAAACTTACACAGGATGCTTTAAAATCTTTTTTGCATTTTACATAAATTTCTTTTAAAAATCCTTGGTAGACATCAAACGGCTTTCTACCGAACTTCTGCGATTTAGTCTTGGAAGATTTCTGTTTCAGATTGTTTAGAACAGTCACCATGGATGCAGTGTGATGGATGGATGGGGACGGAGTGGGAGTGGAGACCTATGTGGTCCGGGTATGAGAAGCTGGGCGTCCTGCAGCTGGGCTACAAGGTTGCAGCTACCCACACCCAGGCGTGGGACGTAGCCCGGGAGCTAGTCAGAAACATAGAACTCCAGACCCAAGCCCAGCGGCGCCTCCCCGCCCCCCTGCCATTCCAATCTGCATGTCAACAAGATGTCCAGATGACTCCTATGCCCTTTCACGTGTGAGAAGCTCTGATCTCAACCAGTGGTTTCAAATTGCACACTGAGAATCACCTGGGGAACTTTAAAAATTCCAACGTCCCTGTTACACGCCATTCCCATTGAATCTCCGAGAGTGAAATAAAAAACAAAACCTCCAAGGGGTCCCAATGTACAGCCAATTTGGGGAACGTGTGATCTAGAGGCAGAGCCTAGAAGGAAAGAAGGGTCTGTTGGGCTCAGGTGGCTGAGGAACAAATATGGGGGGGGGGGTGATGTACTCTGCGGTTGGAATTGTGCACATTGCACACGCAGCGACCAGGCAGAAGAAATAATTACTTCAGGAAAGCCTGAATGATGCCGGTACCCTGAACTAGGCGCTCAGCCAGCCAGGCCAGGGCAGGCGGCCGCTCACCTAGGCGAGGGCTCCCAGACTAGGGCCGCTTGCGCCGCCCCCGCCCGCGCGGTCCCGGCGAAAGACTGAGGCGCAGGCGCACCCGCCGCCGCGGCCGGGACGGCCGCCGTTGACGTCAGGACGCCTCGCGGGCTCCAGGCCCCCGCCCGGGCTCTCGAGTTCCGCGCGGGCTGTGCGGGGGCGGGGCGTCGGGCCAGCTGAGCTATCCCGTCGGACCGCGCCAGTTTGAATGAAAGCTCCTCAAGATGGCGGCGGCCGGGGCCGAGGCTCGAGGAGGTGAGGGCTGGAGCGCGGCGCCCCGCACTGTCCCCCGTCCGCCGGGCAAACCCCCGAGGCCCGGGAAGCGGGGCCGGGACGCGCGGGCCGGCCGCAGAGCGACGCGGCGAGACTTGGCTTCCGCGCGGCTGACACTGCGGCCCCCGGACGCGCGCCGCGGGCTCCTCCCTGCCCCTGGCCCCTGACCCTCCTCGCGGCTCGGCCCGCCGGCTGCCCGCGGTCTCTTCCTGCGCCCGGCCGTCGCGGAGCCCGCCCCCTCCTCCCGCTGCCGTCCCGCGGACCCGGCGGCCCAGCCCCCGCCGCCGGCCGGCCCTGAGACCCCGCCGGGCCCGACCGCCGTGTGGGGCAGCCGGTGGCTACGGCGGATCCTTGCGCGGCTCGAGGTCCATGGGCACGAGGGGGGCGCGACTCCTTTGTGATGTTTTTAGCGGGACGTTTGCGGTCCGGCTGGCTTTGGAACCGGGAGCGGGAGGACCCCGGTGGTGTGGGTGTGACCTCGGTGTCAGAGAAACAGAGGTCGAGGCTAAGAGAGGTGTGAAGGCTAAGAAAGGAGATGAGTGAGGATGTACCCTGATTCGGACGCACGGGGAGGACCGGCTCCCCGTTGGAGGAAACCCCACCAAGTGGGTACTGGAGGCGGTAGCCCCTGGCTCTCGGGAGTCGTCATCCCCGTCGGGAGGGAACTTGAGTGCTATTTCTGTGGTCGCCAAAGAATTCGGTGCTGAACGTGTGTTTGTACGCGCGCTCCAAGACTGGAACTTTGATTACCTTCTGAAACGGAAAGGTGTTTTCCAGCACTGCGCCTCTCCGCATGGATTATGGAGTCATTATCTCCCAACTTTTCCTCCGCTAGGGGTTAGTGTGAACTAGTGTCAAGTTTTTGTGGTGGTCATGAGATGTTTACTCTTAACCAATGAATTCTCTTTCTACGTTATTAGAGACAGTCAGATTGGGAGGGTTGCGGTGTCGTGTGTTCCAAAAGTTTTCTTACTCTCAAAACTCGCATTTCCGTGGAGGGTTGCGTCTTGAATTCTTCTGTTACTTGCACTAACTGAAATTGGTAGGAACAGCAGACAGACAGGCCTTCGGTAGAAAGTCCAGGTGATCAGCATAACGAGGTTAACTCTACACAAAACATCCTGAGGCTTTTTTTTTTTTTTTTTAAAAAAAAAACAGCTTTATTGAGATACAATACATACCTCATACAATTCACCCATTTAAAGGGACAATACAAAGGCTTGTAGCATATTCATAGACTCGTACAACCACCACCACAGTCCATTCCAGAATATTTTCATTACCTCAAAATAGATTTTTAGTCTCCTGGTGACGAAATCTCTGGTTTTGGAAGGGATGGATATAAGGGATGGTTTGGATTCCACTACTCTCCTACCCCCAAAGCACCCCTCCAATTTTTTAGGGGAAAATACATTTCACTTTCTTCATCTACAACTGAGTTCTTTTGGGGGGTGGGTGGGGAGGGGCAGGACTGGAAATCGTATTTCAGGTTTTCTGACCATGAGATTCCTGGGTGAGTTTGGGAGGGCGAGGAACGGGTATACTAGGAACAGCTCTTCTCTCTTTCCGGGAAATTACCTCCAAACCCAAAAGGTTATCACACCTACCTTGGAGAGCTGCCAAGTAAAGGGTGCGTTTACTGATGGGTTTTGTTTGGTTTACTCCCAGTGTACTCCAGCCCTCACATTTTTTTCAGTGAAGCTGAAACCCAGAAAGATGGAAACCTCCCTAAAGTCATGTAGCTAGGTGCCTTCGCGGGAGCTGGAACAGAGGACCCTTGATCCTCCCTGGTGCTTCTTGTGGCACTAGCTGGAAAGCCAAGTTTATTCTGTCTTTCTAAACGTCATTTTATGTTAACCTATTTTTTAAAAAATATTTATTGACTTAATTTGGCTGTGCCGGGTCTTAGTTGCAGGTACGCGGGATCTTCTATCTTAGATGCAGCATATGGGATCTAGTTCCCTGACCAGGATTGAATCTGGGCCTCTGTATTGGGAGCTTGGAGTCAGTCGCTGGATTACCACCCTGTGTTAACCTATTTTTAATGCAGTGTAGTGGCATACTCTTAACAGGAATTTGACGGTAGACTCTTCCACAGCACTGTTACTGGCTCCTATAAGGTTGATGATGAGTGTATCTAATTTTCTTCAGGCTTGGTGTAAATTGAATACTCTGTATTGTCATCCTTGCCTTTGAAAACAATACAGGAAGTGAGTATTACAAAACGAAATATACTCTTCATTATTTTATTGTAACCCTTGGGTTAATTTAGCTTGCTAAACTACATTGCTACATGGGCAAAATTGAAGTTAAAATTTCATACAACCTTCCCAAATGGGAAAAGTGGATCATATGATGTCACGAGTATGTAACTATAGAATTAGATTTCAATTCTTATTGCTGGAGGAAGAGAAGGGGAAAACTACTTTTTAACAATGTAAACTTATTTTTAAATGTATTTTAAGATGTATCTCTAACAATAATAATTTTGTGCTTCAGGTCTACATTTGACTAAAACAGCACTTCTATATAGAACACAATGAAAAAGTTAAAAATACTATCTCAGCCTATCTATATGTAATCTTATGACAGCTTATAGACATGAAACATCTTGTTCAGGTGGCGTAGTGGAAATTGATATAGTAGGGCAGAGAGAGACACATAAGAAAATCCAGGAAGAAATATTTACCAAAGTAGTTCTTCAGTGGTTAACTTTTCATAAACATGTAAATGGTTTCTTGAATTTTTAGTCTTATAAAATTGCCAAGTAGAAGGGTGGGGATATAGAAGTCTTAAGATTTTTTGTTTTGTTTTAATTGAGTAGCTATTTCATTAGTAAAGAATTCTATTTTCTTATTGTAGCTTGGTGTGTGCCTTGCCTAGTTTCACTTGATACTCTTCAGGAATTATGTAGAAAAGAAAAGCTCACATGTAAATCGATTGGAATCACCAAAAGGAATCTAAACAATTATGAGGTGGAATACTTGTGTGACTACAAGGTAGTAAAGGTAAGGCAAATATCTAGACCCTTAAAAGAGACCTAATCAGACCTCCCTTTAGCATTTCGTATTTCTGTAACATAAAAATAACCTTAAAAGTAAGCAAAGCTCTTCTTAATGGTTATAGTTCTTAGCCATGATAAATTTATATGTCCTGTCATCTGTTTTGCCAACTAACATTGAGAGGATTTTGAAGCATAAAATGTTCTTGCATTCAAATATTTCAGGGTGCTTATGCCATTCTACATCCAACTCTTGATTATCTCCATGTGGATTACCAGAGCAAATGTTTTAGCTCAGATTGGCTTCTCCTGTCATTCGTTTTGTTCCTGAATCATATTTCCCCACTATCGCCTGAGATGAACCTAGAAATTCAAGCCAGTTTTAATGTTATCAAATCTCAAGAAGCATCACCATTTGTATTTCCTGCCGTCCTGTCAAACTCCAGACAGCAATGAGGTTTTGTTGTACAGTAGAACAGCCTGGAGTTCAGTCATTTCTAGCCTTTGTCTAGTACCTTGTGACTCCAGAAAAGTCATTTAACTTCCCTGGGCCTCCCTGTATTTCTGTTTCTCTTGAAAATGACAGGGTTGTTCTTCAAGAAGCTCTTAGAATCTAAATTTTACCATATATTTTTGAGTAATTCATCTCTCCATCGCCTGCCTATTCTGTAGGAACTCTGGTCCTTCATCTGTCAGTTCTTCTGGATGAATGAATCAGGAATCCTGTTTCCTTGTTTTCCTTCTCTTTTATCTTCCATATGGATTCTGCCATTAAATCCAATTCTTCCTTAGAAACATTCATCTTCTTTTGGTCTCACTGGCTTCCTCACTCAGTGGAATGTTGTGATGAAGCTTTTCTCTTACTGAGCAACTAAACAGCAACAAAATTTTACCTACACTGTCAGCACTCTGCACTCAAGGTTGCAGTCTTCAACCCAACCCCCAAACAGCCCAATCATCTGCCATTTCAGTTTATAAACTCTTACCTGACCAGTCTAGCTGCAGGGGTCATATAATCACACTTCGTGGCTCCATTACATGTTATTTCTGTTCTCACACTGCTCAGTTCCACTGGACAAGCTTTTTATCTTTCACTTGCTTCTTCCATTCTTGACATCAGTTTTCCCAATTATAACTTTTCTCGACTTCTTACTCTGTCCCTCACCGTCTCATACTCAGCTGTAGACTTCTACCTCTTTGGATCCTTCAAGTATGAACTCTCAACTTACTTCACACCAGTTATCTGTATCTTTCTTCAGAGGTTGCACCTATTTTTCTTTTTTTTCCCTCTGCCCATCCCCTTTACAACTTTGCTTAATCTTTGATTAGTCTTTTTTTTTAATCAAGTGCTATTTTTTCACTGGTTTATCTTAATTGACAAATCAGATTTTCCCTAATCTTTCTTTGATCTTGCGTCCCCACTCAAGCATTTCCTATCTTTTCCTTCTACCTCATTTTCCATCAACTTTTAAATACAGCTTTATTGACACATAATTCACGTACCCTACAGTCCACCAATTGAAACTGTACAATTTAAAGCTTTTTGCACACTAGCAGAATTATTCTAAAATTGGTTGTGGTGGTGGTTGCACATTTTCATTAGCCTAAAAAGAAACCCCATACTGCTTAGCCATCACCCCCAAACCTCTCCCTATCTTTTTCCTATTAACCCTCAGCAACCACTAGTCTACTTTCTGTCTCAATAGATGTTCCTATTTGGACATTTCATGTAC
Source organism: Antilocapra americana (assembly GCA_007570785.1). Classification (NCBI taxonomy): domain Eukaryota; kingdom Metazoa; phylum Chordata; class Mammalia; order Artiodactyla; family Antilocapridae; genus Antilocapra; species Antilocapra americana. Next base: position 3,628,450 of record ML660812.1, on the reverse strand, counting down.
ATAAAATCATACAGTATGTATGTGGTCCTTTATGATTGGCTTCTTGCACTTAGCATAATATTTTCAAGGTTCATTCATACTGTAGCATATTATCAGCACCTTTTTTTAATTGCCAAATATGTCATTATATGGACATAGCACATTTGAGTCATCTATTCATTACTTCATGGACATTTGGGTTGTTTCTATCTGGGTGCTATTATAGATAATGTTATGAACATTCACTCCACATCTTCACCAATACCTGTTATCTGACCTTTTGATTATATCTGTCCTAGTGGGTGTGGGACATCTTGTTCTTTTGATTTGCATTTCTCTTATGGCTAATGATGCTGAACATCTTTTCCAGTGCTTGTAGCCATGTGTATATCTTCTTTAGAGAACTATCTATTCAAATCACTTACCTATTTTTTTAAAGTTTTTTAAAATTTAGTATTCATTTTTGGCCGCACTGAGTCTTCATTGCTGTGCAGGCTTTCTCTAGCTGTGGTGAGCAGGCTTCTCACTGTGGTGGCTTCTCTTGTTGCCGAGCCAGGCTCTAGGGCACAGGTTCAGGTCAGCGGTGCATGGGCTTAGTCACCCCATGCATTTAGGATCTTCTCAGGCCAGGGATGGAACATGTGTTCCCTCCACTGGCAGGCTGATTCTTAACCACCGTACCACCAGGGAAGTCCCCACCTATTTTTTTGAATTAGGTTGTCTTTTTCTTACTGAGTTGTACTAGTTCTTTGTATATTCTAGATAGTCCCTTATCAGATACACAAATTGCAGAAAATTTGTGTGGTAGCTTGCTTGTAGTTTCCCGTCTTACTTTTTAACCCGCTCCATTCTGATTTATGCCCCTGTCAGTGAGCTCCTAATCGCTGCATTTGAGGACCTCAGAGCTTGCTCTCCTTCTTTGCAGCATCCTACCCTGTTGGCTACTCTTTCTTCCTTGAACCTTGTGTCCTGGAGAAGCTGCCTGGGTTCAGATTCTGGCTCTACCATGTACTCGTTGCATGACCTTCAATGTTTTACCTGGTTTCTTTTCTTCAGTGTCTTCCCTGAGATGAGTGGACAGTACCACCTCATAGGGTTTCTGTTAGCAGACTGACGCGTGGTGGTCATGTGGTAGCACTGTGTGCTGTCATCATTACTTCTCACCTCAATCTCCACTCCTTTTCACCACCAGTTTCTCTTAATGTTCTTTCTGAAGTTCCTTTACTGTCTCTTACCTGTCCTTCCTCTGAAATGTCGATACATAATCTCCAAGGCGCTCTCCTTGGCCCTCTTCTCACCTGGAAGCTGCTCTGTAGATAACCTCTTCTCGGTGGTTTCTACTTATATTTATTTGGCTAATGACCCTCAGATCTCTGTGAGGTATTATCTTCTTTCTGAGCTTCATTTCAAACTGGGCACCCTGTAGGTACTCACGTTGAACATATTCAAAACTGTACCCATTTTCCCCCATCAAACCTGCATCCTGATCTAGTGTCCCCTATTTAGCTTGTAGAATTACAGTATTCACAGTGACCTATCCTTATAAATTCTTCTTTCCTCCCTACCCTCTAAATCTAATAGATCATCTGATTATATGGTCTCCCTCTTAGAGACCATATGTCTCTGTCTTTTGCTGTTAATTCCTGTTCCACTTTAATAGAGTTAATTACCAAGGAATCTGTGCTTACATTGAAAGAGCTACCAGTCTTTTTTCTTATTCAAAATTCTGAGGCTTAGAGTTCAGTTTGGGTAACTTTTGCTGTTCGTTTCTCCTTCAACCTTCTCTTTTTGGTTTCTTGCTTTGGAATAAGCATGCTTCCCACACGTATGTCCTCAACATCCCATTTCTATCCCTTACTTCTCCTGCCTAACACAGATTATTGAATCTGTAAGCCAGTATTACTTCAGTATATGTCTACCTTTTCTGTCTGTCTGTCTCTCTATCTTACAGTCAGGGCAGGTGAGAAATGTTATGACCCTGTCCTTTTCTTACATATTCCCCTCTATTTAGCTCATAAAAGAGATGTTCTCAGCACCATATTCTTCAGAGTCATTACAGTTTCTGAAACACAGCTCTGATTGCACTAGGACCTTCCTTTAGCCCTTTCAGTGGCTCCCTGGTGTCTGCCAATCTAAGCTGAGTCCCTTTGGAATGATGTTCTCTATCATCAGGCCACCAACCCCCTTCCCAGCTTCATCTCTTATAACATATCCTACTTCCCAACCACACTGATATGCTAGAAAATTCTTCCATGTAGCTAAGGCTTACTGAATGTGTAATATGAGCTGAGCACTCTAATGAGCATTGAGAATTTAACAACAGACAGAGCTTATATTCTAATTCCTGAACACATGCACCTTCATTCCTTTTGACTTTTCTCATCCACTTCTTTCTCTGAAACATTGTTTTTCTTCTCTCCTTTGCAAAATCCTGCATGCCTGCAAAGTTCAGCTGAAAGGTTACACCAACCACAGAGCCTCCTTCCTTCCTCACCTCAGCAAAGTTACTTTCTTTATATTTAGGGTAAGCACTGTTGTTGTCCTTACTCTAGAACTTTTCACATTTTGTGGCTTTGTTTCATACCTTCCCTGCTTAACTGTCAACCATTTGAGGGTCAAGACTGTGTCTTATATAAACTGTAGTGTACAGTGGGTATTTAGTTCATGGTTGATGAATTGGGTTATGTCAGTGGTTTCCCCAGTCCTCATGACGACCGTTGGACCAGGTCGTCATAGCTTCACGCTTAAATGACACCTCCAATTTACTGACTAATGTCTGCTGATTCATCTTTCTGTAGTCTCACTCATAAACATTTGAGATTCTTCTGTGCATTAGGTGCTACATTAGGCAACAGGAACATAAAGATTAATGAGAAATGTTCCCTAACCTTAAGGAACTCACAGCCCAGTGAACAAGATTGGTATGCTGTATAGGCTAGTAGGCACTAGGACAGACATCCTGACACGATTGGTGGGAGGAAGGCCTAGGCTGACTCAGAGAAGGCTTCCCGGAAAAGATAACATCCAGCTGGGCCCTCGTAAGATGAGTGGAGTCTTTCCTTAAGGCTTTAGCACAGAAAATGGAGGGGAAAGATCTGGGAGTTGGAGATGGTGAGAGAAAGTGAAGGAAGTCCAACCATCCTTCTGCAGAGAGCATCATCTAGTTCTAAAAAGTGTGACACTATATTCAGAGGGTTTTCTCTCCTCAGTGAGGGAGAGAGCAGATTAGCAAGAAGGGAAATGACACATGTACAGCTTACATGTTCTGAAAGGCTATTGTAATGTAGGTGAGAAGTGACTGTGTTTGAACTAAAGTAGTAACAATCAAGATGAAAAGAAGTAGATGATTTGCTTAATTATCAAGGATGTAAAATTTCAGTCTGTGGTTTAGCAGTCAGGGAGTTGGCTGGGGATCCAGCAGTGGAAAGCTTGCAGTGGTGTGGGTGGTAGTCCTCTTCACCAAGACCCAGGAATACAGGAAGATGAGGCTTAATATAGGAGGAGTAGAATAGGGGACTAGATTGAGGTTGGAGAAAAAGGTTGAGAACATTTAAGTGTGAGCTGACCAGTAGGTAGTTGGAAGTGAAGTGAAGTCGCTCAGTCATGTCTGACTCTTTGCAGCCCCATGGACTGTAGCCCACCAGGCTCCTCTGTCCATGGGATTTTCCAGGCAAGAGTACTGGAGTGCATTGCCATTTCCTTCCCCCGGGGATCTTCCCGACCCAGGGATCGAACCCAGGTTTCCTGCATTGCAGGCAGACTCTTTACCCTCTAAGCCAACTTGAGGAAGACAGGTGGTTGGAAATGTGGCTGTAAATCAAGAGTGAGAACTGATTGGTGACATTGCCCTTGAAGTGATTGGTGGAAAAATGGGGGCTGAAGCCCCGGGACTGGGTACACTTACCCCTTCATTAACCTGCAGATATTTCTCCAGTCTTCTACCACCTATCAGGGGCACTAGCTGTCTCAGTGGTGAATGACACAGAAGTATGGTCCCTGATGTCATGGAGTTTGCCTTTTGGTGAGTGTAGAAAAACCTTAACTATCATTGTACCAAGAACTTAATAATAGTTGAAATGAGGCTAGTGTAACAGAAGGCTGTAGCTCATCCTGGAGAGAGTAGGCAGTTGTCCATGAGGAACTGATTTCAGACTTAGTACTAAAGGGTGTGGAGATAATGGGGAAAGGTCTTGAGTCGGAAGAGAGCTTGACTCCTGCAAAGACTTTGAAGTATGGATGGAACATAATAAGCCAGAAGGATTGAAATAAGGCTGAAAGAATGGGGCAGGGCCCAGAAGGTGCCTCTTCTTGTAGGCAGAGAAAGGAATTCTTGACTTTAAGTTTTGATCAGGGGAGTGAGTGACATGGCGGGGAGGGGTTGGGGAGAGGGCTGTTGCACCATGAGTGGATTGAAAGGATAAGAGGCCATTGCAATAATCCACACAAAAAAGATGGGAGAAGAGACAAGATGGAGGAACGGAAAGGGGTACTCACAGGGAAGAGCTGTCCAGCACAAACTGGCAAGAAAGGTAGGAGTATCAGAAGAGCAGACAGTGCAAGCCTGAGGAGCAGACCTTGTCAGCTGAACAGTCATGATCAGCAGGGTCAGAGCAAAAGTAGAACATTACCCTCTGGACTAAGCAGTGGACAGGTCACTGATGCCCTTGGAGCATTTCTGTGGTTTGGATAGAAGAAGCCAAAATAGAATGAATTAAAAAGTAAGTTGGAAATGAGAAAGTAAGGTCAAGTAGCATGGGCAACTCCTCAAGAACTCTTGCTTTCAAGAAAGGATGTAGGGTCCAAGAGTGTTGATAATTTAATTAAAAATATGACTGGATAATGTGATTTTAAAAATTGAATGTTATAAAGCATTTTATACTGAAAAAAAATCTTCCACCCTGTGACCTTAGCCTCTGATCTCAAAGCTTGTAGTAATTTATCATATCTTTTAGAGGTCCCTTCTTTATTCAAGCATTTATATCTCAAAGGAGGTTTAGTTTAATTTTGCTTTTAAAAAATAAGGGAGAGTCAGATGCTAGTGAAAGTCAGGAGAGAGCAAGAAACTTTAGAGACAGGAGAGGGAAGGAATTGATGGAGGAAGGGCATCTCTCCTGCTGTATCTGCAGTCCCCTTCATCCCTAGTTCCACGTCCATATGGAAGGATGGAAAGTCAGGGCTCTGTGCTCCTGAAAATAATAGAGGAGGCGGGGGATAGGGACCCGGAACAAAATAGAGAAGGTCTGGAATAGCCAACTCAGGACGGGGAAGGAATACCAACTGGGGGAACAACGGGGCGGTTACCATGATGGGCTCCTGTTGGGGTCCAGTGGAACTCAAAGGATGTGAATTGGAGTCTCGGTGCTGTGTGATTTTTTTGTTTTTAATGCCACCTGCTTGCCATGTTGCCCCTTCATGCAGAAAAATTTGTGACAAAACTGTGGGTGCTCTTTATGGACAAACTCAGCTCATCAGTGAAGAAGTCATTAGGAATCAAATATTAAAGAAATATTACCTAAAAGTTTGACTTCTTAAAGTCTCCAGGTCTCTGTCTCTAGGACTACCACTAGACTGAATGACACATACTAACAAAATATCCACATTTCACCATAGTCATATTCCTTAAAGACAACTGCAATTAGGGTGGTTTGCTAAGAAATGGAATAATAGAAATCATTAGACTAAAACCTAAATTTTAGAGGTCAGGAAAACAGAGCTCCAGGAAGGACTTTTCCAGGGTCCTGTTGTTCATTTGTGTCAGTCTTGGGCCTCTAACCCAATCCTCACAATACGTACACTCTGTCAGTTAGTGGTGTGAAAATCCAGTGACTTTCCATTGACCAGAATAATTCTCAAACTATGTTCCCGTGTAACAGTGTGATTTTCACATTGAGATTCATGTTCTTCTACCATTAATACTGACTATTATGATTTTAAAACTTGCAGGGGAAAATTAGCTAGTGAGAGGTAGATTTTTTTTAATTGTTTTTCTTTTTTGTGCTCCCACATATATGCATTTTAAAGAATTTGTGCTTGCTACCGCTTACTGGCTACAGACAACAGGTAACAGATACTAACAGACATTTAAAAAAAAACCATGAATTGTTATCTACAGGTTAAGTTGAACAGCTTGTAGTTCTTTTAAGGATTCATTCATATGGTTGTGATTTTTTAATATTGCATACATATTAGTAGTTACATTTTTTGTTACACGTTCAGAAACGTTTAGTAAGTGCCTAGGATATAGTGGGGAACTGTGCTTGGTGCTGGGGCTACCAGGAATAAGACTGCTTCTCTCCTGCAAATGACTTATATTGAGTTGGCCAAAATGTTTGTTTGGATTCTTCCATCAGATCACAAAGAAAACCCAAACAAATTTTTTGGCTAACCCTCCACAGGAGAGATGACATATGAGCCAAGTTTTTTAAATGAGTGGGTTTTTCTACACAGAAAAAATGAGATGGAAATAGGTGATCAGTAGACAAATGGAAGCAGATATCCAAACTAGAAATAACTGTGTGAACAGAGCAACATAAAGGTAGGAAAACAGCAGTTCAGTGTGGCTGGATGGTGTTATGTGAACAGGGCCTATTGGAACACTGAGTCAGGGGAGCATCAAAGACCCAGTCGAGAATAATCTTTGTTATAATTGGAAGTTTGAGTTAATTCTTAGGCAGTGAGGGAGCCATTAAAATTTTTAAGCAAGAAAATAACAATGACTGACACTGTGGTGGGGGGGGTGCTTTTTGTTTTTATTAAAAAACTACACTAGTAGAGGACAGATGGATTGTTGTTAGTCTGAAGTCAGGGAAACCAGTAGGAGATCAGTGCCGTAATCCAGGCAAGACTGAAGGCTTGAAGTAATTAGCATTATGTTAATAGAGATGGATGAAAGCTTGCTGATGGGGAATTGAAAGGAAGACTTGAGATTGACCTGCTGATTTGCAACTTGTGTGACTAGGAAGACAGGGTAGGGCTGCTTTGATGAGAATACAGAGGGAAACTGTTTAGGAACAACAGTGGTGAGTTCCCTGTGGGTAGATTAAGAACTTATTGGACATCCAGTAGGTCATTGACTGTATGGAGTTGCAGCTAAAATTTTGGGAGTGTCAGCGTACAGTTAAAACCGTTGGAGTAATGAGGTTGCCCAGAGAGAATATTTAGAGGAAGAATTCTTAGACTGGAATCCAAATATCCTGAAATTACCCATTGTATTATACATGTAACTCTTGACAGGGGAAAATCTGTAGCTTTCTGGAGATTCTCAAAAGAGACAAACACTTGTTTAGTGTGAAAAGGGGCCAGGGACAGAATCCTGAGTGACTACATTGTTTTAAGTGATGAGCAGAGATCTCAGCAAAGAAGGCAGAAAAGGAACAAAACTGAAGAGAACTATGATACTAAAGCCTAAGGAATAGTCAGATGAGGACTGAGTTGGCTTGGCAGTTAGAAGGTTGGTAAAATGTTCTAACAGACAAGATAAAATTAAATGCATTTGTTTTGAATGACACTTCTACAGAAACACCATGGTTTCTAAGAGTTGTTACAACCGTTGGCCTACAATAAAGCTCAGATGCCTCAGGCAGGTGTTCAGGCTGTCCCAAATTTGCTCTTCCCTTGCTGTTGCAGTTTAATCTCTTGCTTCAGTGTTCTAAACCTCAAAGCTAGCTAAATCTGTCTCTTTACTGTTTTCTGGATACTTCATGCAAATCTTAGCTCCAAGCTTCGCTTGTGTTTCTTATCATGCCTGCCCTGTGCCCTGCCCAACAAATGCTATCAGTCTTTCACAGTGTAGTTTGTTCCACTTCCTCTGTGCCTTTTTCTCATTGACCTATATGGATTCCTTCTTTATGTTTTAGTGGTATATATTGTCTTACTTTTTTTGGCCTTTAAAGTTGTACCACCTTGCATTGCTCTTTATTTTACATACTACTGCCTTCCTTTCCCATTGAGATTTTACACCTAAGGGCTAATATGATCTTACATTCCGCCCCCTAGTGACTGAACTTCCATATGCTCATTATAGACACTAAAATATTTGAATGAATTTAACCTAAGCCGAATATAGTGGGGGAAAATGTCTTGAAGAAAAAATTTCATATGGTGCATTTCAAATTATACAGGAGTGATTAATGGATCATTTTTATGACTCCACTCCATTTTTATAGGTAATCAAGAGTTGATTGCATGTCTGAATAAGATATTGACATCCTGTGAGACTTAAGAAATTTTTTACTTTTATTTGAGAGTTTAGGGTATTGAAGTCATTGCATTTATTAAGTCAAACTGATTTCTGTATAAAATTATCTTATTTTTCAAATTGGAAATTTATTTTAAAAGTAAAATGAGGCTTATAAAATGAAAGAAATCTACAAAGTAGAAATAAAATGTTACTAATATTTATATGGCACTCATACTTTAGAAGCACCTTTACCATCCGTAAGTTAAGTAGATACAATGTAATTAACATACAAAATAATCACTAAAAGTGCAAGTGACTCATCATTAAACAATATATTATTTTGAAAGCCAACTTCAGTGGCATAGTGTTTTTAGTGTTTCCTTCATTGTTTGCTGGCAACTTCTGGTGTATAACTCAGGGCTATGGTAGGAAAAACTGTAGCAGGAAAAAAAGAGGACCAGGGTTGCACTGTTTATTTTGGCATCAGAAAAATGTAACTTTTATTTATAATTAAGGGGAATAGGTAACGTTACTTGATGCCAAACCATCCTCATTGTTACTGAGCATATATCTGCTAACAACAATTGCAAATTGTAGTCACCTGACAGGAGGGAGAAACCCATGTTAGGTTTTAGTGAGCCAGTTTGACTAACACTTCAATATATGTCTAGGCTTTTTCTCCCCCTGGAATCATAGTATATATTTTCATAGAAGTACAGTTTTTGTGCATATGTTCATGCCATAATTTAACCACTTTTTTTTTATAAAACATTTTCACCATTTTCACAAAGAAGCAGAGCTCTTTTCATTAACCAGCATTACTGCGTATTGAGTAGAATATAATAAAACAGGGAGATAAGCTCCCTGACTGCCAGATGACCTCCTGCAAGGCTGCCTTAATGCTCCTGACCCCATCGTGCCTCAGTACATTTTCTGGACCTGCCAGGTCATAATAAACTAGAACTAGTAAAACACCCTTACTTTCTAGTAAAACCTCTATTTAAAATTTCAGGGGAAACCAAATGTGTCCCAGTTAATTTTTTATCAATATCTAAGAATTAAAATGCTAACTAAAAACCATAGAATGCAGTTTAATCACTTTATATTTCAGAAGACATTTTACCCTAGCACTCATGGGTATGTGTTCGCTATTCCAGAGAACAAAGAAAATTGATACTTTACTTGAATAATTTACTATGTACAGTATGTACACTAGACTTCTACCTGCCAGTGCAGATGTAAGAGACCCAGGTTCGATCCCTGGGTTGGGAAGATCCCCTGGAGGAGGAAATGGCAGCCCACTCCAGTATTCTTGCCTGGAGAATCCCATGGACAGAGGAGCCTGGCAGGCTGCAGTCCATGAGGATGCACAGAGTCGGACACAGGGGAAGCCACCTGGCACACATGCACATACGCTAGACCACCTTTTTAAAGAGAAACTTAACATAGCCCTGGGAAGAAGACACAGCCAACTCCTGGGGTGAGAAAGCAGGATTTGGGGTACCATGGTGACCAACAGCAGTCTGAAGGCTAGATCAAAATATTTGTTCTTTGGTGCTTTGAGGGCCTGTCACCGTCTGTCTGAAATTCTGCTGTTCAATAGAAATATGATACAGGTTACAAGTGTATACAGTTGGTTCTCTGTATCCCCAGGTTCTGCACCCCAGGATGCAACTAACCCCAGAGAGAGAACATTTGAAAAAGAGAAAGTTTCAAAGCAAAACTTGAATTTGCCAGGTGCTGGCAACTATTTCTATAGCATTCACACTATATTAGGTATTATAAGTAATCTAGAGATGATTAAAGTATACAAGTAGGTTGTATGCAAATACTATATGCCATTTTACATTTGGGACTTTAGCATAGTGGATTTTGGTATCCGAGAGGGGTCCTGAAACCAGTACTCCGGTGAATACCAAAGGACAACTATAATTAAAAAGAATTTTTCTTGTAACTGTGTTAAACAAAATGGAAAGAACCAGGTGAAACTTCTTTCAATAATACATGTAATTTAATCCCAAATATTATTTCCATGTCTAATCACTGCTTTTTTAAGATTAAATATTTTACAATCTTTTTGTGCTAAGTCTTTGAAGTGCAGTGTGTATTACACATAGAGCACATCTCAGTTTGGACCAGCCACATTCAGTAGCTACATCCAGCCAGGAATGACCAGGACAGTTCAATCTAGAAAATCTAGGGAGGTGTGTCCTGGACATTAATGAGAAGGAACTTCCCTCATATCCAGTGTAAAATATTAAATTACAGACCTTGTTGTTGTTGTTCAGTCACCAAGTTGTGTCCAACTCATTGTGATCCCATGGACTGCAGCACTCAGGCCTCGCTGTCCCTCACGATCTCCTGGAGTTTGCCCAAGTTCATGTCCATTGAATCGGTTATTACAGACCTTAGAAGGTGCCTGCAGCTGTGCTGGCCAAGCAAGCCACTGACCTATGTCATAAATTCATTTTGGTACAACTTATTTCCATATAAAGATAAATACTGTTTTGTTTAACTTGATCACTGGTAACATATTCATGAATTTCAGTACTTTTATCTTTCTCCAGGTGTGACTCTTTTGCCTGTGCTCAAACATGCTATATCTAAGTTTGTACATATTTTATGTAATATAAAGAAAAACAGCTTTATGATTTGTATTTCATCTGTATTATGAACTTTATTAAGAAAAATAATAATGACTACCCTTCGAGATATTAAATTATTTTCGGTAAATGGATATGTCATAATCTGATTTGCATTTTCTTTTATATTTTAAGGATATGGAATATTATCTTGTAAAATGGAAAGGATGGCCAGATTCTACAAATACTTGGGAACCTTTGCAGAATCTCAAGTGCCCATTACTACTTCAGCAGTTCTCTAATGACAAGCATAATTATTTATCTCAGGTAAAGAAAGGCAAAGCAATAACTCTAAAAGAAAATGACGGAGCCTTGAAACCTGCTGTTGCTGAATACATTGTAAAGAAGGCTAAACAAAGGATAGCCCTGCAGAAATGGCAGGATGAACTCAACAGAAGGAAGAATCACAAAGGAATGATTTTTGTTGAAAATACTGTGGACTTAGAAGGGCCCCCTTCAGACTTCTACTACATTAATGAATACAAACCAGCTCCTGGAATCAGCTTAGTAAATGAAGCTACCTTTGGTTGTTCTTGCACAGATTGCTTCTTTGAAAAATGTTGTCCTGCTGAAGCTGGAGTTCTTTTGGCTTATAATAAAAATCAACAAATTAAAATCCCACCTGGTACCCCCATTTACGAGTGCAACTCAAGGTGTCAATGTGGACCTGATTGTCCCAACAGGATCGTACAGAAAGGCACACAGTATTCACTTTGCATCTTTCGAACTAGCAATGGCTGTGGCTGGGGTGTAAAAACCCTCGTGAAGATTAAAAGAATGAGTTTTGTCATGGAATATGTTGGAGAGGTATGTTCACCTTCTCTCATAGCAGATAATGTACAAGGAAGGTTTATGCTTTTGAAAAGTTGCCTTTTTAACCTCAGTGACAAACATTTGGTATGTGTTTTGATATTATTGCTGCAAATATGTACACATTTCAGGTTTGAAAGAAGGCTTCATTGGCATCATTAAAAATATAAACGAATATGAATCAAAAAATTATATATAATGACAAATGTAGTAGTCATCTTTCAACAAACACCCAGTCATAGTCACTGAAACTGGCATTTGTAAATTTGAAAATATGACAACTATTTCTACACAAGAGTCTTAAGACAATTTTGAAAACCAGATCTTAATACATCCTGACTTGGAAACTTTGGGGGTGGTGGTTACTTTTTAATTGGAGGAAAATTGCTTTACCATGTTGTGTTGCTTTCTGCTGTACAACAACACAAATCAGTCATATATATATAAATGAGAATATATATATATGAGAATGAGTGTGATAAAAATAAACATTTACATAAACTACTCTAGAAAAACTAGATGAAAAGAGGTGGGGAAATGAGAGGAGAAAATGAGGGTGCTAAGTATGACTATTTAAATGAGAATTAGGACAACAGTTACCAAGCTGAAATAGTATAGTACTTTGGTTCTAATATACATATATATATATATATATATGTGTGTGTGTGTGTATCCCTACCCCCTCCTTCTTGTGGCTCCCTCCCTGCATCCCACCCCTCTAAGTCATCACAGAGTACCGGACTGGGCTGCGGAAACTGTTAAATTGTAATTCACTTCATCCGTTTGACCAAATATGATTATGTATAGTCCGCAAAACTCAATTTTGTATCAGTAGGAAAGACTGTAGAGTAAATGGACGTTTTATGAGCAAGTACTGTAAAATACACATAAAAACACATATTCCACCCGCCAGCAAGGAACATCCAAATCCTTTGTAACTCGGCTACACTGTTCTCTAAATTACCAAATACTAAGCAAATTTGTTTTTATACATGCCGTGTAGATATACATAAGATAGTATTTACCACATACTATTCTAAGCACCTTGTGTTAACTTATCAATTCTGTCAACAAGTCTATGAGGTGGTAGCATTCTCTCCATTATTATACAGGAGGAAACTGAGGCACAGAGAAAAACTTAACAACTTGCCTAGGGTCACGTAGTAGTAATGCAGAACCAAGATTCAAAACCAAGGCTCTAGAATCTTGACCCCTGCACCATTCTTCCCCAGACTGAATGGTGAGAGGCTGTGGCTAGAAAAATACAAGTGCGGCTGCGTGTCTGGGGTTGTCAACTCAGATATTTTAGAAGTTGTTTGGAATTGAATCACCTTTAAGTATCTGCATTCACCCAGAATTCTCAGATTACATTGCATCCCTATTTTGAGCCTTAAATTTTTAGACAATGGCAGATTATAATAAATCACTATTCAGGAGACTGGATCTCATATAATCAAATCATTTTCTTTTTGAGTTTAATAAATGCAGCTGAATTTGGTTGCCACCATGAATCACTTGAGATATTTTTGGTTTCTTAATCTGACCATGTGGTGAAGCTGTGTTCTTCAGAGCAGAACTGCATAGATGATGGTCGTGAGTTGCAGAATTTCATGAAAACCACCTGTTCTACAAAACTAAACTTGCCGTACAGTTAACTGTGGATTTAATGTCCATTCTCCCATATTTGTAACTCATTTCCATTTGTAACTACACACAGATTAATTATAGGAAAATTATGCTTTAGAGCACAGATATTTGTAAACTTAGTTCTTTACATTCTGGTGTGTTCTACAGAGAGCTATAGTTGTGTAGCTCCTGTATTGATATATTGAACATATAAATAAATTAGAACCAAAGTACTATACTATTTCAGCTTGGTAATTGTTGTCCTAATTCTCATTTAAATAGTCATACTTAGCACCCTCATTTTCTCCTCTCATTTCCCCACCTCTTTTCATCTAGTTTTTCTAGAGTAGTTTATGTAAATGTTTATTTTTATCACACTTTTATTTCTTTTTATGCACTTGAAGGCCATTAATATATTAATTTATGGATGAATGTTTCTTCAGTTCAGCAATAGCTATATAATGTAGTTTTTTCATTTTAGGTAATCACCAGTGAAGAAGCTGAGAGACGTGGGCAGTTATATGACAACAAAGGAATCACATATCTCTTTGACCTGGACTACGAATCTGATGAATTCACAGTGGATGCAGCTCGATACGGAAATGTGTCTCATTTTGTGAATCACAGTGTAAGAGATATTTATTATAGACAGAACTAGGACTATTTACTATAGACAGGACTAATAAGTACTGTTTTAAAAGATTTTCTGTACTTGAGAGATAATTATATACTTTTTCATTATTTCCAAAGTATTTTAATACAAGGGCCCAAATACCATCCATTTTAAGAATCTTTACATGTATTACTTCATTTAAACTTTCAAACAACTTTATAAAATAGGTATTATTCTCATATAGAGAAGGAAATCACCAGAGGAGTTAAGAGGTAAAAAGCTGAAGAATTAACACAGCTATATGGGTTATAGAAGTTAACACAGCTAAATTTAGGATGTATGACTAAAGAAAGATCGCTGTGTTCTCTTAAAATGTAAACATGTTGACATTTTTATAAAATTTTAGGATTTCTAGAGTATTGAAGTATTTAGGGCTACTTTTCCAAATTATGAATTAGTATTCTTAATTCTTATTTGAAACAAACTTAGAATACATTTAGAACCTTACCTCCAGAAACTTAACACTCTAAAAAACTACACTCTGTAAAAACTATCAGGGAGGTTAGGAGTTACTAGACACCTATTTAGTGCTCGATGGATAACAAAGTTTTAGGATAACAAAGTTTGTGAGACCGGCATTATCTCCATTTTATAGATGTAAGGAAAATGTGTCTCAGGGAGGCCTGTAGTTGACCATAGAAGGAAGGTAGACCATGCTAATCTTTTGATGGGTTTTATACCAAGAAACTAGTGTATGATGAGTAATGAAATATCAGAGACCTTCTGACATCTTGGTTTGCTGGTTTACTTAAACATTTAATTTTTTCTTAATGATAAAATCAGTGCTTTCAAAATAGATACTCTATTCAAGGACAATTCAGCAGTCATTTTTCTTAGTATGATTCACTGGATCTTTCTTGCATATTCTAGAATTTAGTGTAGAGTTCTCAAAATGCTGAATAATTCCAATCAAAAGTTTTAAGAAATGAAACTCCATGCAGTATGAAATTGCATGATTTGATTTTTTAAGAACAGTTACTGCAGTTCTTTAAGCCTTACTAGAACATCTTTTACTTATAATTTTAATAATCTATTTCTAGATGTTCTGCTTGGGCCTTTTTTGACTGTTTCTAGCCTTTTCAGTAAACTTTTGATACAGTAGTCCCTGCTTATCTGCAGTTTCACTTCCCATGATTTTACTTACTGCTGTCAAAACATTCTCCAAAAATATTAAATTAAAAATCTTATAAACAAGCCAAAAATATATATATGCCATACTAAAATATTTACAGGTGAAATGATATCATCTAATACTTGCATTAAAATTCTCCAGAAACAAGAAGTTGGGATTAGATGAAACAGGGATGACAGAAATATTAATAATCCTTGAAGCTGCATAGTGGATGTATGTGAACTTATTTTCTCTAGGTTTATGTCTGAAATTTTCTGTAAGGGAACACTGTTTTTCAGTGTGCATTGCCTCAAAACCCTCTTACTCTGGGAAATTAATGATTTTACATAGCACAAATAAGAGCTCATTCATGTCATTTTTACTTAAGTGGGATCTCATGTTCCTTTTTAGTGTGACCCAAACCTTCAGGTGTTCAATGTTTTCATTGATAACCTCGATACCCGTCTCCCCCGCATAGCATTATTTTCCACGAGAACTATCAATGCTGGAGAAGAGCTCACTTTTGATTATCAAATGAAAGGTATGATTTTCAAATAGTTTCTTTGATGGAGCTTCAGTGTGAAAAATCTAATTAGAATAGAAGACCTTAAAACATCTGAACCAAACTAAATAGAAAGGGAAGAAAATAGCTGTAAGAGTTTGTCTTTTCAATCAAGGGCACAAAGCTAATCTGATAGAGCTAATGCTAGAATCCAGGTCTGCCTGACCTTGGGGGCTGAGTAATGCTGTTTCTTTACATCACGTTGCTGCCTGCTTTTTTCAGGACTTCCATATAGAAGCTTATTTATTATAAGACCTTTTTTCAATATTACTTGTATTTAAAAAATTTTCAGCCTTACATTTCTGAATGTTTACTAAGATGTATATTCAAAAGATTGAAAATATGATGTAAATCATATATATGAGCTTATTCCATTCCTACTTGAATCTGGCTTTTAAAAAGAACATTGAATTCTCTTTGCTTTACTGTGAACATTTAATTTTATGTGCTTTACTGTTTTCTTTGCTTAGGAAAGAAAACACATACTGTTTTTCTAAGTGTGGTGCCCTTTACATATTGTTTCTATTTGACCTTGCTTTATGGCTCTTAAGAAATTTATGAAATGAATGCTTGTATATTGAATTTTACTAGTAAGTTTCATCATTTCACAAATCTATCCTCATAAATACAGGATAATAACAAACACTTTACCTTTGACTAGCCTACACCATCCTTTCATGACCTTTCATAATCATTTGTCTCTGAATATTCACAATTACTTATAACTGATACAAAATTTGAAACTCATTATGAATTGTCTTAACTCTTTCTCCTGTATTTCTTTTTCTATGTATCCAGGTTCTGGAGATGTATCTTCAGATTCTATTGACCACAGCCCAGCCAAAAAGAGGGTCAGAACTGTGTGCAGATGTGGAGCTGTGACTTGCAGAGGTTACCTCAACTGAATTTTCAGGAAATAGAACTTATGACAGTTATAGTGTTTTTTCTAATGTTAACATTTTAAAAGTATTTAGGACTCTTTTATTAAGATTATACACTACGATGATTTACAATTCATCTTTCAGACTATTGGCCAAATGCATTACTGATACTTTTGAAGAGAGGAACATAGGGTCACATAGACTAATTCTAAATACACATATTCAGTGGTTAGATACCAAACATGAAAGGAAAACTATTTGCAAATCAACAGATATATACTTAAGAGGAAGTCTATGTGAATATAGAGAAATGCCTCCTTCAGTGTTTAAGTGTTAAACTGATGATGTAACAGTTGCTAAGACTGAACATTCAATTTGCCATACACCTTGAATTTAGAGAAATAGAGTTAATTCATATTGGACAAATACACAAGTCTATTTTTGTTATTGTCATTCCTGTTTACCTACTTAAAACTCTTTGTACTTGTATTTGAGACAAATACGTGACACTGAATTATACTCTATTTTCTACTTTCATTAAAACATTGGTATCTTAATGATATAGAAATTTAAGGTCTAAAATTAAATGTAAAAAATTACAACTTGATTTAATATTCTGAAGCAATCTAGACTAGTAGGAGGGGTGGATATCTGAACCAGTAAAAGATTTTTTAATCTTGTAGAAGAACGGTATCTGAGGTTTTCCTAAAGTTCTAGAATGGCTGGCTGATACACTTCTTAGAAAGGACAGGGCATGGGGCCATTAGGGTCTTTTGGAGTGCCAAGCAGGGGAGATGGAGCACCTTATAGGACCCTCTTGATAACATGAATCAGGTGATCTCTGCTGAATACCTCTGGTCTCCACAGTAAAAACAAAATATCCCTTTAGAGCAGCTGTATGTAATGATGTTCCACACAGTAATTAACATTGCATCATCTGAATTTCAGGTAGTTTTAACATTTCCTTGCCACTAAATTTAATTGTTTTTACAATTAATAAAGGGCCTGCATGCCTTTCCTAAGAAGTGATCTATATTTTGAACTGATACTTATTTTATACATGAACTTTTTTAATGTGATAAAGCTAAAGTTGGCTTGGCCAAAGTGTGTGTCTGAATTATGAGACCATTTATTACTTGAACTCTCAAGACTGAAGTGACTATATTCATTGTTTGGGGCAGGGGGGTTGTTTTGTTTTTTCCCACATAGTGAAACCTAAGTTGGGGAAAAACCTAGTTTCATCTCCCTCAGACCCTAGGACATCTAACCATGGTGTCCAGCATGACAGTGAATGCAGCAGCTGCGCCTGGCTTTCGGTGTTCCTAATTAGGTCCTGCCAGAGCTCACTGCCTGAGGCTGTAATGACCCACAGAACCCTTGGGTAAACTGAACTGACTTCCAGAATGCAGCACTTCACCTCTTAATCCTTAACCTCTCTTCTTGGGAGAAGCTGCACTTTGTTAATATTGCTGTCACAGGACTTTGCTTTTTCATAGGTACAGGGTGAATTGTTTACATGTTTGGAGCCTCAGAGCATATCTGCTTACCAAAATTTGGAGGCGTCAAGGAAAAAAATATTTTCTAGTTCCATTTCTTGTTGTTCTTAATTTAAAAAAAAAAAGTTACAAGGTGTCAGTGGTTTAAAAAAAAAAGTCACAAGTTTACAGCTGCTCCCAGGGGCCAGACTCACTTTGAATTATAATTCTCCCAGGTTCAAGATGTAACTAACAGTGGTCAGTGTTTTACTGTCTAGTTATTTGATCTTGTCTACTCTGTGTTAAAGAAATGTAAAGCTGGAGAACAAAGGGGAAAATGACTATTTTCGGTAAACTCGCATTTGGTTCTTATTATAATAGAAATGTAATGAGCTTTTGACACTTTAAATACCCTCATTAACCGTGAGTCGTTAAAAAAGCTGAACTTAAGCAGTAAAATAATAGAAACTAAATGAAGCTGTTAGGAGCTTTAACTATTTTAAGTCAACATCTAGCTTCTTGTTTCCTAAGTTGTCAGAATTTGTTCTCTCAATATCAAGCAAATATGCAAGGGTAATATTTAGATCAAGTTAACGCTGTAAATTAATCCACTGTTCAAGTTGTATTGATAGCACTGTTTTCAGTATCTACAGAAAAGGATTCCGACACATAGTTGGTAAGCTCAGGGTTTTTTCCCCACATATGCACAAAATCTAGACTGCACTTACTTATAGTTAAGCAGTTTCTCTTAGCAAAGTAAATTTAGTTTAGCATTTGGTTTTCTTTTATTATGCCTTAGCTTTATTTCTGAATATTTTACTGTTATTTTCAGTAAAGCTAAAGGGGCAGAAAACTATTGATGCATTCCTGACTACCTGTTACTGAGATTAACCAAAGGTTTATACCATTCTTTTAAATATTACTTTTGACAAAGTTTTATTATTGTCATGGCTCATGCATTTGAATATTAAAGTACCATTTTGTCCGTAGCATAAGGTAGATGGATGCTTAAATTTTTTGAGCATTATTAGTCACCAACTACTTAAACAGTTTTGCTAAGTACTGCCTGGAAGTGCCGAGGAATTTTAGAATTAGAGCTGATAACCTTTAAGCAAATCTTAGGCGTTATGTATGTCCTTCTGTGCTTCTCGGGAGTCGAGGAGGTTGGTGCTATCTTCCCTAAACACACTGAAGAAACGGGCTTTGACTGCTGCGGTTAACATTAACATCCCCACAATCGGAAACTACACTTGACTGCTTTTTAACATATTTAACCAACTTCAAGCAGACTTTAAGAAAAAAAAAAAAATCAGTTTCTACTGTTAGTTTAAACAAACTGCAAAGTTCTGGATTCCTCTCTAAGGAAATGTGCCTAGCCATGAGTTTCTTTTGAGATAATATAGCTTGGCATTTTGAAACTTTTTCACTTATTTTATACATCACAGTTCTTGAAGTAAAACTCAAATAGCCAGTGTAATTAATCTTACGCATTTTTATGCTCTTTTTGAGAGGCTTTAGTGCACAGTGGTTAAGAGCATGGCCTGGGGGGCCTGAGTGCCTTGAGTTCTGGCTTCACATCTTACTAATGAACTGACCCCTCTGCCTTAGCCACCTCCTTTGTGAATGTGGATGATAAGTGTGCCTACCTCAAAAGGTGGTTGTGAGGAGTAAAGAGTGTGTGAATTAAGCAGTTACAGAGGAAGCACCATGTAACAGTATCTGTAATTCTGTACTGGAAAATGTTTGGTGATCACTGCAGGGTTTTTGATCAAAGTCTGTTCTGGTACTCTTAGCCATTAAATACATTCAGCTAGCATTTATTATGCCAGAATCACATATAAAACAATAAAAATATGGCTGTATGGAATATTAAGTTGATAGTGATTATAAAATACTACAAATATATTCAGAAGAATGTTTACAGGCATGTTTTAAACACCCACCTTGGATCATAAGCTCTACTGTTAAGATGAAGTCTTAAGGGTCAGTGAATATGTACAAATGTATAATGAAGTATAATTAATTTTTAGAGCTAAAAATTAAAAACAAAGTCCCTGGGTTCCTGTAATAGGCCGGTTGTAGTTATGAGAGTTGAACATTTTGTAGTTGCCACTGGTTGTCTCCAGTGACTTTATATTCACATTGAATTTAGGTAATGGTACTGATAGGGGAGCTGTGCAAAATAGAATAATATATAATTCTTCCCCAGTCACACTGAGTCTTTCGAGTGTATTTCATCAAAAGCTCAGGGTAGCATCTGCGCTAGAAAAAAGGTTCCATGTCCCCTTAAAATTCCGCATTCTTCAGCTCCTTTGCCAGCAGCTATATTATGATGCTCAGTCCAGTCTCTGTTGGTGTACATATTAATAAACTAACTGTTGAGTAATTTGGGACAGAGAAACTTGCTGTAAATTATGATTCAACATATTGCTCAAAGAACAGAAAGGAGTAGCACCAGGTCTCCAACTCTCAGCCCTGAGCCTTAGCACGTTGGGTTGCTCCTCTCTGATGTGAGTTTCTTAGCTGAAATTTAAAAGTCACTGTCCAGTTTTCCTCCCATGTCAATGGACACGGGCTAATTTATCCTTCTCCCAACACTTGGGAATGGAAAATTCCCTTCTGGACAAGTGAGAGGGCTGGCTTCCTAGGTCCACTTGGTATTGGCTACCCTGAAGACCCAGTTTATTCTCCTCTCCCACTGATTCTGTCCTATAACCTTAATTAGTCTTGTGGATTCAGTACTTATTTTTGGTTTATCTACAATGCATCATGGTGATAATGCATTTCAGTTTCATTGATCTGCAAATTGGATTTTAGAGACTCCACTTAAGTGTAAGCTCTGCTTTTGCTTTCTTAATATGAAATATCAGCAAACCAAAGTGTTTATCTGTGAATAGTATATTAAATGCAAATATGTAACTATACAAAAACATAACCTACTGGTGGATTTTAAAGAGGCTGAATGCCTTTTAAGTATTTAGGTTTTAATTTTACCACTGTCTTCCCCCAACATTCTTAAAGATGATGGAACACCTGAGGTAGGTAAGGGGCTGACTTTCTTCTGTAGCCTGTAAACTGTAGTTTACAGTAATAGATTCAAGCTTATTTAAGTTTGAAGTGTGTTTATGACCTGGGATGTGATCCATCGGTGAACGTCGTCCTATGTGAACTTGAAAAGCTTGTATTCTGCTGTGAAGTGTACTTTTATCAGTCAAATCCAGTTGGTTGACGGTGCCATTCAGTTCTTCCATATCCTTGCTTATTTTTCTAAACTTATTCTGTTATAGTTGTAATCATGCATTAGTTTGTCTTCTTTTGGTTGTTTTCACTTTGAGTATTTAAACGCTGTTAAGTACTTACTCATTTAGGATTCGATTCTGTTTCAGTGAACTGGACCTTTTAACATTAGAATATAGACACTGCATCTTTAAGTAATGTTTACAGGGTAAAGTTTTCCATTCTTTCACTGGTATACCTACCCAGGTCTTGAAGTCAGTTTCCTATAGGCAGTATATAGTTGGTTTACTTTTCCCCTATTCCCATGTAATTATTGATATGTTTTGGACATGAGTTTCAGCAAACTCTAGGAGGTAGTGAAGGACAGGGAAGCATGGGGTGCTGCAGTCCACTGGGTCGCAGAGAGTCACACAACTTAGCAACTAGAAAACAATTGATATGTTTGGATTTAGTTCTCCTATGTCATATTTTCTGGTCTCCCTCTATTTTTCCTGTCATCCATTTCCTCTTTACTGCCACCTTTTAGGTAGTAGGATCATTTCTAAGTATTCCATTTTTATCTATTATGATTTTGACTGGTATCTGTTAGTATAGATTTCTTAGTGGTTGCTCTAGAATGATGCAAGCCTTTTCTTTTTTCAACTACTATACTCTCCCCTGTTGCCAGCTTCTCATATAAATACTGTAAATGTTCTTGTTTAGGAAGCTCAGCTTCTGGAGTACAGGGAATTTCAAAATCAGAGGAGCTTTGTGAATCCGCACTGCTGCTGAGAGTCAATGGCCTTTTCTCCTGAAGCATCTGTTTCCCACTGCTTAGAGTGGTGGTTTCTCCAGCACTAGGAACTGTATTTACATCTTGATCTTTGCTTTTGAAATCCGAGTAAGCGTCCTTCAGGCAAAGTACATTTTGTTCTGGCTGAGGGGCAGGAATATTCTCTTTGATTCCTGCCCTGTAGACCCCTTTGTTCAAGGAGGTAACATCCCCACTGTTTCTGTCCTGTGAAGATAACAAAACAGTGTCCGATTGGCTGTCCCAGCCTTGACTTCCTTGTTCCGATATGTGTGTTGACTGAGAGGAGGCCTGGGAAGAAATGTGCGTTGACTCCCCGTCAGAATCACTGAAGAGCTTCGGGGACTGGGAGCCCCCTGCCTCTGTGGAAGACGGGAGGTTTTCCAAACAGTCGTCTGTGCCTTCAGCGTCTCTTTTAAAGAACACTTCCCACTGCGGTACTTCCCCGTCAGCCCTCTGCTGGGGCTGGAGGACGGGACCCGTGTCTCCTTGAGCTGATCCTGGAATTTCTGATTCTTCACTTTCACTGTTGGATTCCTCACAATCTATAAAGTTTGCCCAAAGGAATGCTGGCATAGTCTCTGCTTTGAAGCATCCTGTGCTTTCTTTCCGTTTTTCAGGCTGGTTTTGTGATATAGCAGGCGTGGGAAATAACTCAGGGTGAAGAGTCTGCTGGTTTGGAACCTTGTGCCTTAAAGGAACCGGCAGAAGATCATCAAAGAGATCATCATCTTCCTCCTCTGTGAGACAAACAGAACAGGTGTGTAGATAACAGAATGCAGAAGGAACCAATTTATGCTGTTAATTGAAAATCCAATTTGCTGCACTTAGCTGCATTTTTTAATTCATAGAATTGCAAATAATGGGAATTCACTCTTCCAGGAGAAGTTAAAAGGCCGCTTATTCTTGGGATATTCTGAACAATCTGCCTGACTACCAGCCTTCAGCTTGTCATAAAGCCAGGCAGTGAGTTGAGACTAGAGATCTGAGCTCCCCAAATAAGACCACAGAGTCTTAATCAGTGGTTCTTATCCGGAGAGCTTTTCAAATAAAATAGCTTTCTACATTTCACTTCAGACCTACTGAGTCCCTGAAAGTAGGACCAGATAATTTATTTTTTAAGTTCTGCAGCTGATTCTTTACATCAGTTCGGCTTTGAAACCATCTACATTAGGAGAGACATTTGCAAACTCTTTGTTCTCTGCAGCCAGTAGATGTTCAATACATTGGCTGATTTTAATAAAAAGACTATTTTTTCCTCAAAGTTTTCCTTCTATGAACATTTTTTGATACTTATTAATACCTCATGCATGTTACAGGCTAAATGTCTGTGTCCTTCCAAAATTCTTAATTTCTAACTCCACGATGGTATCTGGAGGTGCGACCTTTAGAAGATAGTTAGCTCATGGTGGGGTGGTGGGGGAACACATGCGATGGGGTTAGTGTCTGAGAAGAGGGAGCAGGTTTCTCACTTTCTCCAGGCCCATGCACAAGGGAAAGGCCATGTGTATGCACAGTGAGAAGGTGGTACAAGCCAGGAAGTGGTCCCCTACCGAGACCCAGATCTGCCAGCACCTTGATCCTGCCATCCCAGCAGCCCTCAGAACTGTGCGTAGTCACCCAGTGTGTGCTTGTTGCTATACAGCCTGTGCTGAGTGCACAAGGCCACCAGAGAGGGGCGGGGGGGGGGGGGGCAGTAGAACAGATCGACTTTAACCAAGATACGGAATAAGCCACGTCTGGTGTCACTTTACTGTCTCAAGCATGCTGCACTGGCCTGAAGTGAGCCCTGTCCACTTACATCCTGAAAATGAGGAAATCTTACATAGAGAATGAACTTTACATAAGTTAAAATGACATGGCATGGAATTAGGGAAGGGGGAACAAATATTTTCCTGCCCTCTAATGGTACCTAAGTTTGAAGAACGAAATTAAATGCTCATGAGACTGCTTACTGGATAGGATAACTTACTATCTAGTGCTGAATCTGGTGTTAAGAAGCAGGTAAGTTAACTATTTTCCCAGTGACAAAGGGTATAGCTTAAAACTATATCTTTTAAAGCTGCTTTAATGGGATGGGGTGGGGTATAGGAACTACCATCGAGCTCCCATCTTACCACTGAGGAGAGAGGCCTGGAGAAGGTGTGTGACAACATAAAGGTCCAGAAACCAGACAGGAGGGTTGAGGGAGGAAACCCAGCTCTTAAAGTCCAGGGTTCTGTTACAACTGGTAATTGTTCAAACAAGCAGCTGTTTATCTTCTACTTACTCGTCTTCTAAAGGACTTCCGGTGATTTAAGATGTCTAGCTGCTGTATCTGTAGTCATCCTAATGTCCAAGTTATGGCTTAATTTTAAGCCAGGGATTAATACATTTGTTACAGCTCCTTCACAATGTGCCAGAGTTACCTTTCTGTGGAATGTGTATCACCTCTAAAGTTGGACAGCTTCATGCTCTTCTGAATCAGTGACTATAACAATATCATGGTATGTTTCAACTGTAAAAATAATCTGTCAGAACATTTTCACATTAACTCACCTATATGTGTCTGAAAAAAAGTAAAATTTCTATGCTATTAGAAGTTTATTTTGACATTCTATGCTATGGCAATATAAAAGTTTGAAATTTCTCTCTCTGAAAATGGGAAGGCATATAACAGAAAACATAAAAATTTTAAGTGTTGAAATGCTTAAAACATTTACACAAATTGATAAGACACCTAAAGCCAATAAAAAAGGATGAATGTCATAATTCACAGCCACTTTCCATTACTGATGTCTGTATAAACAGATATAATCAATTTGGCAATATGTATAAAATACTGTAATTTCTGAAATTCAGTTTAACCCAATAATAATAATGAGAGCTGTGAAATAGACTTAACATATAATGTTCATCACAATATTTATAAAACTGAAAAGTTCAAAATAACCTAAATGTACAATGACAAAGATCAAATATACCATTATTTAGTTATGGCATCCAATAGATGTGTAGAAAGGTGAGAAAATAAAACCTATAATAAGGAAAAGTCAAAATTGACCCAGAAATGATAAAATATGATAGTAAATCCTCATGATCTTGGATTAAGCAACAGTTTTTCTTAGATAGGACACCAAAAGCAAAAGCTATAAAAGGAATTAGATAAATTGGACTTCATCAACATTTAAATTTTTACACTGCAGAAGACACCACAAAGACAGCTTCCCCCAGACCAGAGCACCCTGAAAAGCAGCCTTGCAGGGAAATCCATATCCATGACGCCAGGGTCATTCTTCCTACCTGAGTCTAGGTGGATTGTTCTAGCTCTCTTCAGTTTTCCAAGTGGTTTATACTTGGGCTCAGTACTTTGGGAAGATCGGCATAAAGGCTTTAAGCTGAAATAATACGAGTATATTATGTTTCCTATTGGAAAAGCTGCTGGAATGTAAGTGTTATAGAGATTATGAAAACCTGACTATGGGGTGGGGAGCCATACCACTACTATTAAAAGCAGAAAAGCAGTGTTTAATAATCAAAAATTACTTTCCTGTAACAAAGTGGTAAATACAAGCATTTAATCAACCTAGTAGACCTCCATCTAATTGCAGGACTGGGGAGAGCAAAATTTCTGTTTGTTCTTGCACTGCAGAAAAGCAGGTCCCTAGCCTAATAACTAGCAACTAGAGAAACACCTGGCATTCAGGGAATTTCAGTATCACAACAGCTTCCTTCTGCCAGATTCCCGGAAGCCTTTAGGATTATGTAGAACACACTTGCTTGAAGAAAAGCCTGTGACAGCCCGTTTCACAGCCTTGCTCCCACTTTCAGCCCCAAACTATTCTCTAAGTCCATCCCATTCAACACCATAAACGCCATAGGTAGTCCACTCACATTTCTTTAACTTTATCCATAGTTGTGCCTAATGGGATGACATTTGGATAGACATTCACAGGACAGATGTAGCTCAAGAAATCTTTAATCTGGAGGAAAGAAAACAAAATGGCATTAGTTATCTCTCCCATGAAAACCCTGGGTGTTTGAGAAGAGCGAAGCGAGGAGAAGCTGAAGTCTCTCGAGACTGGTTCCCAACACCGACTGCACCTGAGGAGTGTTCGGGACGCTTCAAAAAGAGGTGCACAAAGTGTGGGCCCTACCCCCAAAGATCCCCTGACACCGAGCTGAGCGGGGCCTGGGGAGCAGTTGATTCTAGTCTCCAGTAAGGTGTGAGACTCACTGGTGACTGGGATTCAGAGACTGTCCTTCATACGGCCTTAGTTTCCTTAGCTAAGGTCATTCACCCACAGTAAATACTTCTTCCAGGAAGTTGGAATTTAGCTGAGTATTTAATATGCACAAGGAAACAAGGTCTTCAAACTGTATTCCTTTCCTCTGACATGTAATTGTTAGCAATACACCAAGAAGAACTACATCTTTGAGATTGCCTGCTTTGTTCTCAGGAGTTATTCTAACCAAGGACAGTGACATGCAAACATGTCATGTCATGAATACCTTCTGCAAAGCTCGGAATGCTAAACAAGAACTTTGACCATTCCTCAAAACATCTCTTAACAACCCAGACCGGCTTCTGCTTTGTCACTTACTAGATCTTGGTGAGCTTGTGATCTCAGTCAAGTTATCTCATGTCTCTTAGATTCTTTAACAGTATGACATAATACATATGAAGTGCTTAGCACATGGTTAAATATTCAATAAAACTATTAGGAGTTGGTCATAACAACACAAAGATTTTTCTTTCTTTCTGCACATGGGGAGACTGAGACACAAAGCATTAGCACCCAACTTTTTCAAGTAAAGCAGCACAGGAGGTAGGGAACCCAGCAATTATTAATAACTGGATTAAAACAAAACAGGAATCTTAAGCCTAGGGGAAAGACAAAGATCCATTCTTCGGCTACTTTTCATAAACAATTTCATTTGCACTTTCAGAGCAGGCATGCAATGGAAAACCATTGTTACCTGCCCACAACCTATCTGATTTGTATAATCAATCCAAAGTTGAAGCAGGTAGAAATCTGAGGCTTTTGAAGGGAATAAGAATGAAGAAAGCAAGGTCAGACCTGCACACCAGAAACGGTTCAGGGAGACAGACACCCAGTAGAGGGCACCTTCTGCTTGTCCATAAAGTCACTGCAAACAGTGGACCGCTGTTCCTGGTGGAGTAACTACGGGGTTCTTGTGAGCCTCTAGTCACAGCACTTTGTCAACCAATCAAATACACAATCTTGCTTTATGTGAGTTTCTCTTTAAAGATATCTCACATAATATATACTGTTGCCCCACGGCCCGTGGCTCTGTTACAACTGAACAAAAATCAAACGGGTGCCTCCTCCATAAGGCACACTGCTGCCTCCTTGTGCTTAGGAATACTTGACAGCACTTCAGCATTACACCTGGGGGCTCTTTCAAACAACAAAATCACCCCCAAAGCACAAAAATGTGGAAAATGCAGCAGTAAATAGTGAAAAGGACCTTGTTAACAGTCTACGAGCTGAAACACAAGCTGAGTCTGGAATGTGCATGTCAGGCAAGTCCAATCCTTTGCTTCGCAGCTGTACATGTGTGCAAAGGACCACAGAGCACCATGCACACTGATGTGAGGGTTCAAACAAGTGTCAGTGAGCAGGCGGGTTTGTAATGAGGAATCCACGAATAATGAGAATCAATAATACTTGGCGGGGGGGCGGGGGAAGAAAGGACATAGAAAACAAACCTATGGTTTCCAAAGGGGAAAGGGGGTGACAGAGGAATACATTAGGAATTTGGGATTAACAGATACACACTATTATGTATAAAGTAGATAAACAAGGACTTGCTGTATAGCATAGGGAACTATACCCAGTATTTTGTAATAACCTATAAGGGAGAAGAATCTGAAAAAGAATGTGTGTATAGATATGCATATATCTATCTATATACATACACACACACATACAAATAATGGAATCACTTTGCTATACACTAGAAACTAATACAACATTGTAAACTAACTATACTTAAATACAATTTTTTTTAAAAAAAGAATGTCATTATCTAGAGCTGTTCAAATCAGTACCATCCCCACAGCTCACTGCTGCAGAGCTGTATCTGTGTACCTCCAATACAAAAAATAGCCATTATCAGGGAAATGCATTAAGTGCAGAAATGGCAAAACTAAAATCATATATGACAAAAGTGTCATAAAAAGCCAGCTTTGATTTTGCTTTTTCTCCAATATATGAAATTACCAAACCCTTGCTCTTGTAAGAGGCTAGCATTTACTTTGGAAATGCTTGAGGATTTTCCAAATATATTACATATGTCAGGCTCCCATCCTAGTAGGTCAATATCCTATATAAAAAGTGCCCTCACATAACCATACTAAGTGCTCTTCAACTGAGTAATTCTACTATACTGATCCTTACAAAGGTCAGAGTGTATACCCCAATTAGCTTTGTTTTTCCATACTTATGAATACTGAGGACTATTTTTTAAATGGCTTTTAAGTACAATCAAAATCTGGTAGCCTATCATGAGGTTTTTATCTGCGGTGCTCCTTCAAATAAGATTTAAGATATTTTTTCAGTCTTTCTTTTTATTGAAGTACTCTTTCAAATAAGATTTAAGATTTTTTTTATTGAAGTATAGTTTATGTACAGTATTATATGTAGCAGGTATACAATGTAGTGATTCATAATTTTAAAAGGTTATACTCTACTTATACAGTACTGACTATATTCCTTGTGTTATATAATGGAGTATTTTACCTTCTTAACTATGACTTCAATAGGGACACTTTTTTTGTCAGCCTTTAAATTTTATTTATTCAACTACAGCTGATTTACAGTATTGTATTCACTTCAGGTGTACAGCTTCAGATTCCTTTCCATTATAGGTCATCACAAGACAGTGAATATAGTTCTATGTGCTGTTTAAGATTTAGGATTGTTTTATGACAGGTAAACAGAACTGAAGTGGGGAATTTCAAATAAATCTAGAAAGCAAGGCAGAGAGAAAACCTTAATTGTATGTTTTCTTCAACGTTTAGGTTGAAAATGGTGATGATCAGCAGTTTCCTTTAGACTTAGTGACATACCTCATCCACTGAGATGTCTTCCCCGCATTTCTTTAGGAAAAGCCACAACCCACCTTGAGCAGTAGAAAAAGAGATGCCCCTAGAAGTCACAAAGGCTGCCAAGGTCCTGAGCTTATGGGATCCTCTTACCTCGCTATAGGAGGAATGAAAAGAAAAGCAGGCTCTGTAGGAACTCTCACCAGTCCTAGAGGGAGATGCAAACACAAAATTAAAGGTCACTTAATCAAAACTAAGTTCTAAACTTCAAGTCTTTTCATGAAGGCTACTGCAGTGTAAAATCATCCTACCATTAGTAATTTCTTCCTGGCACAGGGGAGAACCCTTTCCAGAAGCATAAATTTTTGTAGACATTCTGAATGGTGAACATTAAGGAAATTTGCTAAAACATAATGATCAGTGTGGGGCTCCTCTACTCCACCAAGGGCTTCTACTTCCTACAACATCCATTTATGACTCCCCACCAAGCAAGACACCCCAACTCTAACCCTCTTGTCTGTCTGATGCAGGTAGACCCTGGGAGATACTGGCCAAGAGACAGGTTTGGAAGCAGCGTTTCTTTGGTTCAAATAGAGTTTAAATGTCAGAGGTTATTTCCCACAATTGTAATGTATCCTATTCTTGGGCTTAGGCTAGACTGCATTTAAAACACTGATTTAATTGATGCCTTCAAAGTGTGATGCTGGAGAAGACTCTTGAGAGTCCCATGGACTGCAAGGAGTTCAAACCAGTCAATCCTAAAGGAGATCAGTCCTGAATATTCATTGGAAGAACTCATGCTAAAGCTGAAGCTTCAATCCTTTGGCCACCTGATACGAAGAGGTAACTCACTGGAAGAGACATTGATGCTAGGAAAGACTGAAGGCAGGAGAAGAAGGGAGCAACAGAGGATGAAATAGTTGGATGGCATCATCGACTCGATGGACATGAGTTTGAGCAAGCTCCGGGAGATGGTGAAGGACAGGGAAGTCTGGTGTGCTGCAGTCCATGGAGTCGCAAAGAGTCAGAAATGACTTAGTGACTGAACAACAAGGTTTCTCTTCAAAGATGCTGCTTGCTTACCTCACAATGATGTTGGTTTTTCTGGTTCTTTCTCCAAACCACATGGTAGATGGCTTAATGCTGATTGTGTGGAGTGGAATTCTATTTTTGGAAGTAATGCCACATGGTAACTTATTCCACTGAAAATATTCCTCTGCCTAAAAACATTTTAAAAATACAGAAAAACAGTTTAACATTTTCAACAAATCTGTTTGTAGGCAGGGTCTCAAAACCAAACACAGATGAATTTTCAGACATAGATAATAGACAAACAGACATGAAACAGGTAAGTCCAAAGTGAGGAGCATTCCACAAAATGACTGGCCTGGACTCTTCAAAAATGTCAATGTGATGAAAGAAAAGCAAATGACTGAAGACTTACTTGATCTACATCAAAAGAAACTGAGGAGATCTGAGTGAATGCAACACATGCTTCTAAATAAAATCCTGGGGACTTCTCTGGTGGGCTAGTGGCCAAGACTCCACACTCCCAATGCAGGGGGCCCAGGTTCCACACCTGGTCAGGGAGCTGGCTCCTACATGCTGTAACTAAGAAGTCATATGCCATGCTAAGATCCGGCACACCCAAATAAATAAACATATATTTTTTAAATCCTGGATAGCCCTGCTCCTCCTTCCACAAGCCATAAAGGACACAATTGGGACAACTGGATATTTGAATATGGACGACATCGCATCCAACAGTGTTGTATCAGTGCTGAATTTCCTGAGTGTGAGAACTGTACTGTGGTCATATAGGAGAATGTCCTTGTTTAGGGTGAAGTGTCATGACCCAAATGGACTGAGGGGGTGGCATGCTGGTTACACACACACAGAAGAGAGCGATGAGGCTGCCAGGAAGAAGACATGGTGGTGTTAACACAGAGTGGAATCCAGATGACGAGGGCGAGGTGTTCATAACTCCAGGGTATACATTCGGAAAAGAAAAAAAAAATAGGAACACTAATTTGAAAAAATATATGCACCCCAATGTTCACAGTAGCATTACTTATAATTGCCAACATGTGAAAGCAACAAGATGTGGTACATATATACACCATGAGCTATGAGAGGGAAGTTTGGGGGAGAATGGATACATGTATATGTATGACTGAGTCTCTTCACTGTTCACCTGAAACTATCACAATGCTGTTAATTGGTTATACCCCAATATAAAATAAAAAGTTAAAAAAGAAAAAAATAATACAAAACAAGAGCATTATCAGCTCAACTAATGCTGATAATGTGCCATAAGATAAGAAAGAAATTTTGCCATTTGCAACAATGTGCATGGACTTGCAGGGTATTATGTTAAGTGAAATAAGTCATACAGAAAGACAAATATGATATCACTTATTCGTAGAATCTAAAAAATACAACCAACTAATGAATATAACAAAAAAGAAGCAGACTCACAGATACAGAGAACAAACTAGTGTTAACAGTGGGGAGAGGGAAGGGAGAGGGACACACAGGAGCAGGGGATTAAGAGGCATAAACTGTTAGGTATAAAATGAGCTACAAGGGCATATTTACAGCATGAGGAAATAGAGCCAATATTTTATAATAACTATAAATGGAGTACAATCTTTAAAAACTGTGAATCGCTATATTGTACACATGTAACCTATAACACTGTACACCAACCATACAAAGTGTAGCACTCAGTTGCTCAAGTCGTGTCTGACTCTTTGCAACCCCATGATCTGTAGCTTGCCAGGCTCCTCCAACCATGAAATTTTCCAGACAAGAATACTGGAGTGGGTTGCCATTTTCTACACCAAGCAAAAAGAAATCTGCCATTTAAAACATTTATGAGGTGGTGTTGGGGAAAAGACTACAAGTCCAACAAAAAAAGGACAAAACACTCTCTCCTTTGTATCGATATTATTTTTATCCATCCATTAAATAACTGTGTGGGGTGTGTGTGTGTGTGTATACATACACAAACAAAATGATGAAGTAAATTCATGATGTAAGTTATAATATGCAGCTGAACAATCATCAAAAGAATATCTTAGCTTGTATCTCTCCTGTGGTGGTTTGAAATAGAATATTCCATGGTATGGATAAGAGTCTTTTATTTTTTAATTTTGCTTTACTTTAGGGCAAAGAAACTTTAGGATTTTGGCTGATGGAGTTACATAGTATTAATACTACAGTGATTATCCAAATGTATAAATGTACTATTTACTAAAATAAAAATTACTCAGTATTTGAATGCCAAGATAAAAAATTTAGAGAAAAATTATGATCACACGAACCCCTGCATTTGGCGGTCACTAATTAGTGGTTAAGTTACACTGAATGACAATATAAATTAAAATGGAAATGTTAAAGCCAAATTCAAAATTGAATCCCTGGCAGTTAATAAGAAATGGAAGTTCTATAGCAGCATCAGAAAACCAATTACCAGTGAGTTTCAAAGACACAAAAAATATTCATTTGAAACTGGATCACCAATACACGTAACTGCTTCAAAATTTAAAGGACTTCCCTGATGCTCCAGTGATTAAGACACCACACTTCCAATGCAGGGGGCACAGGTTTGATCCCAGGTTGGGGAACTAAGATCCTGCATACCACATGGTGTGGCCAAAAAATTTAAAAAAAAAGAATCAAATCAAAGTTATATCTAGATATTTACCTCAAATGAGAAGAAAAATAAAGTTTATAAATGTGCATGTGTCATGAGTTTCAAAAGTAAACCACAATGGATGGTGATTACGTTTTGTTAAATTTTAAATTATAAGCTCTAATGTTACTACTTTGCTTACAAATAAATTGTTCATTACATAATTCATTATAAACAAACATATATCAATTGTATAAATATATTTCATTAGAAATTACAAGTATTTGTGTCTGTTTACTAGTTAGGTTTATGGTAATGGAATATAGTGATGTATGACTCACTGCACAACCCTGATCTAATACAGGGATCTCAGCCTCACTTTTCACATTTGGAAATTGAAGAGCCTAGAAAATGGGATTTCTGAGGTTTCTTCTGGACCTGAAATTCTGGTTTCTGTGGATCATACAAACAGTAAGAAAAAGAGCTCACCGCGTACCCTTGGATGTCGACACGCATGGATCTGAGTGTCACGGTCTGTTGTCAGATGATGGAGAATGTCAGGCATGTTTCGAAACATGTCTAGTTTATCCACATGAACCTGAGGAAAACAATACAAATAAGCACGTTATTGGAATTGTATTTGCTGTAAATAAAGTATTCAAGGCTAAACTGGGCAGGGGTAAATCATCCAGTTAGAAAATAACTTTCTTCTTCCTCGAAGCCCAGTTTTCAAGTCTTTCAATGCCTGTTAGTACCTGCCAGGACATCAAGATCCCATGCCCTGCGACTGGCATTACTGCCCACTGTGGGTGGCAGTGACAAGCACAATGCCTTGGCTGGTGGATTTCAATGGATCCCCCCATCAAGTCTTTCAGTTCATATTGCTTGTACGTCTGTTCTACATCATGCTTTGTTCTAAATATTGGGTTTACTGTAGTGTACATAGCAGACAAAAACAACCAAGAATCACTTGCTGGACTGCCCTGGTGATACAGTGGATAAGAATCTGTCTGCCAATGCAGGGGAAAGGGGTTTGATCCCTGATCCAGGAAGATCTCACATCCAGCAGACCAGCTAAGTCCGTGTGCCACAACTACTGAAGCCCACCTAAAGCCTGTGCTCTGCAACAAGAAAAGGCACCGTAATAAGAAGCCTGCACACGGCAACAAAGGGTAACCCTACTTACTGCAAAAGAGAAATCCTGAGTGCAGCAAAGAACCAGTTAAACCAAAAATTAAATAAATAAATAATTTAATAATAATTAAAAAAAAAAAAAGTCACTTGCTCATGGAATTCCCTAGCAGGTCCAGCGGGTAGGACTTGGTGCTTTCACTGCCAGGGCCTAGGTTTGATTCCTGGTCAGGGAACTTTGCAAGCAGTGAGGTGTGACCAATAAATAAATAAAATGTCTATAAAAGGACTCACTTGCTCAAGAAAACACACATAAGATGCTATATAGCAACAGCTGGCAGGAGGGGAGGCCAGCAGGAAGCGGAAGCAGAGACCCAGATCCTCCCTTTCCACACTCTTCTTTATTGGATGAAAGAGGACTCCGGCAGACGCAACAAAGCAAAACAGAACAAAGCTCAGCCACCTTCAGAATTTTAAAGCTAATACGTTTTAAATTGTTAAAATCAACATGTTAGTTTTATTTAAATCTTCTCTTCTGGGTATTTTAGGGTAAACAACAAGTACCTAAATTGATACAAGGATAATGAAATGGCACCCTTCCCAAGCATTCTAATTTTGAAGTCTGAATAACAAAACAGATTAATGTTAAATCAGTGTGGAAACTAAATACCCAGACAGGTGTAGAAAGAACCCAAGCCTGACTGTGATCTGGCCTTATTCCTCTCACTGCCTGTT
Organism: Antilocapra americana; assembly: GCA_007570785.1. NCBI lineage: Eukaryota > Metazoa > Chordata > Mammalia > Artiodactyla > Antilocapridae > Antilocapra > Antilocapra americana. The sequence continues at coordinate 3,593,931 of ML660812.1, read as the reverse complement.
TTCCTAACGACTAACAAGAAGAAACAAAAAATGGATTTTTCTGGTAAACTCTGAGATGTACAGAGAGACATAGGGAAACTTTCATCCTCATGAAAATGAAGGTGCTTGAAAAGGTTGCTATAAATCATCCCTCAGATCTCATTTCTCAGATCCCTCATTCAGAAAACCTCACTCTTCTCCCTTTTCCTATGTGCTCTTTTCCCACCAGGCATGCAGAATCTTAGTTCCTTGACCAGGGACCGAACTTGTGCTCCCGCACTGGGAGTGCAGAGACCAGACCCCTGGACTACCAGAAAAGTTCCTATACGCCCTTGTTAAATTCCTTCTATAGAGTTGTTTCTGTTCCCTACAGAGGGATTAAGAGACTTGCAAGAGGGCTCACTCCGGAGTCACCTTCCTAGGACCTGCCTCCTCTCCACCATCCCTGGGCACCTCCGAGGCCCAGGGTTTCTCTCTGCCAGGTTTCCAAGCTGGAGCTTCCAGTCTTGTAGATTTCACACACCACTGAAATTCACAGAACAAATTCAGTATTGATAGGTGGTGGCTAGCTTTATATTTCACCAAGAAAGGACATGAGGGGGAAAAAAAAGCAGACTGTAAAATGTATGCAAGTGCACACACGCACACACAACATATAATTACTGTGATTTTTATTTAAAAGGCCATTTTAACACCAAAACACATAGGAACAACAATCTCAGAATGAAAGCAAATCTGTCCCAAAATGGAGAATTAGCAGCTTTATGCCAAAAATATTTGGACAGGAAAACTTGAAGGAAGAAATTAAGGAAAGATGGACTTAGGAAGTAAGGCTTATGGAAAGCGGTATTGGGGGTTGGGAGTGGGGAGAAATTGTTTAAATTTCAAATGTAAAAGCACTAAACCTTTTTAGTTTTACTAAATTATGTTGTATATAAGTGTTAAGTTCATGGCAGAAGTTTGCTAACCAGAGGATTGATAATAAAAGATGTCAAATGAAGTAGAATTTAAACATCCAACTGATTCCAGCATTTGTTTTGTTCAGAGCCACCACCAAAAATCCATCTTCTCTCAGGGGTCGTGGGCACTGCCAGAAGCAGTCACTCTGCTCACCTTGCTGCTGGGGTTCCCAAGAGCCCAGCACTCAGCTCCCATGGAAGGGACAGGTGAATACCAGCTTGACCTGATGTGTTTCCTTCAAGGGGAAGGGGCTTAGTGCCCCAGGGAAGTATTCTCCATACACTTTTGACCATGATCTCCAGTAAGAAATATGTTTTTGAATTATGATCTTTTCCCAAGCTGGCGATTTGTGGCACACTCCTTTCTCAGGATACTGGGCAGAGGCAGAGCTGCAGCCCCTGGTCAGGCACGCAATCATGAGGGTGAACACACAACCAGAACACACAACCATTCTGTGTGTCTGTGTCCAGAGCACACAACCATTCTGGTTTTCACGTACAGCATTCAGTAAGTTACACCAGACTCCCAACACTTCATTGTAAGATAGGCTTTGTGTTGGATGGTTTTGTTCAACAGTAGGCTAATCTGTATTTGGAGCACATTTCAGGTAGATGAGGCTAAGCTATGATGTTCAGTGGGTCTCAGCTATTAAAGGCATTTTTGACTTAATGATAAGCAATGGCCTGAGTAGGACAAAGCCCTGTGGTTAACTCAAGGAAGGTCTAGGTAGGCACATGTCTGATTCCTGACATAAATTTTCATGTTTCAGTGATTATTCTTAACTGTAAGCAACCTCCTCAGATATTTCCTAGTTCAAATGTATTCTCATTGCTGGTCACAAACACTAAATTTCATGAAAAAAAAAAAAATCCTTTAGGGGACTTCTCACAAAAGGGCTCTTCCCACTGTCAATTCTCCCAAGAGGAAGCAAATAAAGATGACAAAGGCTGTGTTCAGGGCTTCCCTGGTGGCTCAGTGGTGAAGAATCCACCTGCCAATGCAGAAGACACGTGTTTGATCCCTGATCCAAAACAGATTCCACATGCCATGAGCAATTAAGCCCGTGCACCGCAACTATTGAGCCTGTGCACCACTACTACTGAGCCCACGTGCCACAACTACTGAAGCCCGGGTGCCCTGGAGCCTGCGCTCCACAAGAGGAGCCACTGCAATGAGAAGCCCATGCACCACAATGAGGCGCAGCCCCAGCTTGCCACTACAGAAAACCCCACACAGCAACGAAGACCCAGCACAACCAAAAATAAATCAAGTAATTAAAGACTGCGTCCATCTGTTATGGTTTTCAGTTTGGGGGATGCTGGGAGCAGGCATGAGGAAAGGGAGGAGAGGAGGAGACAGCAGGATGGAAGCTCAGAGCAACAGAAAAGAAAGGGTTGTCAGGTACCTGGAGCCCAAACTCCTCGCTGAGGTTGGTGAAGAGATACTCGTAACCATAGGCAGCCTTGCAGTTCAGCCACACTACGTGGTAGGGGCTTCGTGAGATCCAGCTTCGGACCAGCTCCAGGATTCCACGCAGACACTCCTCCTGGGCATGAAGGTTCAAAGGCAGTTAACACTGCTCCACACCCGAGCTTCCCAGATACCCACAGCAACAGGAACAATTAACATCCCATCTGTTACTCCCCAAACCACCCTCTTAAGAAATACAGCTGTGCTCCAGGGAGACGTACTCGACTAGGAATTTGATAGTATTTCGGGTCGCAGAAAGTTGTGTCTAAGTACACACTCTGGATGTCTTTCACTCTGAAAACAAAATTGAAACAACAGGTGTGACTCATTTCATGGGAAATAAAATACGAAGCCTACACTTTCAGTTATTTTACAGTTTGTTCTGTCATTTGGATTTTTTCTTATTTCAACCTTGTTGGGAAATGATTTCCATATGATAAAATAATACAGCTCTTGCATATATGGTTCAGTGAGTTTTCACCAATTCATGTAATTACCACCCTGATCAGCACATAGAATGTTACCATCCCCTCATTTCAAGAGGAAAAATGTGACTTCCTGTTACAAATATCATTATAATCCTGTTAGATTTCTAACAGAAATGAAGGCTGGTATTTAGTGAGGAGAAACAAAAACCTTTAAAACAATGCAGTCTTAAGTTTCCAGAACTCCACAAAGCCCAGTACCTGCCCCCAGAGTGCAGAAGCTCCATTCTGGCAGCTTCTCCTTTAGCCAACCTGAAGTCTCCTGTGTACAAGACAGTTCCATTGTTGCCCTGAAATAAAAACCTGGAAAGAAAATAGATCTCAGTGGCTTCTAAGTCTCATATGAAATTCTAATAAATTTATTCTAAATCCATATACTAAATATATGTGCTGTGCTTAGTCACTCAGTTGTGTCCGAGTCTTTGTGACCCTACAGACTGTAGACCTCCAGGCTCCTCTGTCCATGGGGATTCTCCAGGCAAGAATACTAGAGTGGGTTGCCATGTCCTCCTCCAGGGGATCTTCCCAACCCAGGGATTGAACCCAGGTCTCTCACACTACAGGTAGATTCTTTACTATCTGATCCACCAGGGAAGCCCAAGAATACTGGAATGGGTAGCCTCTCCCTTACCCAGGGGATCTTCCTGACCCAGGAATCAAACCAGGGTCTCCTGCATTGCAGGTGAATTCTTTACCAGCTAAGCTACCAAGGAAGCCCACTAAATATATACTAAATACAAATATATACTAAATTCATAGCCCACAGTGCCTGCCAAACACAGCTGCTGTGGTACGGTGCTGATGTAATTCCCAAAGTGTTAAACCACACTGAACCCTCAGCTGCCACATCTTCCCAAACAGGGAAAAAATAACATGGTGGAGATATCACTGAGTGTGCAAGAGACATCCCTGAAATGCATCAGCACTTTTGACTGTATACAGAGATCACCCCTGCTTACAGAGAGAAAGACCCATATGATGAGAAAATGCAAAGCCCATGGGAAGATTGCTACTGAAGTCTTCCACTGTAAGAAAGCCACATTTTGAACTTGACCTGTGCCCCAGGCCCCCCTAGTTTAACTCTGGAAATGAAGGTTTAAAGGAATTGCCATCACAAGAAGCAAATCTTCTGGTACATGTTATTTTCTAAACCCTACAAGTTTATTTCTACAAATGTAACACAAAATAAATGGGCAAAATAGATGAACCCCCTTACATAACTGATCCTGGGCAATGACCAGCAGGTAAAAGAGTCACAACAATCTCTTCCTTCTAAAAAGAAAGAAAAAATTATAATAATAAAAGTTATCATTAGGACCCAGCTAAACAAAGCCCTCCTGAGTAGAATGTACACAAGTACTTCTCAAGAACATGCTATGTCTTTCTCCTCCTTTCCCCTCCAAATCCTGCAAACAAGTGGAATACTCGTCCACAAAACAAATGGTTAAATGCAGAGTTCCAATGCAACCCAGCAATTCCACTCTTGGGAAGAAAGAAATGAAGTGATGGGCCTAGAGATTATCATACTGAATGAGTAAAGTCGGGCAGAGAAGGAGAAATGTCATATAACATCCCTTACGTGCAGGATCTAAAAAGAAATGATAAAAATGAACTTATTTACAAAACAGAAGCAGACTCACAGACTTAAAGCATGAACTTATGGTTACCGGTGGGGAAGAATGGGGAGAAGGGAGGGGATAGTTCGGGAGTCTGGGATGGACATGGACACGCTGCTGTATTTAAAATGGATAACCAACAAGGTCCTACTGTCTAGCACAGGGAACTATGCTCAAGGTTATGTGGCAGCCTGGAGGGGAGGGGAGTTTGGGGGAGAAAGGATACACGTGTATGTAGGGTTGAGTCCCTTCGCTGTTCACCTGAAACCATCACAACATTGTTAATCGGCTCTGCTCCATCATGGTAACTCCTGCAGTTACGTTTGACATCGTTCATTTCCAAGGCCCCTTTAAAACAGGCTCTCCCACTGGTTGGAGCTGGAGGCAAACACACAAGCCCCAGTGTGTGAGAAGAAACAGAAAGGGCCGGAGTGGGGCAGCAGGACTCTGATCACTGAGGGCCACCTGCTGCCTGCCGCCCAATTCTGGGAAAGCCTTTCACTAACACGCCAGGGACGGCGGGCACCTCCCCAAAGTGCCAGCTAACGGACCTCAGGATGGCATTTAGGGAGGTTCAGGCCCTCCCTACCCTCTGCCTCAGAACAGTTACTGTGGAAGTACTTCAGTGTCTGGTCTCTTCTGGGAGGACACGTGAAAAGTCCGTCCCTGTCTCATGACAGCCATACCACCAAGGACACGCTTCAGAGTTAAACGTGTCAACAAAGCAGGTTCTAACTGGGCTACATAACAAATATTAACTGGATTTGCCGTAAGACAGGAAAACACCTCCCAGCCCGATGTATAATTTGAGATAAAAATAAATACATACAAAAACAGTGGGTCCACAATCCTAGTCACTATTAAAAAAACAAAATTGAATGCACAACACAAAAGTACCTGTGTCTGAATTTAAAGACAAAAAGTAAACTAGATCCATTTGAACGATGTCTTTTTCTTGAATAAGAAAATTATTCATAAAAAAATCACAATATATATAAATTTCCTGCAAAAATATTAAACACTTTTATATACCTAACATTATAATAAACTTAATACATGTGTCATAATACACAGTAATCATACCATTACTATGGCACTCCTATAACTAGCATGTGACATTAATAGAAGCAATTCTGTCCTTAGAATTGAATAGAAGCAACGTTCAGTCCCTTAGATGTAGAAAATAAATACATCACAGTTTTTCTCCTTACAAACTCATTCATTTATTGTAAATTTTATTTCTGGTTAAATGAGCATTTAAAATCAAGGAGAAAAATAATCATTTAATGCTAAATAACAATTTTTAGAAACACAATATTTAATATTTAGTTACCTCGCCTGATGCTTCATCGACTAAAGATATCTGGGTAGGAGTTTCAATTTCAATTGACACCTATTAAAATAAGACATCAGGTATATATCATATTGTACACAGTCTTTCATGACTTTATATGCCTTTGCCATCTAAACACAGAAAGGGAGCTAAGAAATATTATAGACTCTCAGTGGAACAATTTCTAATTTCACTATAAAAACAGTTTTACAGCTTGAAAACATGATAAAGTTAAAATTACACTTTGTTGAGATTGATGTGGCAATATGTATATATTGGATGCCTTATAAACCTGTACATCCTCAGACACAGCAATTCTACTATGAATTCAATTTCCCCCCTTCACCTCCCCAACCCTCCCATTCCCACTGAAGTTGAGTCTTTGTACAACATGTAGTCACATGTTCCTTGTATTTAGATTTTCTGCTGCAGAACACAGTCTGCCATCAGTCTGTGATGTGTTGGCCTAATTCACAGATTCAAGAAGCTATCCACATACTTTATAGAATGGCAACCAGCATAGAGAGGCATTCAGTAAGTAGTTGATGAATGAAGATAATTTTTCATCTTTTTAGTCCACTGATGTCACAATACCTACAGTAAGGTTCAGGTGTGAAAATAACCTTTTATTTTTGGATCAAACACACAGTATTCATGCTGTACTATTTTTTTTTAATATTGTTAGATTCAATCATCCTTAATTAGGATGTTCACATGTGCTCACATAGAAATGGCCTTTTTTCCCCATGTATTATCATTATCCATTTGACAGTGAGGTTGAGCAGCTTATCTTTTTATTCTCTTCTACAATAGGGATTATTTGTTCTTTAAATATTTGGCAAAAGGCAAGATAAAACCATCTGGGCCTGGGGCTCTTTTTGAAGGAGATCTTTGAAAACTGCTTTAATGTCTTTGATGGCTACTTCTTTATTCAAGTTGTCTACTTTTCTTGCCTCAATTTGGGATTTTCCTACTTTTCCAGGTATTTATCCACTCTATCTAAATTATCGAATACCCTATATTAATTTTCAAAACAAGGCACTGCTGTTCATTAGGTTATTTTCCTTTATATCATTTGTTATTTTTATATGCATCTTTGTTTTTTCAATCTTGGCAGAAGTTTATCTTTATTTCTCTACAGACCCAGCTTTTACTTTCATCCATCTTCCTTTTTATTTTCTGTGGTAGTTTATTTTCTATGGTAGGTAGGGTGGAATCCAGGTGGGGACAAAGTGGCTTGTATGGCCTGAGAAAATGGGAGTGAGTGGTCCTGGTTTTTACTGTGGTTACAGGGTGGGCCTGGGCTTGCATCTTGGAATGCCATGTAGGTTCCAAAGAAGGTGTAGACTTTTTTTAAATCAGTTTGCCCACATGTAGGGCAGAAGGGAACGGTGGACATGGGAGCTGAAAGTTTCCAGCAGTCAGACATCAAACAGACTCTTATTCAGAATTCTCTGCTAGCTCCCCCAATTATTAATGGTTTAATCCATATAACGACCCCTAATTCTATCTACTCATTGTGGTTGTTTCTCTGATCAATCACTAAGTAATCAGGGACTACTATATCTGGTCTGAATCTATTTTGTCAGTTCCATATATGTTTATATCTTTTCTCTCTTATTTTGGCTGCACTTTGCTGCTTGCAGGATCTTAGTTCCCCAACCACAAAGTGGCATCTTCTTGATACTTTTAAGAGGTTGTCCCTTTGAATAACAAAACCACACTCTTTGAAATTAATGATATTTTTTGCCTTCAACTCTCTGCATGATATAATAGTGGCTACTTAGGCATTTTCAGTTTCTAATTATTCAGTATATCTTTTCCCTTCATTTCACTTAAACCTGCATTTTTCCTTTAGTGTTATCTATGTGTCTTGTAGACCAAAACTTGGGAATCTTTTTTTTAACCTAAACCAAGAATTTGTCTTCTGATCAAAAGTTGAAATAAATCCATTTATATTTAGAGCAATTACTGTTATGACATAACCTTGCCTGCCATCTTCACATTATCGTACGATGCTTTGTTTTTCTCCCCTTTGCTATAACTTTTTATTGGAGAGATGCATTTTATATGGCCAGATTCAAAATTATCCATTTTACTTTTATTTCAGGTCTTTATTATAAATCATGTTATGTTTACTTTTCTTGTTGTAAACTATACGTTATGTTATTTTTCCTAATCTATTCCATGATCTAAATAAAAGATTTATTAATTCTGTCAATAAACAGTTAACACTTTAAAGCTTTAAAATGCAACTCAGCAAGCCAGCCTGGGAGGTTAGACAAAACTAAGCATTTAGGTCAACATGTTGGCGGACAAAAAGAAAAATCAACAACAATAAAATGTCAACCTCTTCTAAACTAATGAATTGCAAAGGCTAAATATCAACATGGTGGTTACTCTGGATAAATACATTGTGTGAGGAAGTGGGCTTTGAATAACAACAATATTTGTTCACTACATCTCGAAAAATATTTCCCACTTGAAAAAAAGAATTGTATCATTCAAAAAATAAAACTTACAATTCGTTTCTCCCAAAACCTGTACTTCGGGCTTGTTAACAACAACTCTTTAGTAACAGGTGAACAGTATAAGCAAACCTTCAAGCTGGGGAAAAAGACAAAAGAAAAAAGTCATTTGTGTGCAATTCAAAATGAGCCGCCATCTGGGTGACTAGGAAATATGTTTCAACGTGTGTTAGCTGTCTTGAATAAATCAGAAACTGTACTGGCACAAACGTATTGGACTACTTCCCAGCAGGCCAGCAGTCCAATGATCACTTCAGTCCCATGATGGTGTAGAGGGACAGGGAAGAAGCAGAGGACAGACCAGACGGGGCCCTCTGACCTCCTCAAAGGCTGGTCCTCACCATTCTCATCTTAAAGACATGCATTTTACAGGATCAACTGTGTCTGGAGAGATAACATCAAAGGGTAAACTACCTCTGCAGAAGGGGCAAGGGGACAGGAGACATCTGCCCTGTACTTCATATAAATCTATTTCATTTATGTTTTTAGTGGGCAGAAATCAATTTCATGACAAACTTTAAAACTTCAACACTCTGTTTGGTTCAGTTTGGTTTGGTTCAGTCAGTTCAGTTCAGTTTGGTTCAGTCACTCAGTCGTGTCCCACTCTTTGTGACCCACAGACTGCAGCACGCCAAGCCTCCCTGTCCATCACCAACTCCTGGAGTTTACTCAAACTCACGTCCATTGAGTCGATGAGACCATCCAACCATCTCATCCTCTGTCGTCCCCTTCTCCTCCCACCTTCAATCTTTCCCAGCATCACGGTCTTTTCCAGTGAGTCAGTTCTTCACATCAGGTGGCCAAAGTATTGGAGTTTCAGCTTCAGCATCAGTCTTTCCATTGAATATTCAGGACTGATTTCCCCTAGGATGTACTGGTTGGATCTCCTTGCAGTCCCAGGGACTCTCAAGTGTCTTCTCCAAAACCACAGTTCAAAAGCATCAATTCTTCAGCACTCAGCTTTCTTTATAGTCCAACTCTCATATCCATACATGACTACTGGAAAAACCATAGCTTTGACTAGACAGACCTTTGTTGGTAAAATAATGTCTCTACTTTTTAATATGCTGTCTAGGTTGGTCATAACTTTCTTCCCAGGAGCAGGCATCTTTTAATTTCATGGCTGAAGTCACTATCTGCAGTGATTTTGGAGTCCAAAAAAATAAAGTCTGTCACTGTTTCCTTTATTTCCCTATCTATTTGCCATGAAGTGAAGGGACCAGATATCATGAACTTAGTTTTCTGAATGTTGAGTTTTAAGCCAACTTTTTGACTCTCCTCTTTCACTTTCATCAAGAGGCTCTTTAGTTCTTCTTCACTTTCTGCCATAAGGAATCAGCCTGCAATGCAGGAGATCCTGGTTCAATTCCTGGGTTGAGAGATCCGCTGGAGAAGGGATAGGCTACCCCCTCCAGTATTCTTGGACTTCCCTTGTGGCTCAGCTGGCAAAGAATGCAGGAGACCTGGGTTTGACCCCTGGGTTGGGAAGGTCCACTGGAGAAAGGAAAGGCTACCTACTCCAGTATTCTGGCCTGGAGAATTCTATGGATTGTATTAGTCCATGGGGTCGCAAAGAGTCCGGACACTCCAGTTTAGAAGTTAGGAACATAGTCTATGGCAGATCAAACTTTCCAAAGGTGGTCATGTTAACAAACATCCCCCCAATCACACATGGCCTTCTTAACAAAATGGTCATGGAATTTCCACTGACAGGAGGGGTCTGTGTTGACCTCCCCTTGAACCTGAACAGACCTTTGTCACTGCCTCAGCCAAAAGAATGTGACGGAAGTAATACTGTAGGGCTTCTGAGTCTAGATCTCTAGACAATATAGCTGCTGCTAGCTCTCTTTTAAGGTCTCTGGTGGCCAGATGGTCAAGAATTCACCTGCAATGCAGGAGACCTGGGTTCAGTCCCTGGGTGGATTGATACCTTGGAGAAGGAACTGGCAGCCCACTGAAGTATTCTTGACTGGAGAATCCCAAGGACAGAGGAATGTGGTGGGCTATATCCATGGGGTCGCAAAGAGTCAGACACAATTGAGTGACTAACACAGCTCTCATTTGGGACGTACACTTTTTTTTTCCTTTAAAAACTCCAGCTATCCTGAAACCACTATGCTGAAGAGAGATTTTTAGAGGTAGAGATACCCAAAGGGCCCCACCTGTTTGAGTCTGCCTAACCCAGGTGTCAGACATTGAATGAATAAGCCTCCACAATGTAACGTCAGCCCTATATAATACCCAGTCAGGCAGAAACCAGCCGTTCCCACCATGCCCTGTCAGAGCTCCTGACCCACAGAAACAGGAGAGAGAGAGAGAGAATACATCATTAGGGTTATTTTAAGCCACTGAGCTTGTGGGTAATTTGTTACACAGCAATAGATAACTAATATAGAGGCTCTAAAATCATACAGACCTGGTGGGAATCCTGGTCCTGCCACTTTACTAGCTGTGTGACCTTGGGCAACTAATTTAACCCCTCTGGTTCCTCAGTTTCCTCATCTATAAAACAGAATTGATTTTACAACCAAAAGCTAAACAATGATGACAGAAGTCAGAGGAGAGGTTATCTGTGAGTGGGAAAGACTAAGTTGAGGAGGGACAGAGTTCTGTACCAGGTTATTACTGTTATATTTCTCAGGCTGCGCAGAGGCTACACACGTGTTTACTTGTGAAAGTTCATCAGACTGTTTCCTAATGATGTAAGTACTTTCCTGTGTAGATGTTACAGCTCAATTAAAATTTTTACTTAAAAAAGCACACACAAATAAATAGCAAGAAAAAATTACCTGCATTCCAACCTTCTTTTCAAGCTAGGGGCTCTTAGTCCTTTCATATGATCTGAAAACATGAAAAGAATCAGATATCATAAATACATTATTTTTTCAGGGTATTCCTTGACCCAAGGAAACTGAGTCATCTGTTCTTTATAGACTTCCTTTTAAGAGAAAATAAATGAGAGTTTCACTTTTATAGGAGCATTGATTTGTATGAGCTCTTGCTTCTGCAAGTGAAGAATCCACTGAAAATAGGACAAGAACCACCAAAGCTGACCATCTCTGAGCCAAAAGAAGCCATTTAAAAGGAGAATGAGCCTCTGTATCTTAGGGTAGAGTCTAAATCACTTGGAGTAGCCACAGAAAAATGCATGACCAGGGTCTCTTTTGGAACTGCTTCCATCATTTTCCTCTACTCTCTTTTATTTCAATCCAATCATCTTTGGACCATGCTATCTCTAACCCCTTCAATTCCAGTCACTAAGTTAGTCCATCTGGAAATTCAAGTTTGTTTCCATGGAACCCTTGAGGAAACCATTCACGCTTAGGCCAGAATAAGAAGAGTTTCGTTAACTTCTCAGCCAACTATGACTGCTGGATTGAAGCTCATTAAAGAGCCACTGGACATAAACGACCATTAGAGTAGATGAACTTCACAAATATATGCAGGATGTTTCATGCAAAAGCAACAGAACACACATTCTTCTCAAATGCACAGGGAACATTTTCTAAGACATACACTTATTAGGCCACAAAATGAGTCTCAATATATTTAAGAAGTTTAAAATCATATCAAGCATCTTTTCCAACTACAATGGTATAAAGCTAGAAATTAATTACGAGAAAACTGGCAAATTCACAAATATATGGAGATTAAACAACACACTACTGAACAACCAATGGGCCAAAAAAGAAATCAAAAGAGAAATTTCAAAATACCTTGAAACAAATGAAAATGGAAATAAAACATACCAAAATATGTGGGATGCACAAAAACAGTTCTAAGGGGGAAGTGCAAGTGATAAATCTCTACCTCAAGAAATGATTGTACACTTCAAGGAACTAGAAAAATAACAAAGCCCAAAACTATTAGAAGGAAGGAAATAACAAAAATTAGAACAAAAACAAATGAAATAGAGACTAAAAATGCAACAGAGAAAAATCAATGAAACCAACAGCTGGTTCTTTAAAAAGATAATAAAATTGGCAAGTCTTTGCTAGACTCACCAACAAAAAGAGAGACATGCATAGGACTCAAATGAATAAAATCAGAAATAAAGGAAGAGTTATTACAACTGTTGCCACAGAAATGAAAGAGTAAGAGAGTCCTATGAACAACTATACACCAACAAAGTGGACGGCCTAGAAGAAATTGATAAATTCTTACAAACATACAACCTAGAAGGACTGAATCATGATAAAACAGAAAATCTGAGCAGACTGATTACTAGTAAGGATATTAAATATCCTTTCTAATATCAGTAATTGACAAAAATCCAACAAACAAAAGTCCCAGACCTGAGGGCTTTGCTGCTGAATTCTACAAACATTCAATGAACTCATTTTATGAAGCCAGTATTACCCTGATACCAAAACCAGACAAGGACACCACACACAACAAAAAAGAAAATTACAGCCCAATATCCTTGATGTACATAGAATAAAAAATCCTCAACAATATATTAGCAAACAGAATTCAACAATATATTAAAAGGGTCATACACCATGATTAACTGGGATTTATTCCAGGGATGCAAACTTGGTTCAACATCCACAAATCAATCAATGTGATAATCTCATTAACAAAATGAAGGATAAAAATCATATAATCATCTCAACAGATGTCCAAAAGCACTGGACTAAACTCAATATACATTTATGATTAAAAAAATCTCAATAAACCAGGTACAGATGGAACATATCTTAATATAATAAAGGCCATATGTGACAAGCTCTCAGCAAACATCATAATCAGTGGTGAAAAGCTGAAAGCTATTTTTCTAAGATCAGGAACAAGACAAGAATGCTCACTCTTTCCCTTTTATTCACCATAGTATTGCAAGTCCCAGGCAGATCAATTAGACAAGAAAAAAGGCATCCAAAGTGGAAAGAAAGAAGTAAAGCTGATGCTACTTACAGACAGCATTATACATATATGGAAAACCCTAAAGACTCAATCAAAAAACTGTAGAATAAAGGAATTCATTAAAGCTGCAGGATATCAACATACAAAATTCTGTTCCATTTCTACACACTAATAACAAGCCATCAGAAAGAGAAATTAAGAAAACACTCCCATTCACAACTACATCAAAAAGAATAAAATGCCTAGGAATAAATTTAACCAAGGAAATGAAGGCTTGTATATTGAAAACTATAAGACATTAATAAAAGAAATTGAAGATGACACAAATAAATGTTCAAAGATTGAAAGAATCAATATTGGTAAATTGTCCATACCATGCAAAGCAATCAACAGGCTCAATGTAACCAATATCAAAATTCCATTGACATTATCCATAGAAAAAGTTCAAATAATCATAAAATTTGTATAGAACAACAAAAGACCCAAATAGCCAAAGTAGTTTTGAAAAAGAACAAAACTGGAGAGATGTTTTCTGATTACAAAGTGTATTTCAAAGCTATAGTAATTAAACATTATGGTACTGCCATAAAAACACATAGATAGATCAACAAAACAGAATAGCAATCCCAGAAATAAATCCACATATATAGTGTCAATTAATTTATGATAAAAAGTGAAAGTGCTATGCACTCAGTTGTTTCCGACTCTCTGAGACCCCATGGACTGTAGCTAGCCATGCTTCCCTGTCCATGGAATTTTCCAGGCAAGAATACTGGAGTGGGTTGCCATGCCCACCTCAAAATTTAAGACTTACTCCCAAATCCATAGTTATATACATATATATATAATCTTTATTTTTTTTATTTTTGGCTGTGCTGGGTCTTTGTTGCTATGCTTGTAATGAAACTTAACCACTGGCTTATACTATACATAAGAATTAACTCAAAAAAGATTAAAGACTTGAATGTAAGATCTGAAACCATAAAATGTCTAGACGAAAACACAGCTACTTGACATGGGTCTTGATGATTTTTTTTAATCTGACACCAAAAGCAAAAATAAACAAATGATCAATACAATGTGATTTTTCTTAATGGGCAGATCTAAATACACATTTTCCCTAAGACATACAGATGGCCAACAGGAACATCAAAAGATGTTCCACATCACTAATCACCAGTGAAATGTAAATCAAACCCAGTATAAGATATTATCTCATACCCATTGGAATGGTTATTATCAAAAAGAAAAATAACAAATGTTGAAAAGGATGTAGAGAAATGGGAACCCTTGTGCATTGTTGGTGGGAATATAAATTAGTGCAGCCAATTTTATAGAAAACAATATGGAATTTCCTCAAAAATTAAAATACCGAACTATCATATGATCTGGCAATTCCAAATCTGTGTATTTATCTGAAGAAAGATATCTGCACCCCAGGTTTACTGCACTATTATTGACAATAGCCAAGACATGGAAACAACCTAAGTGTTCATCAATAGAGAAATGGATAAAGAAAACTATGGTTTACATGCATGAAGGATATTATTCAGCCATAAAATTGCTGTCTAACCACAAATTAACAATCTTCATAAGTTTTCTAAAAACTGATAACAAGCTTAGTAAGTTTAAAGCTAAAAACAAAAGTATTCTCTCTATATAACTTTTTTCCAGTGCTTTTAAGGCTAATACATAAATGCTGCTGGAAATTAATTTTACTTAAAACTATAACTAAGTTGGTTATTTTGAAAGTCATTTCCTCCTCAAATCATTTACCAAAACTGACTTTCACTTGCATTTTTTAAAACACTGCCCATTACCACCCCTGATGAAAGCAAAGACAGTCAAGCTTGGTTGTTAGGGAAACAATGTTAAATAGTGTGGCAATAACCCACAAGAAAAATATCTAATTACCCTATTCACTACCAACACTGGAAAAGGTCAATTTTCATTCCAATCTCAAAGAAACACAATGCGAAAGGATGTTCAAACTACTCCACAATTGCACTCAGCTCACAGGCTAGCAAAGTAATGCTCAAAATTCTCCAAGCCAGGCTTCAACAGTAGGTGAACCGAGAACTTCCAGATGTTCAAGGTAGATTTAGAAAAGGCAGAGGAACCAGACATCAAATTGCCAACATCTGTTGGATCATCAAAAAAGCAAGAGAGTTCCAGAAAAATATCTACTTCTGCTTTATTGACTATGCCAAAGCCTTGGACTGTGTGGATCATAACAAACTGGAAAATTCTTAAAGAGATGGGAATATGAGACCATCTAACCTGCCTCCTGAGAAATCTGTATGCAGGTCAAGAAGCACAGTCAGAACTGGACATGGAACAACAGACTGGTTCCAAATTGGGAAAGGAGTACATCAATACTGTATATTGTCACTCTGCTTATTTAACATATATGCAGAGCATATCATGCAAAATGCCAGGCTGGATGAAGCACAAGCTGGAATCAAGATTGCTGAGAGAAGCATCAATAACCTCAGATATGCAGATGACACCACCCTTATGGCAGAAAGCTAAGAACTAGAGAGTCTCTTGATGAAAGTGAAAGAAGAGAGTGAAAAAGTTGGCTTAAAACTCAACATTCCAGAAACTAAGATCATGGCATCTAGTCCCATCATATCATGGCAAACAGATGGGGAAACAATGGAAACAGTGACAGACTTTATTTTCCTGGGCTCCAAAATCACTGCAGATGATGGCTGCAGTGGTGAAATTAAAAGACCCTTGCTCCTTAGAAGAAAAGTTATGACCGACCTAGACAGAATATTCAGAGAAGGCAATGGCAACCCAATCCAGTACTCTTGCCTGGAAAATCCCATGGACAGAGGAACCCGATAGGCTGCAGTCCATGGGGTTGCGAAGAGTCAGACACATCTGAGCAACTTCACTTTCACTTTTCACTTTCATGCATTGGAGAAGGAAACGGCAACCCACTCCAGTGTTCTTGCCTAGAGAATCCCAGGGATGGAGGAGCCTGGTAGGCTGCCATGTACAGGGTTGCACAGAGTTGGATACAACTGAAGCAACTTAGCAGCAGCAGACAGCATATTAAAAAGCAGAGACATTATTTTGTTGACAAAGTTCTGTCTAGTCAAAGCTATGGTCTTTCCAGTAGTCATGTATGGATGTGAGTGTTGGACTATAAAGAAAGCTGAGCAATGATGAATTGATGCTTTGGTGTTAAAGAAGACTCTTGAGAGTCCCTTGGAGTGCAAGGAGATCAAACCAGTCAATCCTAAAGGAAATCAGTCCTGAATATTCATTGGAAGAACTGATCCTGAAGCTGAAGCTCCACTACTTTAGCCATTGGATGCGAAGAACTGACTCATGGAAAAGACACTGATGCTGGGAAAGATTGAAGGCAGGAGGAGAAGGGGATGACAGAGGATGAGATGGTTGGATGGCATCACCAACTCAGTGGACATCAGTTTCAGCAAGCTCTGGGAGTTGATGATGGACAGGGAAGTCTGGTATGCTGCAGTCCATGGGGTCGCAAAGAGTCAAACACAACAGAGCGGCTGAACTACCAACACACACACCCTCATATTTATATGCAATGATCTTTAAACTAATGAAAACAAAGCTATCCCCACACCTCACTCGGCTGACACTGACCAAACACACGCCTCTACAGGACAGTCCACCTGCCCCCTTAGAGGGTGCATCTCCTCACATCACTCCTGGTCCAGGCTTTTTGGGACAATGAGCGCATCCCAGAGCAGGACTCTCTGTTATGTAGTTTCTAAACTGTTTGAGTCATGACAAATAGAAGGC
Source organism: Antilocapra americana (assembly GCA_007570785.1). NCBI lineage: Eukaryota > Metazoa > Chordata > Mammalia > Artiodactyla > Antilocapridae > Antilocapra > Antilocapra americana. The sequence continues at coordinate 3,576,908 of ML660812.1, read as the reverse complement.
TGACTCAGGACGCTGCTCCATGTTCCCAAACCAATTCAGTGGGCAGCACTCTGTTCCATCAAGACAGCCCAGCCCACCACCCCATGGGCAGTCAAAGTAACCTGGATGAATTTACTTTGTGATGCTAGTGGCTCAGTGGTAAAAAATCTGCCTGCAGTGCAGGAGACCCAGATTTTATCCCTGAGTCAGGAAGATTCTCTGGAGGAAATGGCAACCCACTCCAGTGTTTTTGCCTGGGAAATCCCAGGGACAGAGGAGCCTGGCAGGCGACAGTCTGTGGGGTCACAACAGTTGGGACATGACTGAGCGACTCAACAAGGACTGCATCGAGTTTCTCTTCCAGGGCCTTTTTTGTTTTCCTTGACCAGAATAAATCATCTTAAGTTGTCTCCAGAAAGGGCCCTTCCCAACCCTGGGCTACTGTCTTAAGGCTATGGGTCCCCTCTTGTCCTCCAGGCCTCACTGGTGCTTAGTCAAGTCTGCCCTGAGCAGAGCACTGGATTCCAGATGGGCCATAAACAAGCATCAAGCAGGTCCACGGCCCACCTTAACTTTCACCAAGATGTGATGCTAACAGTGTGTGTGTGTGTGTTAACAAGAGGCCATAGATATGGTCAGACATCCTGTATCAGTCAGCTCAGGCTGCAATAACAAAATATCAGAGTCTGTGTGGCTTAAACAGAAATGCATTTCTAACAATTCTGGAAGGTAAAGTTCAAGATTAAGGTGACAAGACTGGTTTCTGGGGATGCCTCTCCTCCTGCCTTACAAACAGCCATGTTCTCGCTATGTGCTCACATCTTTCCTCACTGTGCATATGGAGGGAGAGAGCTTTGCTCCTTTTCTTTTAAGGCCACCAGTCCTATCAAATTAGAACCTCACCCTTACAACTTCATTTAACCTTCAAGTGTTAGTTACTCATATGTGTCCAACTCTTCTCGACCCCATGCAGTGTAGCCCACCAGGCTCCTCGGTCCATGAAATTTTCCAGATCAATGGAGTTAACCTTGCTCATTGGAGTTCACCTACTAGTAGTCCCTTCTCCAAGTGCAGCCACTCTGGGAGTTAAGGATTCAGTATCTGAATTTGGGTTTGAGGGGTGTGCAGTGCACAAGTCACTCCATAGCACATCCAAAGAAGTCTGTTTCCCAAAATGGTTAAAAATCACCAATGGGCAATGTGGCAAACCTCGGAAAGCAGAAGGAGGGTTCTTGCCCTTGATGAGTCTACATCCTTACTGGGAAAACAGACCCACGTGGGATCAGAGAACAGGAAAAGTTATTATAAAGTGCTGGACAGGGGAGAGTCTTCCTTAATGTAAAAACTAATGATCATGATTTTACAACTACTCCTCAATTTAAAAAAATAAGTAAAAATATAAATACACAAATAAATACAAAAACAAGCAAACATACAAATTCCTTTAGATGAACATGAACTCTTTCTCAAAACTCGCTACTGCAAAATATGAAGGCCAAGCCCTGAATCCATTCTTTCATTGTGGCCACCACATGTGAGTTCAGACACCTCTTGGGGAGACTCAACAGAAAAGGTAAAAATATTCTCACCCAGCAGTGAATTCCCAATGAAAAACAAGGCAAAAATAAAAATGTTATCAAGATGCAGAAAGACTGTACAGAGGCTCCTATGCTCTTCAGTGAATCAGGAAAGGAGGTCCAGATTTTTCTCATTAAAGAGAGAAAAAAAGGGGCTGAGAGCTGGAAAGCAGAGGCATTTCCCCAAAGCAGAAATTTCATCAATTTACACTACCTTAAAGTGACTGATTCCACACACAAGACAACAGCTGGTCTTCACACCAACGGCGCAATGAGGGGCAAGTTTTGGTATCTGCAGTTTACTTTAAAATCACACGATGTGATTTGTACATGAATAAGTATCTGAGTCACTCCTCAAAATAGGGGTTGGGGATCCTACTTAGGCTACTCTGAAGTCCACACTCAAGAGGCAGCTTCCAGACCGCTTCAGTTAAGCTTCATTTCTGGTCAATAACCAAGGCTGTGCTAATTAGCACAATGAATATGGAACCTGTTTTCATAGGTAAAGCTAGTGACCTATCAGTCGGTTTTTCAGATGTTAAAATGGAAAGTGGTTGTGAAATTAGCGGTACCCTAGCCCTGGAGACTGGCTAAAACGTCTTAGAGATGCTCCAGCCTTACCTGAAGCAGTTAGCCTTGGGACCCTATCATTAGGAGATGATGCCCAGACTTAATTGCTAACAGCTTCCAGCTGTGAAACATTAGCATTCTGGTTGCCTGACCTGGCCCTCTATAAAAGAAAGGCATCCCATCTCTAAACAGAACTATAAGGGAGGGGAGCTTGCATTTCCTTGAGCTTACAGACAAGACTTTGCAAGGCCTGCATGCTTGCTAATTTGTGTGTGGGAGTATGGCAGAAGACGCTTCTCCTCCGAAGAAAATCTATGTATGTCAAACCAAGACAGCATATTAAAAAGCAGAGACATTACAATGCTGAGAAAGGTCTGTCCAGTTAAAGCTATGGTTTTTCCAGTAGTCATGTATGGATGTGAAAGTTGGACTATAAAGAAAGCTGAGCACTGAAGAATTGATGCTTCTGAACTGTCGTGCTGGAGAAGACTCTTGAGGGTCCCCTGGACTGCAAGATCAAACTAGTTGGTCCTAAAGGAAATCAGTCCTGAATATTCATTTGAAGGGTTGTTGCTGAAGTTGAAGCACCAATACTTTGGCCACCTGATGCGAAGAACTGACTCACTGGAAAAGACCCTGATGCTGGGAAAGACTGAAGGCAGCAGGAGAAGGGGATGACAGAGGATGAGATGGTTGGATGGCATCACCAACTGGATGGATATGAGACTGAGCAAGCTCCAGGAGTTGGTGATGGACAGGGAGGCCTGGCCTGCTGCAGTCCCCGGGGTTGCAAAGAGTCGGACAAGACTGAGTGACTGCACTGAACTGTATGGCAGAATTTCATCTAAACTTGCCTTTATAACATAATCCCGAGGATATGGGAGAAAAACTAAGTAATACCCGTCAACCTCTGACTATTGGGCACTGGGAGAGCTTTCAAAAGAACAGAACAGTTGTGGCAGATCAAAGTGGCGTGGGTCAGGGGCAACTGGTAGCTGCTGTTGTATCCCGCAGTATGAGGGATGCGAAGACAAAGCCTCAGATAGACTGAAGAGCCCGGCTGGGACAAGGTCCAAGCTAGTTTCTCGCATGGCCTCCCAAAGCCTGCAGTTCCTCCGGCAAGACCCTCGCCTTCCTTCTCTCCAGACGTGGGTGACCTCCTCCGAGCCCGCGCAGCCCGGGTCCCCGGAATGGGCCGACGCGCTGCGCTCACTCACCTTTGTGGCAGTGGGACAGGAAGTAGGCACGGGCCCTCAGGTTCTCCCTGTCGAAGCGGTCTATGGAGATGGTTGGATACTCTACCATCTGGCCCTCGAAGGAGCTCATATTCGGTCAACCCTGGCGGACTAGTCGCCTAGCGAGTGAACCGCGGAAGCCCCAGCCTCGGCCAGCCCCGCCGCCACTTCCGGGAACTTGCCGCCGCTCACTATTGGCCGGCCGGGCGCAGCAAAGTCCAATCAGAGCAGCTCCGCGTCCGGGGTGGGCGGTGCCAACGGGCTTCCTGTCAGTTCCGGCCACCTGTCACCAGCGGGTTAAACCCAACCACCTGGGCTGCTCTGCGTTCACAGCTGAGAGGCTGGGTGGAATCCAGGCTGTAAACGCGAACCGTGGGGCTCCTCCCGGATACCTTGGCACAACACATCGTCGCTTTGGTGAAGAGTTGCCTGGGTCTATGCGGGAACAAGAATGAGAAGGGAGACAACGTTCAGAGCAGGCGACTACATCCAACGATGCAGGGGGGATGCCGAGCTTGGCTTTGAAATCTGACTACATTCCGCTACCTCCTTGACCACTGTGTTCCTGAAAGTTGCTTTGGCTTCTCGTCTTTCTTGGCCCTTCCCAGTGTCTTCCTTATGTGATAATCGTGAAGATTGTGTGAGAAAATTGTATCAGTCTTGTGGTATACTCTCCAAACCAGGCTTCAGCAATACATGAACCGTGAACTTCCAGATGTTCAAGCTGGTTTTAGAAAAGGCAGAGGAAACAGAGATAAAATTGCCAACATCTGCTGGATAACTGAAATAGCAAGAGAGTTCCAGAAAAACACCTATTTCTGATTTACTGACCATGCCAAAGCCTTGGACTGGGTGGATCACAGCAAACTCTAGGAAATTCTTAAAGAGATGGGAATATCAGACCACCTGACCTGCCTCTTGAGAAACCTGTATGCAGGTCAGGAAGCAACAGTTAGAAGTGGACATGGAACAACAGACTAGTTTCAAAAAAGGAGTACGTCAAAGCTGTATATTGTCACCCTACTTATTTAACTTATATGCAGAGTACATCATGAGAAATTCTGGGCTGAATGAAGCACAAGCTGGAATCAAGATTGCCAGGAGAAATATCAATAACCTCAGATATGCAGATGATACCACCCTTATGTTAGGCAGAAAGTGAGGAGGAACTAAAAAGCCTCTTGATGAAAGTGAAAGAGGAGAGTGAAAAAGTTGGCTCTACACCCAACATTCAGAAAACTAAGATCATAGCATCCTGTCCTGTCACTTCATGGGAAATAGATGGGGAAACAGTGGAAACAGTGTCAGACTGTATTTTGGGGGACTCCAGAATCACTGCAGATGGTGATTGTAGCCATGAAATTAAAAGATGCTTACTCCTTGGAAGGAAAGTTATGACCAACCTAGACACCATATTAAAAAGCAGAGACATTACTTTGCCAACAAAGGTCCGTATAGTCAAGGCTATGGTTTTTCCAGTAGTTGTGTATGGATGTGAGAGTTGGACTGTAAGGAAAGATGAGCACCGAAGAATTGATGCTTTTGAACTGTCATGTTGGAGAAGACTCTCGAGAGTCCCTTGGACTGCAAGGAGATCCAACCAGTCCATCCTAAAGGAGATCAGTCCTGGGTGTTCATCGAAAGGACTGATGTTGAAGCTGAAACTCCAATACTTTGTCCACCTGGTGTGAAGAGCTGACTCACTGGAAAAGACCCTGATGCTGGGAAGGATTGAGGGCAGGAAGAGAAGGGGACGATAGAGGATGAGATGATTGGATGGCATCACCAACTCAAAATGGACATGAGTTTGGGTAAACTATGGGAGTTGGTGATGGACAGGGAGGCCTGGCGTGCTGCGGTTCATGGAGTTGCAAAGAGTCGGACACGACTGAGCGACTGAACTGAACTGTGGTATATTCGAAAACTATTAGTCCTGATTTCCATTTATAATCTACAACCTGAGTAAAATACACAATCTCTGACAATCACAGCTCAGATGCATGATCTTAGGGTAGAGAAATAAAGATCCCAGGGAGAGTTTAGCTGCTAGCCTCCCCAACCTCCAACTCTTCTGAGGTGTTTTGTCATTGTTGTTGTTTTCTGGAAGTTAGATAGATGTATAAAAGAAAAAAATAGTAGGGTGATAGATGAAAGGTCTGGAGTTTTTAAACATCTAAGCAACTTTACAGAAAGGTTTGCTAAAGTTTTGTGTGGGCCTACATGCTCAGTTGTGTCCGACTCTTTGTAACTCTATGGACTGTATCAGACCAGGCTCCTCTCTCCGTTGGATTTTCCAGGCAAGAATACTAGAGTGGATTGCCATTTCCTCCTCCAAGGTATCTTCCCGAACCAGGGATCGAACCTATGACTATTTTGTATTCTGCACTGCAGGTGGATTCTTTATCACTGAGCCATTGGGGAATTCTTTGGAAAGTATTAACATTCACCAAATAGTCACAATAGCATTACCTACACCCCTTTGTATCAAGTCTCCTTAGATACCACAGTATTATTTTAATCACAACTCCAACACATGTGAATTGTGCATAGGATTGTGCAGGCTACTACTTTGTGCTGGCACTGTACAAGCCCTGCCATGATGGCAGAGATGACTAAAATGTGCCTACAAGTCATTTTCAATCAATCTGGAGATAGACCTTTGCATAAAATGGTTAATAAATGCTTCCACAGAGACACAAGGTAATGTAGGAATAATTCCAGTAATAATTCCTTCTAACCAGGGAAATCAAGAATCAGAATGTTACCCTCAGGGAATATTAGCATGTTCCTGCAGCCCTGACAGTCAGTTCTATTCAAATACAGATTTTGATGAAGTGTTGAGGAGGAGGAGGAGAGGAAGAGGAAGAAGAGAAAGGGGAGAGGAGGGGGGAGGAGTACACAGCATTGTCACTACTCTGAGTAAAATACTCTGCTAATACATATTGCCAACACCTTTGATTTGGTATAAGGTGGTTTATCATAGGATAAAAGAGGGTTGTCACTGTGGCTAGGCTGTCTATACCTAAAACCAGATCTTTCACTGAGCCTGATATCTGCAGAATCCAGTGTGTCTACTTCTGACAATGAAGCTCCTGGCCACAGGTCTTGATAAGGCTCATGTTCTTTTTTTATTTGTCCTTGTGTTTATCCTCTCCTCTTTCCACGATGGATACAGTACAAGAGAATAAAGACAAAGAGTTAGAATAAAAAGATAGGATAGGATAGAAAATAGTGAAGATGGATAAGCATAGCCCAGAGGCATGTAATGTGTCCTCCTAGGATGAGTGAGCCATATATTGAGATTATGCTTTTTTTTTCAGCTGACAATATAAATAACTCACATTATACACATACTATGTTCTATCTTGCTCTTTTAGACAAAAAAAAATACAGGCCCTGATTAGCATTTCATCTGAGCCACTACTATTTATGTGATCTTGGTTAAGGTAACCTCTCCAAAACTCAGTTCTCTCATCTTAAAAATGGAGATAATAATAAAGTACACACAATGCCCTGGAAAACACTAAGAGCTCAATAAATATTAGACACTCAATCATGTCCAACTCTGTGCAACCCCATGGACCCACCAACAGCTTCTGTCCATGGGATTCTCCGGGCAAGAATACTGGAGTGGGTTGCTATTCCCTTCTCCAGGGTATCTTCCCAACTCAGAGATCAAGCCTCAGTCTCCTGCATTGCAGGCAGATTCTTTACCATCTGAGTGGCCAGGGAAGCCTCCAATAAATATCAGCCATTATTATTTAATGGGTACCTACTATTATATGATCTCACTGATATGTGGAATCTAAAGAAATCCAACTCTTGGAAACAAAGAACAGATTGGTGGTTGCCAGAGAAGGATGAGGGGTGTGGGAGAGATGAGTGAAGGTGGTCAAAAGGTACAAACTTCCAGTTATAAGATGAAAAAGTCATGGAATGGAATGTACAGCATAGCAACTACAGTTGACAATACTATAGTGTATACTCATGCTTAGTCTCTCAGTCATGTCCAACTCTTTGCGACCCCATGGACTGTAGCCTGCCCACCAGGCTCCTCTGTCCATGGGGATTCTCCAGGCAAGAATACTGGAGTCCGTTGCCATGCCCACTTCCAGGGGATCTTCACAACCCAGGATCAAACCCAGGTCTACTGCATTGCAAGCAGATTCTTTATCATCTGAGGCACTAGGGAAGCCCAGTATATACTTGAGAGTTACTGAAGAAGTGGATATTAAAAGTTTTCATCACAAGAAAAAAAACTAACTATATGAGGTGATGGATGTTAGCTAGATTTATTGTAGTGATCATGTTTGCAGCATATATATGTTTCAAGACATTGTGCTGTTCACCTTAAACTTATGCAATGTTATGTACAAATTATATCACAATAAAATTGGAAGGAAAAAGGAATGAGCTATTAATACAACAAAACAACAGGGATGAGTCTCAAAATAATTATGCTGAGCAAAAGAAGCCAGACAAAAGAAGAGTACATACTATATTATGCCATTTATATAAAATTATAGAAAAATGTAAACTGATCTAAAGTGACAGAAAGCAATCAACAGTCACCTTTGTACACAAGGAAACAAGTTCATTAACTTGATGTGATCATGATTTCACAGGTATATACATATGCCAAAACTTATTGAATTACATGCTGCTAAATATGTGCTATTTATTGCATCTCAATTATAGCTCAATAGATTTGAAAAAAAATTAGAGAGTATATAGGGCTTCCCTGGTGGCTCAGCGGTAAAGAATCCACCTGCAATGTGGGAGACCTGGATTTGATCCCGGCATTGGGAAGATTCCCTGGAGAATGGAACAGCTACTCACTCCAGTATCCTGGCCTGGAGAATTCCATGGACTGTATAGTCCATGGGGTCGCAGAGAGTCGGACACAACTGAGTGACTTTAATTCACTCGCATAGGGAAGAATTTAAACAAAGTAAACAAGATTGGTAGGGATATTCTTTCTCTATAGGAGCCCACTAATTAAGAAGACAGTACCTAGCTGTGAGGTTTCCCTGGTGGTCCAGTGGTTAAGATTCCACATTTCCAATCCCTATCAAAACACCAAGAGCATTTTTCACAGAACTATAACAAATAATTTTAAAATTTATGTGGAAACACAAAACACTCTGATAGCCAACAATATTGAGAAAGAAGAACAGAGTTGGAGGAAGAACACTCCCTGACTTCAGACCAGACTACAAAGCTACAGTCATCAAAACAATATGGTACTGGCACAAGAACAGACTCATAGATCAGTGGAACAGGATAGAAATCCCAGAAATAAACCCATGCACTTATGGTCAATTAATCTATAACAAGGGAGGCAAGTATATCTAATGGAGAAAAGACAATCTCTTCAACATTGGTGTTGGGAAAATCAGACAGCCACATAGAAAAGTTCTAATTTGATTCTTTTACAACATCATATGCAAAGATAACTCAATATAGATTAAAGACCTAAATGTAAGAACAGAAACCATAAAACTCTTAGAAGAAAACACAGGTGTAATACTCTGACACAAATTGTAGTAATTTTTTTTTTGGAGGTTGTCTCCTAAAGCAGAGGAAATAAAAGCAAAATAAATATATGGGACCTAATTAAAGTTAAAAACTATTGCACAGCAAAGATAGCCAGTGATAAGACCAAAAGATAACCTACTAAATGGGAGAAAATATTTGCAAGTAATATGACTTAAACAGCCCATGGCATCTCAAAAGAGTCAAACATGACTTAGAGACTAAACAACAACATAAGGGGTTAATATCCAAAATACATAAACAGCTCATACAATTAACAGCAACCTCCCCCAAACAACCCAATTTAAAAATGGGTAGAAGACCTGAATAGACATTCTTCCAAAGAAGACATACAGATGACCAACAGGGACTCAAAAAGATACTCAGCATCAGTAATCAACAGAGAAATGCAAATTAATACTACAATGAGATAGCACCTTACACCTGTCAGGATGACTATCATCAAAAAGAACACAAATAACAAATACTGGTGAAGATGTAGAGAAAAGAGACCCCCTGTACACTATTGATGGAAATACAAGTTGGTGCAGGCACTGTGGAAAACAGTATGGAAGTTTCTCAAAAAACTAAAAATAGGATATATATCCAAAATACCTTATGACCCATCAGTTCCACTCATGGATATATATGAAAAAGGAAACCCATTAATTCAAAAAGAATTAATCTATGTTCATTGTTGTTGTTCAGCCACTGAGTCGTGTTCAATTCTTTGTGACCCCATGGACTGCAGCACACTGTCCTTCACCATCTCCCAGAGCTTATTCAAATTCATGTCCATTGAGTCAGTAATCCATCCAACCATCTTATCCTCTGTCATCCCCCTCTCCTGCCTTCAATCTTTCCCAGCATCAGGGTCTTTTCCATTGAGTCAGCTCTCACATCTGCCAAAGAATATTGGAGCTTCAGCATCAGTCCTTTCAACAAATATTCAAGGTTGATTTTCTTTAGGATTTACTGGTTTGATCTCCTTGCAGTCCAAGGGACTCTCAAGAGTCTTCTCCAACACCACAGTTCAAAAGCATCAATTCTTCGGTGCTCAGTCTTCTTTATGGCCCAACTCTCACATCTGTACATGACTACTGGAAAAATGATAGGTTTGACTAGATGGACCTTTGTTGGCAAAGCAATGTCTCTGCTTTTTAATATGCTGTCTAGGTTGGTCATAGCTTTTCTTCCAAGGAATAAGCATCCAGCATCATTATGTACAATTGCCAAGATATGGAATCAACAGATGAATGTACCTCCTAGCCACCATGGTATACTGCTTCCACAGCATCACAGTAGCAGTGGTAGTGAAATATATTTATTCAAAATATGCTGTTTTAGTACCTACTTAGTGCTAGACACTGTTCTTGGAATTTAGTTGACAATATCTCTCTCTTGATGGAAACTATATTCTAGTGAAAGATAAATGCTAAAATATAAACAGGCAATGGGGGTGGAATGAATTGGGAGATTGGGATTGACATATATATATATATATATATATATATACTATTGATACAATGTGGAAAATAGATAACTAACAAGAACCTACTGTATAGCACAGGGAATTCTACTCAATGTTCCATGGTGACCTAAATGGGAAGGAAATCTGAAAGTGAGGGGATATATGTATATGTTCTGTGGTGGATCAGATGGTCAAGAATCTGCCTGCAAGGCAGGAGATCTGCGTTCAACTCTGGGTTGGGAAGATCCCCTGGAGAAGGGAATGTCAACCCATTTCAGTAGTCTTGTTTGGAGAATTCCACAGACAGAGGAGCCTGGTGGGTTACATTCCATGGGGTCACAAAGGGTCAGACATGACTGAGAGACTAACGCTTTCACTTTCATAGTGGATTCACTTTGTTGTACAATAAAAACTAACACAATATTGTAAAGCAACTATACTTCAATGAATTTTTTTTGAAAAAGAAAAAACCAATATAAAAAAAAACATTATGCTAAGAACAGGAAAAAAAGAAGCAATATAAAAACAGTATATTAGGAGGTGATCAGATTTATGGAGAAAAGAAACACTAGAACATAGTAAGAGGACTAGAGAACACAATGGGAGGAGTGAGCTAGGTGGATGAAGATGGGTGAATTGAGATATTAACAAAGAATTGAAGATAAGGACGTGAGTCAAGGGAATAAATGGAAGGAGGCAGCTTTCACTTTTATGCATTGCAGAAGGAAATGGCAACCCACTCCAGTGTTCTTGCCTGGAGAATCCCAGGGATGGAGGAGCCTGGTGGGCTGCTGTCTGTGGGGTCTCACAGAGTCGGATGTGACTGAAGTGACTTAGCAGTGGCAGCTACAACTAAATCCTTACTGTGGGAGCTAGGAGATGAACAGCCAGGTCACTGTTGCTGAGCAGTGTGACCCAGGGCTACAGAACAAGGGAAGAGTGATTGAGCGCAAATCTTGTCGGGCTTTGGTGATTTTTACTCTGTAAAATGGGAAACCATTGCAGGATTAGGAGAAGAGAAATAACATAATTTTATTTAGGATTTAATAAGATCAAGCCTATTGTTTTGCTGAGAATAGACTTCAGGGGACAAGAGAAGCCTGTTGGGAACTACTGCAATAACTAGAAGGGGAAAAGTGATGGAGACTTGGGCTGGGTGGAAGCAGATGGATGGATGGATATGTTGCTGATGACTAGCAAGAGGAAATGGACTCTAGTGACCACTTACTGAAAGTGGGAGAACATGGAAGGGAAAGGATTAAGCATGGGTGTTTGGAGGGTAGTTGTTTTGGACAACCATATGGTTGTAGAATAGGGCTTTCCTTGTGGCTCAGCTGGTAAAGAATCCGCCTACAATGCGGGAGACCTGGGTCTGATCCCTGAGTTAGGAAGATTCCCTGGAGAAGGGAAAGGCTACACACTCCAGTATTCTAGCCTAGAGAAGTCCATGAACTGTATAGGCCATGGGGTCGCAAAGAGTTGGACACCACTGAAAGACTTTTACACACATGGGTGCTGAATACACCTTGGTTACATAAGTCTACAGTTTAGATATCAGGGTTAAGGAAATAAATTTGAAAGTTGAAAGTAAATAGGCAGTATTTTAAATATAATAATGAAAGTAATGTTTGAAACAATAATTAAAGCTGTAGATGTCATTTATCATAGGTTTACTAAATTGTGAGGCACTCTGCTCAGCCCTATGGATTGGTTAATTTAAGAGGTGGGACAGATAGGAGATATTTAGTATCAGGGACCAGAAGCCCAATTGTCTCTATTCCCTCCCTGGTCGGCTTTTTTAGGGAATGCTATCTGTGAATGACGCAGTGGCAAGTGACACAGTCCTCTCTCCACCTCTAAGGGGGGTTGAGACAATTGCAAGGCTCCCGCTGGAGCCCGGCTGTCAAGCTCCAGACTGGGCCCCGCCCACGCGCTTGCGCACAAAGGCCTGGTCGCAGGGGGCGGGGCCTGAGTGAGTACAAAGCGGCCTAAAGACGCTGCGCTGGGCGTTGCCAGGTAGAGGAGGCGTTGCCGAGGCCGAGACGGTGGGCCTCTGGCTGCCCCAGCCCGGGCCACGGATCCCGAGTGGAGAGCACGAGCACCGCTGGGCTCGCTTGCCAGCTCCCCGGCGGGGCGCCCCGGCCTCTCAAGGATGGCCGAGCGAACGTTACCCGGGCGAGCAGGACCCAAGGGTGAGAGGCCCCATCGCAGAGGGAACGCTGCGCCCTCGCCGAAGCCCTCCAGGCCCTGCCCCGAAGCCATCCAGAGCCCACCCCTTCTTCTTCAGGGTACCAGAGATTTGTCAGCCTCCCTCCTCTATTTTCTCGTTTCCTCTTTTTATGGAAGGGTCTTTAATTTCAACTCTCCATGGTTTCCAGGCGGCCCTGTGCCCCCTTTGTCTTTAGGGGTCGCGATTCTGGGGCTCCTTTCTGATTTCCTCCTGCGGGCCACCATTTGATCCCCTAGTGTTGAGCATACTTTCTCCATCCCAGCCTTCTTTAGGCAGATTTTACCTTACAGACGTGGTTGCTATTTCTGGCAGGAAAAAAAAAAAAGTCTGAGGGACCAGAGAAGTCATATTGATCACCTTGCAGGGTCCCCGAAAGGAGGGGCTTTATACTGCAGATGTACACAGCACACCTGGACGGTGGACCGCCAAGGCTTGGACTCTGGGAGCCAGTTTTGTTGTTCAACTGAACACCAACAACTTTGGGAACTGTGAGAAATTTAGAGGTTATCAAGGGACTTGCTAGTTAAAGGGCCCTTCTGCCGTATCCTGTCTTGTCTAGCAACAGAAAAAAATAAAATGGGTAAAGAAATGAGAGATTGGCCTTACTGATGGCTCTTGGAGTTTGAAAAGTAAAAGCACTTTTATAAGTGAGAAGAAGGTGACGGATATTTGCACATAAAGGAGTTTGACAGAACATCAAATGCTTCTTCTGTTAGATCTGAACCTCACATTGTCAGGGAATTAATATCAGTTGGATTTTTCAATACCCATGTAAATCCTAATACTGTTTAATGAAATCTGATCTTGGCATAATAGGGAGGCATTGCCATTTCCTGTGTCTCCAGATACAACTTAGTATTACAGAGGTAAAAAGTATTTCATATCAATTATTTTTTGCTACAACTATCATTAAAACTTAGTGCTAAAGGTTACCAGCAGAATTAGTACGGTCACTGAATTTCTGAGAATCACTGAAATCTTTAAGGAATTTTAAGTTGATCTTTTCCTATTTTTAGTTTCATTCTCTTTTTAGTAAATAGAATGCTGTAAGAAGGCTTTGCAGGTGGCACAGTGGTAAAGACTCCACTTGGCTTTAACATCATAAGCATTCATCGTTATAACTGAAATACAAATTCACTTACAGGATCTACTTTATTAAGTCTGATTTTAATGTACTTCAATAGAGCCATAATGAAATAGAAAAATGAATTCAAGGAATCATGGTGAAAATTCTGGGCACTATTTTCATAAATGACTATAATATATTGATATATAATTATAATATTAAAATGTAATATATATAATGTGTACTATAAAATATTATTGTTCATTGTTCAGTCACTAAGTCATGTCTGACTCTTTACTCCCTGTGGACTGCTGCACACCAGGCTTCTCTGTCCTTCACTATCTCTCGCAGTTTGCTCAAACTCATGTCCATTGAATCAGTGATGACATCCAACCATTTCATCTTCTGTTTGCCCCTTCTCCACCTGCTCTCAATCTTTCCCAGCATCAGGGTGTTTTCCAATGAGTCAGTTCTTTGTACCAGGCAGCCAAAGTATTGGAGCTTCAGCTTCAGTCCTTCCAATGAGTATTCAGGGTTGATTTCCTTTAGGGTTGATTGACTGGTTTGATCTCCTTGCTGTCCAAGGAGCACCGCAGTTCAAAAGCATTAATTCTTGGTCATTCAACCTTCTTTATGGTCCAACTCTCACATGTGTACATGACTACTGGAAAAACCATACATAGCTTTGACTATATGGACCTTTGTGACACCTCTGCTTTTTAATACGCTGTCTAGGTTTGTCATAGCTTTTCTTCTAAGAAGCAAGCAACTTTTAACTTCAGGCTGCAGTGATTTTGGAGCCCAGTAAAATAAAATCTGCCACTGTCTTCATATTTCACCATCTATTTGCCATGAAGTGATGGGACCAAATGCCGTGACCTTGGTTTTTTGAATGTTGAATTTTAACAGCCTTTTCACTCTCATCTTATATATAATAAATATGAAATAAATGATATTTTGGGGTAATAAGAAGAAGCTGAGAAAACAAGTGCAAGATTATGTCTTTGAAAATTTGGCTATACAAGTTTGGTGACTAGACAGTTACTTAAACTAGAGTTGAAAATTTAATTTCAGGAACTAAGTTGTTTTAAAAATCAGTGATCTCAGTATCACGACAGAGAGACAGCTTTTACTGACTGTGTAGATAGTCCATTTTATCACATCAGAGCACAGTGACCTGAGTTACTGGACTTCAGTGAGTGGCATGTTTCCAAACAGTTAAGAAAAAGGAGGAAACCATTGCTTCCCCATAAGAAGAAAAGAAAGACTGATCTTACATTCCTTTTTTAGGGAAAAAGAGGGAGATAAAATTTTGAATATGATTAAATGAAATGCTGGTAGGATACCTTGACTATCTCCTGAGCAGTTAAAAATAAAAGAGTGACGGGTGACGTCCCTGGTGGCTCAGTGGTTGTCAGTGCAGGAGACAGAGGTTCAATCCCTAATCTGGGAGTATCCCATGTGCCTCAGAGCAGCTAAGCCAGTGCACCGCATCTGTTGAGTGGCCCAGGAGCCACAATTACTAAACCTACGTGCTACAACTACTGAAGCCTGTGCACCCTGGAGACCATGTCTACAATAAAAGATGCCACCGCAATGAGAAGCCTGCACTGCAACTAGAGAAAAGCCCATGCGGCAAAGAAGACCTAGCACAGCCAAAAACATAAGTAAATAAAATTAAAAACAAAAGTAAGAAAGGGATTTCAGAAATGTGTAAACTATTATTTGAAATGCCAGAATCAGTCTGCACCATTTAGGACACCACTCCAGGACTGACTTTATTTCCAAAATAGAACATAAATCCTTCTTTCTTTTGGAGTTGAATGTTTAAAAAGCTAACATATTTAATGGAATTCTTAACTCTAATTTTTAAAAATTCTAGTTTGGTTCATTCTTAAAGGGGTTTCCAAAACTGTCACTACTATGTTATCTAATGAATTCTTTTTTAAACATCCTTCAGAAATACTTGGTAAGAAGACCTGTGTAGCCATGGCTAATTCTGACATGAAACCAAAATCAATAAGTCATGCCAAAAAATGGTCAGAAGAGATAGAAAATCTGTACAGATTTCAACAAGCAGGATATCGAGATGAAATTGAATATAAACAAGTGAAGCAAGTTTCTCTGGTAAGATTTATGCCTCTACAAATCTGAACTCAAAATGAATTTATTCGAGGGTGAAAAGCACTAAAAAATAAAAACAAACAGAAAACCCACCACCAACAAAGCACTAGAGAATACTGAAAGGGAATTCTACCCCAACCCCCTGATTTTATTGATAAAGAAACCAAGGTTCAAAAGAATGATTTTCAGGTAGACTGCAGCAAGAGGTCTCAGCACAGAAACATTAAGAATTTTCTAGCTTTTACTGAGCAACTGTGCTGTGCCAGATAAATCCTTTATGGTAGGCCATAAAAGCTGGAGTCCCTTTTTCTCACTAGGGTGAGAGTTCTGATAAGTTCTCTTATCAGATATTCAGTTTGTTTCCTTCCTGTATTTTTTTTTTAATTTCAACTGCAAATGATATGCTTAGTCACTCAGTCATGTCTAACTCTTTGCCACCCCATGGACTGTGGCCTGCCAGGCTTCTCTGTCCATGGGGATTCTCCAGGCAAGAATACCGGAGTGGGTTGCCATGGCCTCCTCCAGGGGATCTTCCCAACCCAGGTATCAAACTGGGTCTCCTGCATTGCAGGCGGATTCTTTACCAGCTAAGCTACCAAATTCTGCCTTAGCCAATAAAATCTCCTGACTTTGGCTGTATACTCCAGGCTTTCTTGAGAGAGTGGAGACATGGTTTTGCTTTTCAAAGACTAGACAAAATCTAAATATGGCCCTAGTTTGTAATGTGTTTTTTAAAATTCATTTATTCTGAATATGGGGAGACTGAGTTTTGAGGAATATTATAGAATATAATATAGTATTCATAAATGTATTTTAGGTTTTAGAGTTGATATTACCACAAAGTATTTACCATTAACTTTGCTTATTTTTAAATTGTTTTATTTTTTATTACTAACTCACTATTTTTCAGAGACTCATTCATGGGCAGGTGTTTCAGATACTATTCTTTTTCTTTCTTCATTCTACTTGTTGATCTCTATTCAACATTTCCTAAAAGGCTAGACAGAAAAAAAGGATGAAGGCAACACAGAGCTAAAATGTAATAGACTGTTTCATTTAATGGACATTAACTTAATAGAGATTATTATCAGTGTATAAAATTGAAAATACTGATCAAATGAGGATTTGACTGATGACTGTGACCTTCCCATATCCATTTTTTCAATTCTAATAGCATTTTACACTTTGGTCCATGTTACCAAAAGGGAGTTTTCGTTACTTTATTATCTGTGGCTTTTAAATAGGCAAAACACAAGCATTAGTATTTTACTGCAGGTCAGAAATGAGCTCCATATACCTTGCCTTCAGACTGGGATGCCCCTGAAAGGTGTATAAGACCCAGGGACATACAGGCACTCCCACACCTACACCACCATTCCAGAAACCGTTGGGACTGAGCTCAGAGATGAGATCAGATTTAAGGGAACACAAAGAACACCTTTAAAGAGGAAGTCCCCGGAAAGCACCTGAGGGATATGTGTGTGTAATGAAGGGAAGAACACCACTACCCATTGAATTGACAATTACAGAGATGTCTTGTATTTCACTTCTGTGTATGTTTTTGGGTACCTGCCCTGTGCCAGTTTCTGTGCCAGGATCTTTAAAAAGATAAATATAAAATCAAGTGCCTGACCTCAGGAAATGCAATGGGCCAGTGGAGAGGGTACAGATGTGGAATCAGTCTACCCAGGCTTTGCATCTTGGCTCTCCTCCTTGGCCTGGGTAACCCTGAACAAGGTTCATACTTACCTTGCCAAGCTCAAATGTAAAATGGCAATGCCAGTGCATGCTTTGGAAAAATATCTTAGAAATTAAATGAAATCAAGCATTGGAAATACCTGATTTTGTGGTGCTCAATAGTAATTCATTGCGTGAATGGTGTTTGGTGAATGATAGCTCTTGTTATTCTTATATCTTGGAGTGGAAGATTAAGCATGACAAACAATGAAGACTTATGTGAGTGAACATATATGCCCCCCCAAATTAGAGGAGATAAAGATTTCTTCCTTTAGGGACAATCTTCCAAAAGGGCTTTGTGCCCCAAGAGGCATTTGCAGTGGGCTATAGAGGATGGACAGGATGATAACCAAAGGCTTGCCTTGATTGACAGTGGTCTGAAGGGCTTGAGCGATGGTCTTTGTTCTTATCTGAAGTACCTGTCCTTATAGACACTATTAGTACTTACTGATTTCCTGCCCAAGGAGAGCTGACTTGAGGACTATATCAACCCCCCTACCCCATCCCCACCACCATTCTTTAAGGAATGAAGTTTTCCTAGGTTGAATGGGAGTGATGGGTAGAAAGCCAAGAAGGAAAAATTATGAAACAGCAAAGGGTTATAGAAGGAAAAAAGCCTAGAGGTTGATGAGACAAAACCAATATAGCTACTTGGAGGCGCCTCCTGATTTCCAGGGACAAGGCAGATGGAAGCAGGACCTGGGTTCTTGTCTTCCTTGAAGGAAAATTCAGAAGAGAGACTGTGAAGCACATAAAGTGTTTATTGGAAGCAAAGAACCTATAGAGGAACACCCGGGCAGGCTCAGAGTGAGCTGTACCCAACAGGGGTGGCTTAGATCTCTGATATGGGGGGCAGTCGCCTGGGTTATCTCTGACTAGCCATCTTGTTTGTGCCCACATTTGGACTGACTCAAGGTCCTTTGTGGTGGATGTGTGTACATCTCTCAGCCAAGATGGATTCCAGCGCAAAGGTGTTTGGGAGGTTGGCAGGACATACTGTGAGCTGGTGTCTCCTCCCTCTTTTGTCTCCTTCTGAGACTGATGACCCTCCTCTGTGCGTGTGTCCAGCTGGGAGATCCCCTTGACCACAAGAGTGTGAAAAATGCAGTCGCTTTGTCTTCCGCCCCAGTCAGGGCTCTTGTCTTGCTGGTCTCTTACCTCAAAGTATCAGCGGGAGAAGTGGCCGCAGCTGCTCAGCCTGGGCCCACCTGCCTCCTTCCTCGCTCCACATGAAGTGCTGTGGGTAATTCTAAAGCAGCAGTAGACTACTGCTTCTTCACTGAATGAGGTGGTTGGGGGACCCTAGAAAATGAGAGAGCCTGCTGTTGGCCCCAAGAGGAAGAAAGCGGTAATGATGTCTTGAGAACTTCTTCCTTTCTCAACTCTGAGGGTAATGGAAACCACGAAGTCAAGCAGGCTTGACCTAAGTGATGGAAAACATCACTTTTCTCTGTGATGTACCTGTCAGAGAGCCTGCCAGGGTTCATCAGATAGGCTGCTACCCATTCTTGCTAACTCCTAAATAGATGAGATGACAGGAGAAAGCAAAAATACGTTGTTAGAAAATAAAAGACGTACATTCATTTATATTCGTGGAGCTTTTGTACTCCAGTTTGGAAGTTGTGATTTATAAGTGGAGAATGAGTAGCTGCCAGTAGAGACGATGTTGAAGAATGTTGGTTTTGAATGCCATGAACACAAAATCCAAATAATTGGGTTTTGACAGTGGAGTAGACATCACACCGTCCAGAAGCAACATATCTAACCAGAGCAGAAATGCACTGACTTGAGCAAGAAGGTATAATGTGAATTCACAGAAGAAGGGGAAGGAAAGGTCCAAACTGGATCAAGCCAAACAATCAAGTAAGCAAACCAATATGGCAAATGAGAAAGACTAAGGGGGAGAAGCTAAGAAGAGGTTGCTGAAAATTCTATTCATGACCTCAAATTTCACCTGAAAAATTGAGTTTCAAGGTGTGCACTTGAAATATGGACATGAAATACACATTCACATTTAGAGACATCCTGTCTAGCTTCTACCTGTTGCTTGGGCCTAGCCCTAATTCCCTCCTTAGGTATTATTTTCAGAAGTTAGTAAGTAATAATGCCTAAAATAGTTTGTAAATATAAGAATAAAATTTAGATTATTCTGAATGTTTTATCTTGGCTGCAGAGTAGAAATTTAAATCTAGAAATTGGGATCTAGGGAGAGTATTGAACTAGTTGTCCTTCAGCATAAGGTTACAATGTAAGACAAGTGTGTTGCATGTGTGTTTTTTGTGTGTGTGTGTCTATGTGTCTACAAGTGTAAGACATCACTAAGAGCTCAAGTATTTTTTAATTTTGTGCTTTCATTGTTTGATGTGACTTGCACATTTAAATGTTTGATAATGAACAATTATATAAAAGGACCATTACAATATTTGCGTTTTGGTTTTGGATGTACAGGTAGATCGTTGGCCAGAGACAGGATATGTGAAGAAGCTTCAGCGAAGGGACAATACTTTCTATTACTACAACAAACAGAGGGAGTGTGACGACAAGGAAGTCCACAAAGTGAAGATTTACGCTTACTAGCCTTTCTTCTCAGTATTACTTGTCATGACCTTTTTTAAAAACCCGTTGTTTCATTTGACATCATGTAAGTGTCATTTTACAAAATACTTCCAGGTGCAGACTCCGATGGGATGTTTTGAGACACCAAAAGTTGGTCTCTGGTTATCATCTCTTTCTGTTCTAAAATATAACTGCAGTAGCATGCCACTGATGCCTGTTTGAACTGTGATAACATTAACAGCTGTGCAGGGGAAGAGAAAGCCCCCAGGAAACCATTCAAGTGGTTGTGTAGAGGTTAGGCCCACCCCCAGCCTGCCAGCCTTTACCACTTCACTAGACCATCACTGCCAGATCTGCGTTTTTGGCCCAGGAGCTTTCTCTTGCCTCTAGATTCCTTTGCTTTTCACTGAATTGACTGAAAATGCCAAGAAATGATAGTGCCTGGGGCAGAGAGGTGTCAGCCACCTGCTTCCTCTAGAGGAACATTAATCTCCAGTCACATGCCACAGTATCTCACTGGATGACATAGGCAAATGGTTATCTCCCTTCCTCACCCCTTCTCCCACTGCCCTGCTGGTCCTCTCCCTCTGAGTCACTTCCTTGGACTTGAAACCTTGTCTTGGGTCAACTTCTGGGTCACCCTTGCATCACCACCACAGAAAGTATGTTCCAGTGCTTCCTTTCATCACTGCAGAAATAGCCCAAGTACAGAGAAGGCTATTAGCCTGGGAGACTTAAGAAGTGCCCCCAGGTCAGTGAGTCCTGAGGACTTTGAAATTAAATAGAAGAAAAATAGCCTTTTATTGTAAATTTTTGTCACTGGGCCTCCCTCGTGGCTCAGCTGGTAAAGAATCCACCTGAAATGTAGGACATCTGGGTTCGATTCCTGGGTCAGGAAGATGCCCTGGAGGAGGACATGGCAACCCACTCCAGTATTCTTGCCTGGGATCCCCTGGACAGAGGAGCCTGGTGGGCTATAGTCCCTGGGGTTGCAAAAGAGTCAGAAACAAATAAAGCAACTTAGCACGCATGTATGCACAAGACTTTTTATTTGTCCCCATTGGTAAGTTCTGACGATTAAATAGATTTCACTTTATGAGCTTGATAGGGTAAAGGTTGGCTCTCTGAAGATTTAGCTTGGGGCTGGGGACCAGGTTTGATCACTCAAGAGCTTATATGTAGCAGGGTTTTCTTAAAGTATAAAAAGGGACAGAGAAAGCTTCTGACATAGACATCAGAGGGGGTGGAGAGTGCCCCCCTTTCTAGTCTTAGCAAGGGAGCTATATACTTTTTCAGTTGGTTATTACAGTAAATAAAAAGAATATCTCAAGGTTGTAAAGGTTTTACCAGACCCACTCCCATAATATACAATTTATGATGACAGGATTAGTCAGAAGCTTCTCAAGAAGGAAAAACATGTCCTCAAGCAGGCTACAATGTTATATTAACTAAGACAAAGAAATGTAGAAAAAAAAAAGTGTCCTTTTCTCCTCCTTGAGAACTCGAGACTCCTATCTCCTTCTCAGGGACCCCAGACTTCTTATCAGCCTACCCAGGAACTGACTCTCTCAAGCTTATATTTATCAATTCATTCAACTCCAGGCCTCATTTTCCAGAACTATGTGTCCTCATGAAGCTCCATTAGTTTTCCTTAAAGTTGTGCCTTTTCAGGACAAACACATGATGGAAAGGATAGATAGACTGGCAATCCGCTTGTATGCCTTTCACATGCTGTCTGGTGTCACCTTATTTACCACTAGTTTCAAGTCACTTTTCTGTACCTCTCTGGTCAGAATCACAGTCAATCATTTACCAGATTTGACAGACCACTAGGTGCTGAGCATAGGAGGTCTTCTGAACCTGATCATCCTTTTTAAAAAATTTATCATGGTAGAATAATTTACCCCAAAGACAGCCACATCCTTAACCCTGGAACCTGTGGATATGGCACCTTACCTGGCTCAAGAAACACTGCAGCTGTGATTAAATAGAGAACTTGATATATGGACATTAACCTGGAAAACCTCAGAAGACCCCATGAAGTCACCCAGGTCGTTAAAGCGGGCAGCAGGCAAGTCAGAGTCAGAGGAGATGTGATGAAGGAAGCAGAGGTCTGAGAGAGGCAGGGCAGAAGCCAAAAGCCAAAAACAAACAAACAAACAAAACCCACATAAAGCCCCTAGAAGCCAGAAAAGGCCAAAAATTGATTCTCCCCTCCTAGAGTCTCCAAAAGAAACACAGCTCTGCAAACTACTTGGTTTTGCCAAATAAGACCCCTTTTTAGACTTCTGGTTTCTAGTCCTGTAAGAGAATAAACTCATGTTGTTCTACCCACCTCAGTTTGTAGTGATTTATTACAGCAGCATCAGGAAGCAGACATTGACACAGCATAGATAAAGCCAGTACCATAGTCTTGAACCATCCATGGCCTGCCATTTCTGACATTTTTGTTTCAGGTTAAGGTTCAACCCAAGGGGGACTTCCCTGGTGGTCTAGGGGTTAAGGCTCTGCCTTTCAATGCAGGGGTCGTCGGTTGGATCCCTGGTTGGAGAACTAAGATCCCACATGACTTCAAAAAGTTTGGAGTGAGGCCAAACTTTTTTAACAAATTCAATCCAAAGAAGTTGCTCAGACAGTTTTTGTCTGGAATGATCTTAGTAATTAGCTTGAATGTTCTAACTGCCACACTATCTCTGTAGCAAGATTCATTTCACAAACATGGCCCTAGGGACCATGACACGCAGTTCTGTTTCACAGAGTCCACATGACTGGCACTTTCCCCATATGTCTTATGGCAAGCTCAGATGGTGCCAATCTTCCTTAGCAAATGGGTAAGCCACTTTCTTCTTGGCCACTCTTCATAAGTGCTGGTACCAGCTGGTCACCATGGTGCTAGAGAGCAGTGTTCGCAATCACTCGTTGTAGGGTACCTGTTCTGTAGTGGGTCTTGGCCCACAGGCCTTGGTCCGTGGCAGAAACTGCCTCCCTGCCAAGAGAAGCCCAGTTCTGTTCCATGATAGACAGTGGGGAATAGCTGTTCTAACACACAGTTGCCAGTTTCAGCCTGAAGCTGCAAGAGGGCCAGACGGTGCAGCTGTGGTCCAGCATCTCCGGTAGGAATGAGCACTGTGGGGGGATCTTTCTCTCTTGGGAACCAGAGACCTGTTTGGTTTCTGCCAATAAATTGTACTGAGTGATGCCTGTCAAGAAGCTGCTGGTTGGAATATTACTCAGCCATAAAAAGGAACAAACTTGAGTCATTTAAAATACTTAGTAGTATAGTATGAATTTAAGATTTTCAGGGTTTTTTTGTAGCATTATGTTGGTTGAACACTAGGCCAGTTGACTTGTTTCTCAGGACCAATATCACATGTGGCTCAGTGGTAAAGAATCCATCTGCAATGCAGATGATGCAAGGAGACTTGGATTTGATCCCTAGGTCAGGAAGATCCTCTGGAGAAGAAAATGGCAACCCACTTCAGTATTCTTGACTGGAAAATCCATGGACAGAGGAGTCTGGTGGGCTACAGTCCTAGGGTGGCAAAGAGTCGGACATAACTTAGTGACTAAACAGCAGCAGTGGGAATCTGCTATATAAAAAAGGGAGCCCAGCCTGGTGTCTTGTGATGATATGGGGGAGTGGTATTGGGGAGGGGAGGGAGGCTCTAAAGGGAGGGTGTGTGTATATATATATGTAATTATGACTCATTTGCATTGTTTTTTGGCAGAAACCAGCATATTTTAAAGCAACTATCCTCCAATCAATAAATAAAGAGAAAAACAAATACCATATATTAACACATATAAGTGGAATCTAGAAAAATGGTACAGATGAACCTATTGACAGGGCAGGAACAGAGACACAGACATAGAGAATGGACATGTGGACATGGTGGGAGAAGGGGAGGGTGGGATGAACTGATAGATTGGGATTGACATACAGACACCAGCATGCATAAATAGATAGCTAGTAAGCTGCTGATAGCACAGGGAGCTCAGCCCAGTGTTGTGTGGCAACCTAGAGGGATGGGATGGAGGGGATGGTGGGAGGGAGGATGAAAGAGGGAGGGGATGTATGTATACATATAGCTGATAGACCAACACAACACTGAAAAGCAATCGTCCTCCGATAAAAATAAAGTTTTAAAATGAAAGAGAGAGCACACATGGATGAGTTACTGTATGAAATGTACTTCTTCCTCACCTATGTGTCAAGTCAAAAATGCTGAAAACCACTGCTTGGGCCCAGTCAGCCACACTCCAATTTTAATGAGAGTCCTCCAGAGAGATCACCATCTGGGGCCCAGATTCTCAGATATACCCCCATCAGGCCAATTAGAGCAGATGCTTGGAACTCTTAACTGCGACCTCCATGCCCTATCTTCATAGAATGGGATAGAATAGAATAGAACCAAAAGGCTGACTCTCCCTGGAATGACACGGAAAGTCCTGCCTAACCGCATGAGTTGGGACAATGGTCTTTTTCTGTCCTGACTTGAAGTGAAACTTAAGCTCTTCTTAGACCCTGAGCCTGCTGGTTTTCAGATTGAAAGTTATATCATTCACTTTCCTGGGTTTCCAGCTTGCGGACTGTAGAGCTTGGGACTTGTCAGGGTCCATAGACACCTTAGTCAACCCCTTATAGGATATTCTTTATATTTCCTGCTGGTCCTATTTCATCGAAGAACCCTGACTAATACAACCTTTCCACCAGGGACCCACCATCCAGTCAAGGAGATAAACTCATGATGAACCAAGTAACAGGGCCCAGCAGCACATCGTTTGATGCCCAAGCATGAGTAGAAAAGAAAAATGAATACTGTGGACTGCAGAAATTAGGAGAAGCTTTTTAGAGAGTTTGGGACATGAGCTGAATCTTAAAGGACTAAAATCTGATCAAAACAGATTTGGTCAGAAGTACAGAATGCCCAAACTTGTAATAGGTACTTCCTGTACCTGCACATAAGTCTTGACAAGTAAACTTCAAAATAGGTTAGGTGGCTCCTTGGGGCGCAGCAATAACAGCTTATTCATGTTTGTGCCCAAGGCACTGATGTGTGGTAAATATTCAGTCAGTGTTTGTTAAACAAATAAAGAAAGGATGATATCAACAGAACTACTGGCATATTGAGAAACTAGTGGCATATTGAGAAATTGATTTAGGTGGACAAAGATGTAAGTAAATCCAACAGGGTTCATTTCTATACAGGAGAATATGCGGTCAGGTTGTAGAGCAGCGATGGGTCTACAACTGGCAGACAACTTTCTGGGCTAAAGGTGACTCCAGCAAGCACTCAGCTATGGATGATAATGCTTGAGTAGCTGAGGATCACCATGAGCATGAAGGAGGGTCATTCTCTTCCTGTCTCCAGCCTCATCTTCCTAGAGCACATGTGAACGTGCCTTTTAGAATATGTTGGCAACCCTGCCACCTGGACCAAGTACCCTTCTTTTTTTTTTATTAGTTTTGCCATACAATGACATAATATCACCATGGGTTTACATATGCTCCCCCTCCAGAACCCCCCTCCGTCCTCCCTCCCCCCAGGAAATCTCGTTGCACAAGCCCCGAGCATCAATCCTGGGCTGGTGATTGATTAGACATATAATAATTAACATGTTTCAATGCAATTCTCCCATATCATCCCACCCTTTCCCTCATCCACAGAGTCCACGAGTCTATTCTATACATCTGCGTTCCTTTTGCTGTCTCGCATGCTGGGTTCTCGTTACCGTCTTTCTAAATTCCATATATATGCGTTAATATACTGTATAAAAATATGGAACGCTTCACAAATTTGCATGTCATCCTTGCGCAGGGGCCATGCTAATCTTCTCTGTATCGTTCCAATTTTAGTATATGTGCTGCCGAAGCGAGCACCCAAGTACCCTTCTTCCATCCCAGGGTCTGTGCACATCCTCACCACCTCAGCCCTACCCACAGGCTTTGCTGAACCCAATGCTGAGGCATGGTTCCTTCCTTCTTTGTAGCTCTACGAGTTGGGCTCACAAGCTCTCAGAGGAGCTCTGAGACTCGTCAGCAGTGTGGATCACCCCAGTTTCATTGGGGGCACAAGAAAAATCCTAAAGACAGACAGGAAGAATCATTGAGTGGCCCAAAGAGTCTTCCTACGGTTTATTTACAGATTTGTTTCCTCGTGATTATCTTAATTGAAAGGGAGTCAAAAATAAGCCTGCCTTCTTTTGCTTTGGTATGAGTGGTTCCTCAGGGACTTATTAATACATCATTTGAATGTTACCTCAAAAATGTGTTTCTGCTTTCCTCTCAGAAACATTCATTTGTCTAGGCCCCACAGTTGAAGATCAGTTTAATTTATATTTTAAACTCAAAAATGTAATTTTTAAATTGAAATATAATTGATTTACAAGAAGATGCCAATCTTCACTGAACAGCAAAGTGACTCAGTTATACACTTACATACATACATTTTAAAAATGCTTTCCCACTGTGGTTTATCCCAGGAAACTAGATATAGTTCCCTGTTCTATACAGTAGGATCTTGTCATTTATCTGAATGTAACAGATTGCATCTACCAGCCTCAAACTTGTACTCCATCCCTCTCCCTTTTCCTCTCCCCCTTGGCAACCACACATCCGTTCTCTTTATCTGTGACTCTATTTCTGTTTTGTAGACAGGTTCATTTGCACCATATTTTAGATTTCATATGTAAGTGATATTTGTCTTTCTCTTTCTGACACCTCACTTAGCATGAGAATCTCTAGTTGTATCCGTGTTGCTGCAAATGGCCTTACCTCATTCTTTTAATGATTGAGTAGTATTCCACTGCATACATGGACCACATATTTATCCCTTTATCTGTCAATGGATGTATAGATTGTTTCCATGTCTTGGCTATCGGGGTGCATGTATCTTTTTGAATTACAGTTTTGTCTGGATATATGCCCAGGAGTGTGATTGCTGGATCATATGATAGCTCGATTCTTAGTGTTTCAGTGCTTTGAGGCGCCTCCATTCTGTTCTCCATAGTGGTTGCACCAACAATGTAGGAGAGTTCTGAAAGTCAATTTAGATTCCATGATCTTCAAATTTAGATTCCAAATCCTGTTGATTGCTCCCAAACAGGACATTTCTCCAAGCTCCCCAGAAGTTCTGTGTCCATGTTGCCACCCTAGGCGCCTACTCTTTCTGCATCATCACAGCAACTTCCATACTGATTTCCCAGCCTCCTCTCTGGCCCCTTCCAGCCCATCATCCTTACCATAACCAGAATGAACTTTCAAAACTACAAACACTTGGAAATTCCCTATCATTCTTAAGAAGAGTAAATGCTACTCAAAGTTCTCCATGGACCTTCATAACCTTGTTACTCCTTATTCTCTGGGCATCTTCTCTGAAAGCTTCCAATTTCCACAGCTAATTGACCTGTTTTCAGCCATTTCATTGGCTTCCTGCTGCTCTCCCCACAAGCCAGACTGATGCTTCCTAGCTGGCTTCCACTCTTCTCTCTTTGCTCAACTGGGTCACATTTCAGAGGAAGCCTTTTATAGTTTCCACTCCCCTCAGTCTAGGGTAGGTGTACTTTCCCTGACACCTAAGAAACAGACATCTTTTATTTGAGTATTTGTCACACACTGTTGCAAAAGGTCTGTTTTCTCACTCTTCTTGCTGCCCTACAAGACATGAGCTCAAGGAGGCAGAACTACCAGTGTCCATCCATCTTTGTGCGTCTTAGCATTGAAGTTCTAGTAAGGATGGGTGAAAGTGAAAGTTAGTTGCATAGTTGTGTCCAATTCTTTGCAATCCCATGGGCTGTAGCCCACCAGGCACCTCTGTCCATAGAATTCTCCAGGCAAGAGTACTGGAGTGGGTTGCCATTTCCTTCTCCAGGGGATCTTCTGACTCAGGGATCGAGCCGAGGTCGCCTGCATTGCAGGCAGATTCTTCACCAACTGAGCCACTAGTGGACGAATGAATGAATAATACAAATACTAAACAAACTACTAGGAATACTACTAATGACTAATAACTAACAAAAGTTGTTAAAACTTAAACAGAGCCCTATAATACAAAGGTAGGAATAAGTTATTACCAGAATAAACTGGATCCACTGGAAAATGGAATGCCAGTAGATTCCAAAATGGAAACTTGTGATAAATTTCCTTTTCTTTTTTTCATTTGAAACTGATACATGTTTATTAAACAACATTTAGGGACTTCCCTGGTGGTCCAGTGGTTAAGAATCCATCTGCCAATGCAGAGGACATGGGTTCAGTCCCTGGTCTGGGAAGATCTCACATGCTGTGAGGCAACTAATGCTGTGTGCCACAATTATTGACCCCATGCACTCTAAAGCCTGTGAGCTGCAACAAGAGAAGGTAACCACAATGAGAAGCCATGCACCACAGTAAGACACTAGTCCCTGCTCTCTGCAACTAGAGAACACCCGCACGTGGCAACGAACACCCAACACAGCCATAAAGAAATAATATAAAAAAATAAACAACATTTAGGAAATTATTTTGAGTAAGAAAAGTTAAGTCACCTATGTTTTCGTGCTGAAATACAAGATATGTTACAAGGTTCATAGTATATGGTATTTCTTTCTAATCAAAATGACAACAGTTAAAATTTGAGGCTCACAAGTTCTCACAATAACCCTGTATGGCACAGAGAGATTCAGTAACTGGCTCCAGGTCACAGAGTTGGTTAAAGGGTAGAGTCAGAACAGGAACCAGAAACCTTGGCTTCAAAACCCTCACCATACCTTTCTATTCATTCTAAATGAGAGCTACCTAGACATTTTCAATTGAAGAAAAGGTATTTTAAGTTTGTTTAATTTATCTTGTTATTTAATCATCTTTCACAGGATGATTGTTAGTGGTTTACAAAGTTCCTTTTGTTACTGCACATAATCTATTAAAACAAGGATGAAAACAGTTGAATGAAAACTGCTGTGAGGGCCATATGGATACTGCTCAGCATCTTTTCTGTGTTGCCTTATTGCCCAGACATTAACAGGCAGTTTGCAGAAATCTTAGCATAATGCTCAACAAGAACACAAATATACTCTGCAAGTGAAAAAATCCTAACAGAGAAATTTATGACTTGCTCTTCAAAATGCCAGATGCATTAGGCTTCTCACTATTGCCATTTCTGGCAGAAGAAGGGATTTTTGAGGTGGTTCTCAGAGGTCAGTATATTCTTAAATTCAGAGAAGCAGAAACTAAATCCCACTCATCCTCTCTATCTTGTGTGAAAAACAGATTTCTTCATTCTGATCTATTAAGGAAGGGACATACTGACTTCACTGAGCAATTTTCGTGACTTTGGATTTCAGATTTAGCAAGAATAACTGCTAGAACTCAGTGGTTCCTTAATTTTTAAGGTTCATAAATTCAGATTTCTAGACATGCTTAATCAAGATAATGGGTGATGGAAAAGGCCAAATCCTTTCATAACTAAAAATCTAGGTATATAGAGTCATGACAGTCTCCTTTCTTTATCAATAACATATGCATAGAAAAAAAGAGGTAGAGAATGAGGAAGAAAGAAGGGAAGAGGAGGGAAGGGCTAGGTGTGGAGATAGTAAAGGAGAAAGACAGACAGACAGGGACTGCTATGGTGGATGCTTGAAGAAAGCTACTGCAGGTGGGCACCTGCTGGCTCACTGACAAAGCTCATGAACAGCCTTCCCTGTTAGTTAAGTTTTCTAACTCATAGAAGGTAACCCTTATGTGGAACTGCTAGTGGAGAAAGAGGTGAAGACATTTTTATAAGAGGCAAAGAAACATTTAGGAAGAGAGGGCAGACTCCACCCTTTTTGAAGTTCAACATTATTAGAACTTTTTTGATGGGCAAGGAACTCTAGAAGAAGATGCAGTGACAGGAGAAAGACAAGGCCATTCTGGGGTCTAAGGGTGATGAAGGAAAAGTAGCCCCTGGCAGAGCGCACTGAGGCTGGAAGCAGTCTGTGGACCTGCCATCTTGGTCTTGCAGATACTGTCGACCATAGACTAAGGAGTCATCCACCTTGGGTACCACTGTGGCTGTTGCTGAAATTACAGGGTATCTGAGACTGTAGAATCAGTTTCCCAGTGGGGAGCCCTGAGAGTTAAAAGGCTAAGGTCCTTTACCGAACCTCCCAAAAGTAGTAGATGAGTAGGAGCCAGGAGGAAAAGCAGCAGGGGAAGGGACCAGGCTGGGAACATGAAAAAACAACAGGAGAGGAAAAAAAGGCACAGACCAGAGAAAGCATGGTCTCTTAGGTCGGCGACATTCCAAATCCTGGGAACAGCACCAACTACATCATCTTTGGTGCCCACTTTTTCTTCCCCTTAAAAAATGTCTCATCCTTTCTTTCTGTGGGGCTGAGTTGGGACACCAGGAGGAAGTGCAGAGGTAGAACTGCCCCTGTGGGATGGAAGGAACACAAGCACACTGCATGCCAGGTGGCACCAGTGGTAAAGAGCCCATCTGCCAATGCAGGAGACCTAAGAGCTGCAGGTTCAGTCTCTGCATCGGGAAGATCCCCGGGAAGAGGGCATGGCAATTCACTCCAGTACTCTTGCCTGGAGAATGCCATGGACAGAGGAGCCTGAAGGGCTCCAGTCCATAGGGTCACAAAGAGTCAGACACTACTGAAGCGCCTTAGCATGCACACATGCATACCATTTTCCAACTTGGAAAGTCATGAAATTGAAGAATGTTAGAACTAACACAAGCCTCGGAGACCGCATGGCCCAGCACCCCGTCCTTTCCTGTTCACACTGTCCTCAGATCTCATACCCATCCAAGTAAAGCAGTGGAGAGAATCCAGGCCCACAGAAGTATGTGGTTTGCCCATGGCCTCAAGGTGGCCTAGATGCTACCAGAAGCTGAAACTTCTGCTCACCACAGTGGTATCGGCTGGGAGGAGGGGGCGATTAGGAAACACTGCAGGTGGACCTTTTCAGAGGCTGGTCCAGAGGCTGATTAACTGTACATTTAAGTCACATTCCTGTCTATTTAATTATGGTCTCAGCTATTTCCTGAGATGTCAGATCCCCTAAGAATGATGATTAGAAAGAGGGATATATGGGACTTCCTTCACGGTCCAGTGGCTAAGACTCGGTGCTCCCAACGCAGGGAGCCCGGGGTTCAATTCCTGGTCAGGGAACTAGAGCCACAACTAAAAGATCCTATACATGTTGTAACTAAGACCCACTGTAGCCAAATAAATAGATAAATAAAAATAAATATTTTTTAAAAGAAAAAGAGAGAGAAAGAAAGAGAGACACATTACTAGCTGTCACTGTGGCTGTTTGGGCAGGGAGTTCTACACAGGAAGACACCATACCCTGGTGGCCTCTTCAACAAGACATAACTCATTTCTCCCAAGCTCTCCACGGACAGTGGAGAAGCTGAGCGGGGCAAAGAAATGGTACAAGAGTCCTGCAAGCCTGAAGCTCCTGAACTTCAGGGCCGAACTGAACTTCAGTGGCCTCTTCACTGCGCGTGCTGGTCTTTACTCTGAAAGCAACTTTGCCTGGGAGCAAGACTTCTCAGAGACGTCCTCTGTACAGCCAAGTCAGAGAGCCAAAGTCCAAATCCCTGGTCTGGATGGATCAGGAGAGGTGCACCCTAGCCCTCTGGTGCAAACAGTGGGTGTGAGGCTCTGGCAACCTGACTCGAATTGGAGAGATTTCAGGAGAAAACACAGGAGGAATTAACAATAACTTAGAGGGAATGTGATGATGGCTTTGAAGGTAAGATTCTTAGAAAATCTGCCAAATGTCTGTAGCATGACTCCCCTCCCCCACTCACCTCCACACTCTGGCAAAATGGTCAGCTCATTTAAAAAAAAAAAGAAAAAAGAAAAAAAGCTGGAGTCTTAAATATCTCCCTATAAAGCTGGGTTTGTAGGTGGTTTTTTTTTTTGTTTGTTTGTTTGTTTTAAGAACTTTGGCCTACATCTTCCTTCTGAGATTGTGCCCACACACTGACAGGTGACTTCTTGCTCACTTTCCCTCCCACTTTCCTGGTTTCCCCATCCAGGCTTCTCCGTCTGCTAGCCACTTCAACACAAGTAGAGCCAGAGGCTCTGTCCTCACCCATGTTCTTGTTACTCTTCACCTGAAACCCACTGACCCTCAGAGAATCTCTGAGGGCTTGAGGGAGGGGTCCACACCCTATCCCCCACTCCCACAAGGGCATCAGGAACCAATACAATGAATAGGTGTGAGAAAACATAGGCAGGGGCATATCTTCTACAAAGAGGATCTACAGTACATGTCTGATTTGAGGGGCAGTCTCTGACCCCTCCCCCATCTCCACTCCCCGTGGAGACCACTGTTTTCCGTCCTCTCCCAGGCCTTCTCTCACCCTCTCCTAGATGCAGACAATCCCCTACTCTACTCCCAGACACGCTCCTGAGATCCAGATCCCTGCAGCTGAATACTCTCTGGAAATCCCTCCATGGGTACCTCACAGATGTTGCTGTTGAGTCCATTCGGAGTCTTTGAGACCCCATGGACTGTAGTCTGCCAGGCTCCTCTGGCCCTACTGGAGTTCACCTTGGGAATGGCAATGCAGGACCTGGGTTTGATCTCTGGGTCAGGAAGATCCCCTGGAGGAGGGTAGGGCAACCCACTCCAGTATTCCTGCCTGGAGAATCCATGGACAGAGGAGCCTGGTGGGCTACAGTCCATGGGGTCATGAAGAGTCAGACACTGGAGAAGGAAATGGCAACCCACTCCAGTACTCTTGCCAGGAGAATCCCATGGACAGAGGATCCTGGCAGGCTACAGTCCATAGGGTCACAAAGAGTCAGATATGACGGAAGCATCTTAGCACACACTGTCCAAGAAATTTACAAGTTAAATATCTAAGACATGCAGAGCATGTGCTATAGGAACTCAAGAGTGTTGAGTAGGAGCCTTGGCAGCTAGCAGGGAACCTTACACAGAGTGGAGTTTGGACAGCAAATGACAGCTGTCTCTTAAAGGATTTTTCCAATGGACTGTGAAGTGGGGTGATTTTAAGGCTCAGAGGAGGCTGGGAAATGACCCACAAAGCCCTCCAGGGCAAAGGGGAAAGGACAGGCACAGGGCTGGGAAGAGACTGGAAGAAACCAGCGAGGCATACTGAATGAAGGACTATGAATGCAAATTCCACTGGCAGGATGACTTTATGACCTGGTTTGCCTGAGACAGTCCAAGTTTACTTCCACTGTCCCACTGTGATTATTAATGGTGCTCCCTTACACCCTCAAAAGTCTCCCAATTTCAATGAAAAATTATACAGTCACCCTAGGGGGAATGTTCTTTGGGCAGTAAGCTACTACTGGTGGCTCAGGTGGGAAAGAATCTGCTAGCTCTGCAGGAGACACAAGTTCAGGTCATGGTTAGGAAAGATTCCACATAGCGTGGGGCAACTAAGCCCATGCACCACAGTTTCTGAGCCTGTCCTCTGGAGCCTAGGAGCAGCAACGAGAGAAGCCACCGCAAAGAGAAGCCCATGCACCGCAACTACAGAGGAGTGCCTGCTTGCTGCAACAAGAGAAAAGCCTGCGTAGCTTTTCTCTGATTCTCCCCTCCACCAGGCCTCTAATACACCCTCCAACAGGGACTCTGAGACCAAGCAGCTACCACCCGACTCGGAGGGAGCTTTTCCAGACCAGACACATGCACGTCCTCATTCCCACCAGAAGCCTCCCCATCCCATAGAACCCAGACCCTTTCTTTCTCAAATCGACGTCCCCCAGAAATCCTTAGCTTCTCCCAGCAAAGGAAAGGGTTAATTTAAATT
This sequence comes from Antilocapra americana, assembly GCA_007570785.1. Classification (NCBI taxonomy): domain Eukaryota; kingdom Metazoa; phylum Chordata; class Mammalia; order Artiodactyla; family Antilocapridae; genus Antilocapra; species Antilocapra americana. The sequence continues at coordinate 3,543,059 of ML660812.1, read as the reverse complement.
GAAAAGATAAAAACATGTGATCAGAACAAGAGACTCCAGGAGCAAATGAAAAGATAACGCACAGACTGGGAGTAGATGGCAGCCACGTGTGCATTCAAGAATGAATTTGTAATCCATGGCTGATTCATGCTGATGTTCAGTAGAAGCCAATGCAATATTGTGCAGTAATTATCCTTCCATTAAAATAAATAAATTTTTAAAAAAGAAAAAAACAAAAACAAAAACAAACAAAAAAGAGTCAGACACGACTGAGGGGCTAACACTTAACCTTAACAATCTGAAACTAAACACCTCACTTTTCCCCACAGTCCGCTCCTCCTATTTTCCATCTCAAGACCTGGGGTATGGCACCGCACATACCCCATCTATTGCCTAAGTCGGAAAGCTGGGAGTCACGCTGTTTGTAGCTCTTCCACACTCACCATTGTCTAATAAAGCACCAGATCCCACAGATGCCAGGGAAGGAGGCTGCCATGGCATACAATGCACTGTAGCGGCGGGCACTGGGGTTTAAGAGCATCTCAGGCCAGACTAGCTGGGTCTACTCCTTGCCAACATATGTCTTTTAATCACTGAACCTCTCTGTGCCTTAGTTTCTTTATCTTCAAAATGTAGGTAATAATAATACCTTCAGAATTCCCTGGTGGTCCAGTGGGTTAGGACTCTGTGCTTCTACTGCGGGGGTGTGGGCTCAATCTCTGATTGGGGAACTAAGATTCCACAAGCCATTCAGTGCAGCCATTATATGTATATGTGCATGTGTGTGTATAGACATATATGCAAGCATATACACAAATATGATCTTATAATAATAAAAATAATATTTTATAATAATAATTCCTTCATCACGTTGGGGGAAGAACGTTCACATAATTGTAAAAATTTGAAGACTTAATACAGGATGTCCCTGATGGTCTGGTAGCTAAGACTTTGAGCTTCCAATGCAGGGGGCCCAGGTTCAATCCCCAGTCAAGGATCTAGATCCTGCAAACTGCAATTAAGTTCCTGTGTGCTGGGCTTACCTGGTGGCTTAGTGGTAAAGAATCTGCCTGCCAATGCAGGAGACATAGGTTCGATACCTGATCCAGGAAGATCCCACATGCCACAGAGCAACTAATCCCATGTGCCACAACTACTGAGCCGGTGCTCTATAGCCAGGGAGCTGTGACTACTGAGCCCATGCACCTAGAGCCCGTTCTTGTGCTCTGCAACTAGAGAAGCCCCACAATGAGAAGCCTGTGTGCCACAACTAGAGAGTAGCCCCTGCTCACCAGAACTAGAGAAAAGCCCTCGCAGCAATGAAGACCCAACACAGCCTAGGCTAAATAAATAAAATTACTTAAAAAAAAATCCCATGTGCTGCAACTAAGACCTGGCACAGCCAAATAAATAAATTAACAAATACAATAAAAGACAATACATTAGAAGTATGAGTGATGCATGGCCCTTAGTAACTGTTCTGTAAGTGTTTCTTAATGTCAGAATGTTAGCCCAAGTCATCATCCTTTCTCTCCTGGATTATTACAAGAGCCTCCTAACATTCTCTTTGCCTTGACCCTGTTATCAGAGCCATCATCCTGAAAGGTGACTCAGGTCACTGTATCTCCTCATGCATTCTCTTTGCTCTTAAGACCAAGTCCCAAATTCTTCGGATTGCTTGCTCACAAGGTTGTCCACAATCTGTCTCCTACTTGCATCCATGCTCCGCCTTCCATCCATGCACAAATGCTTTTGATTTCTGAATTACCGTGCACCACCTCACCTCTGGGGCTATGGCACAAGCTGTTCTTTCTGCCTTGTTCTCTGGCACGCCATTTCCCATGCCTTCTTCTCCGTTGCCTAGCTGGTAGCTAATATGTTTCCAGAACTTGTTTCCTCTGTGCCAGAGCCTGGCATTGACTATTTTACATTTGAAATTATTTTAAAATCTTAAGAATGATATATTCTTAGATACATCTTATATACCCAGCCAGGATACTTTTTAATCCAACCTGACAATTTTGCATCATACTTAGAGAATGTAGCCCATTAATATGTAATATAAAACTGGGACTTTCCCAGTGGTTTAATGGCTAAGACTTCTCGCCCCCAGTGCAGGGTGCCCAGGTCTGGTCATGGAACTAGATCTCTCATGTCTCAACTAAGAGTTTGCATGCCACAACTAAAGGTCCTGTGTGCCACAACTAAAACCTGGCACAGTCAAACAAACAAGTAACAATATTTTAAAAAACAAAGTCAATGATATTTGGGGTTTAAATCTGCTATCTTGTATTGTGTTTTCTGTTTGTCTTACCTGTTCTATGTTTTTCCTTACTTTTCTCTTTTTGATTCACTAAACATTCCTCTCTTCCAGTTTGGGTGGCATATGGTATGTTTCCATTCTTTTAAGAAACTTGCCTTAGAAATTAAAACATGCATATTTATCAGTTTAAATTTAATAAAACCTCAAAGATAAAAAGAAATTCTTTTACTTGCTCCTGACATACACATTATGTTTGCTCAATATTTTAATTCCATATATATTTAAGGCCAATTAGAAATTACAGTTACTGCTTTATGCAATTAATGTTTATTTACATTGGCTCACTTATTTACCATTGTATTTTTTTTTAATGCACGAATTGCAACTTTATTTTTTACATTTAAAGGCTGACGAGAAACCATTACTAATCCTATTAAAGAAAATCCAACATAACAGCTCAATCGAACAGTATGGTAAGCATATTTACTCATTAAATACTATTTTTTCTATAACACAACATGGAAACATCTAGCATGCATGTTTAATCTCAGTACAATAGATTCAAAACCAAGTATACATGTTACATGCTTCAAGGCTAGATTTACAAATTATCATAGTCATCTTCATCATCGTCATCATCGTCATCATCATCATCACGTTTTCTTTTCAATGCATTTGATGCTTCATTGGCAGTATTTTGTGATGAGACCATGTTAGTGGTAATAAGAATATTTTTGGACCCAATTAATGACGGACTAATTAGAACATTCTGAACTGCTGATGTTGCAGGAATTGATGCTTTTACAGCTGGGGTTTGTGAAGTGGGCATCTGTACTGTGAACCTTTGCCCTGTGAGGGACACTGGAGTCCCTACTTTAGTTGAAACGGACATGGCTTGTGGGGTTGGTGTGCCAAGCGTGGGAGTACTTGGTCTGCTAGTAACTTAACCAACACTTAACCTTGGAACTGTTATTCTTCCTGCAGAAGTAGACGCCTTTTTTTGCAAAGACTTAAGCCTGTAATTTGGAGCAGTCAAGCAATACCTATCAGGTGGCAATCTAGGCCCTGAGTACGGCTTGATCAATGGCAAAGGGGTTTGATTTCTTTGCCTTGCAATATCTAATAAAAAATCTCTTGGGGGAGGAGAGGTAAAAGACTGGTCAGCACGACACTGGATTGCCAATCGCACATCATCTGCATCAACAGTAGCTTTCTTAGCATGACTTGAGTAAATTTTTGCATCATCTAGAATTGTGGTCACATATCGGAAGGCAAACTCCAACATCTGATTTATAACTCTTGGTTCATATTCTGTAATCCCCATATCCTTCAGGATTTGTGCCATCATCTGTGCATCTTTTGGCATGCTCTTGGGAGAAGCCATCTTGCCAGACTCCATGATATCCGGTGATCAAACTTCTCGAGCTAAATCACCCACATTAACGTATTTCAGTCCTGATCTTGATGCAAGTTCTTTGCCTAATGTAGTTTTTCCAACCCCTGGTGTACCTTTAATTTTCAGCTGTTCAGATTTAATGCCGCCCAAATTATGAAATCGGTGAGCAGGAGGTTCGGGAGCAACCTGGTCCCCGCCGAGCTGGCCCGCACGCCTCCGCACGCGCGCGCTGCACTCTGGGAGGGGCCGCGGGGCGGCCCGGCAGCTCGCGGCCTGGAGCTGAGCCCGAGGCCCACCCCCGCCGCCGCGTCACCCGCAGCGGCTACCCGGCCCTCCAGGACACGCTTCCGTCGTCGCGGGCCCGAGACACCGGCCCCGGGGGCGCCGGCGCCGCGAGTCCTACCATTGTATTTTAAATTTTTTTTTTGCATCTCAAATCTCCCATCTGCAGTCACTTACTTTCTGCCCAAAGTATATATTTCCTTGAAAATTTCATTTAGAGAATGTCTTCTGGGTGGCAAACTTAGAAAAGACACTTGAAAATGTTTTTATTTTGCCCTGCTTCTTTTGCTTATTGAAGTAGAGTTGATTTACAATATTATATTATTTTCAGGTGTAGAGTTGAGTGATTCAGTATTTTTGCAGATCATACTCCATTCTTAATACATGACCATGGCTATAATCCCCTGTGCTATACAATATATCCTTGTTGCTTTCTACTGTATACTTGGTTGCCTGTATCTCTTAACACTAGACCCTTAATTTGTTCCTCCCCTTTTCCTCTCCCCTTTGGTAACCCCAACCTTTTCCTATATGTATGGGTCTGTTTCTGTTTTGAATATACATTCATTTGTATTATTTTTTAGATTCCATATGTAAGTGATATCATACAGTATTTGTCTTTTCCTGACTTATTTTATAATCTTCAGGTCTAAATGTGCAAATTGCAACATGAATTTCATTACTCTTTATGGTTAAGTAATATTCCATTGTGATATCTATATTTATGAAGTCAAAAGTGTTAGTTGCTCGGTCACACCCAACTCTTTGCAACCCCATGGACAGGATCCTCTGTCCATGGAATTCTCCAAGCAAGAATACTGGAGTAAGTATTCCCTTTTTCAGGGGATCTTTCCAACCCAGGAATTGAACCCACACCTCCTGCATTGCAGGCAGATTCTTTACCATCTGAGTTACCAGGGAAGTCCATCTATCTATATATCATATCTTCTTTATCCATTCATCTGTTGATGGGCACTTAGGTAGCCTCCATGTCGTGGATACTGTAAATAGTACTGCTATAAACACCGGGTTGGATGCAGCTTTTCAAACTAGTGTTTTCATTTTTTCTAGATATATAAAACTCTGTACTGCTTTCCACAGTGGTTGCACCAATTTACATTTCCACCAACAGTGTACAAGGGATCCCTTTTCTCCACATCCTCACTGACATTTATTATTTGTAGACTTTTTGATGACAGCCATACTAACAGGTGTGAGGTGATATTGCATTGTTGTTTTGATTTGCATGTCTCTAGACAGAGGAGCCTGCTGGGCTGCTGTCCATGGGGTCACACAGAGTCGGACATGACTGAAGTGACTTAGCAGCGGCAGCAGCTACTGTGGTGAGCTACTGTGGTTGAAGACTTGCCCAGTGGCTCAGTGATAAAGGATCTGCCTGCCAATGCAGGAGACATAGGTGCAATCCCTGATCTAGGAAGACCTCATTTGCTGTGGAGCGCTCAAGCCTATGCACTGCAACTATTGAACCTGTGCTCTAGCGCGCGGATGCTGCAGCCACTGAAGCCTACACACTGCAGCTGGAAAGTAGCCCCGCCTGCCACAACTAAAGAAAGCCCACACAGCCAAAAATAAATAAATAAAATTTTAGAAAAAAGGAGAAGAATATGTTTTCTGCTGATTTTGGATGCAATATCCTAAAGATTAAGTCCAACTGCTGTACTGTGTTACTTAAGACTACTGTTGCCTGATTTTCTGTCTGGACGATCTGTTCATTGATGTCAGAGGGTATTATTGCATTATTACAATAATACTATACTACTAACAAGCTACTACTATTGTATTATTATAATAATATACTAATAATACACTACTATTACTGTACTATTGTTAATTTCTCTCTTTATGTCTGTTAGTATTTGCTTTATATGCTAGGTGCTCCTGTATTAGGTATATATTAGGTGTATATGTAAAGGAGTGTAATATCCTCTTCTCGTGTTGATCTTCTTGTAATCAACAAAGGCAAAGGCCTTTCTTTGCCTTTTGTTAAAGATTTTGTTTTAGTCTATTTTGCCTGATATGTGTGTTGTTACATTTGCTCCATGCAGGCTGGGGAACACAGCAAGGTGGTTGGGGAAGACCTCTCCCCACCTTGCCTGGGGGCCAGCCAGCACCTGTGGACTCTTGAGTGGTGTCTGGGCTGCTCCAGCCTTTTTACCTGTGCCAGCGATTCTCCAACCAGGCAAGGAGGCTTGTCACCTCCACATAGGCCCCAGGACTGGGATGCTCAGTCTGAGCCTCGACTTGCTCACTCCCTGGGGCAGCATTCACATGTGCAATCCTCCTTTTCCTTTTAGCTCCCTTGAAGGGACACAGGTCCTGACACAATGCTTTTCTTCCTGTTTTATCCAATTATGTGTATATCTTTCTTACAGCCCTGATTGTTACAGGAGTTCTTCTGCTAGTTTCCAGTTAGCTTTCAATAGGAATTGTTCCACATCTGGATTTTGCTGTTATTGTTTATTTGGGAGTTGTCTTTTTTTTGGCCATGCTATGCAACTTGCTAAACTGGAAACTAGCAATTTACAACAGTGTAGGAGGGCTCCCTTTTCTCCATCCCCTCTCTAGCATTGACTGATGGTGGCTTTTTGGATGATAGCCTTTCTGGTGGTGTGAGGTGATATCTCATTGTAGTTTTGATTTGCATTTCTCTAATAATTAGTGATCTTGAACATCTTTTCGTGTGCCATCTGTATATCTTCTCTGGAGAAATATCTTCTATTTATGCTTTATGCTCATTTTTTGAGTGGGTTGTTTCTTTTGAGGCTGTTAAGTATCATGTTCAGTTCAGTTCAGTCGCTCAGTTGTGTCCGACTCTTTGCGACCCCATGAACTGAAGCACACCAGGCCTCCCTGTCCATCACCAACTCCCAGGGTCCACCCAAACCCATGTCCACAGAGTTGGTGATGCCATCCAACCATCTCATCCTCTGTCATCCCCTTTTCCTCCTGTCTTCAATTTTTCCCATCATCAGGGTATTTTCCAATGCATCAGCTCTGGAGTTTCAGCTTCAGCACCAGTCCTTCCAATGAATATTCAGGACTGATTTCCTTTAGAATGGACTGGTTAGATCTCCTTTCAATCCCAGGGACGCTCAAGAATCTTCTCCAACACCACAGTTCAAAAGCATCAATTCTTCAGCTCTCAGCTTTCTTTATAGTCCAACTCTCACATCCATACATGACCACTGGAAAAACCATAGCCTTTACTAGACGGACCTTTGTTGACAAAGTAATGTCTCTGCTTTTTAATATGCTGTCTACGTTGGTCATAACTTTCCTTCTAAGGAGTAAGTGTCTTTTAATTTCATGGCTGCAATCCCATCTGCAGTGATTTTGGAGCCCCCCAAAATAAAGTCTGTCACTGTTTCCACATCTATTTGCCGTGAAGTGATGGGACCAAATGCCATGATCTTAGTTTTCTGAATGTTGAGCTTTAAGCCAACTTTTTCACTCTCCTCTTTCACTTTCATCAAGAGGCTCTTTAGTTCTTCTTCACTTTCTGCCATAAGGGTGGTGTCATCTGCATGTCTGAGGCTATTGATATTTCTCCCAGAAATCTTGATTCCAGCTTGTGCTTCCTCCAGCCCAGCGTTTCTCATGATGTATTCTGCATATAAGTTAAATAAGCAGGGTAACAATATACAGCCTTGATGTACTCCTTTTCCTATTTGGAACCAGTCTGTTGTTCCTATCTGGAACTGGTCCAGTTCTGACTGTTGCTTCCTGACCTGCATACAGGTTTCTCAAGATCCAGGTCAAGTGATCTGTTATTCCTATCTCTTTCAGAATTTTCCACAGTTTATTGTGATCCACACAGTCAAAGGCTTTGCCATAGTCAATAAAGCAGAAATTAATGTTTTTCTGGAACTCCCTCATTTTTTTGATGATCCATTGGATGTTGGCAATTTGATCTCTGGTTCCTCTGCCTTTTCTAAAACCAGCTTGAACATCTAGAATTTCATGGTTCACATATAGCTCAAGCCTGGCTAGGAGCTGTTTGCAAATTTTGGAGACTAACTCCTTACTGGTTGCATCATTTGCAAATACTTTCTCCTAATCTGTGGGTTGTTTGTCTACTTTGTTTATTGTTTGCATTGCTGTGCAAAAGCTTTTAAGTAGATCCTATTTGTTTATTTTTGTTTTTATTTCCATTATTCTGGAAGATGGGTCAAAAAAGAAGCTGCTATGCTTTATGTCAGAGTGTGTTGCCTATGTTTTCCTCCAGGAGTTTTATAGTGTTCAGTCTCACATTTAGGCCTTGAATCCATTTTGAGCATATTTTTGTGTTTGGAGTTAAAGAATGATCTAGTTTCACTTTTTTACATGTAGCTGTTCAGTTTTCCTAGCACCATTTGTTGCACCATCCCACATTTTGATCTCTCTTCAGTCTGATTCTTCTGATTTTCCCTGCTTGAGACTTGTTCTGAAAATCCCAATTTAGCAATTTTTCTTTTAGCACTTGAAGACATTAGACTCTCTTCTAGCTTTCTGCTCGGCTGTTCCTTCTGGGTTATAGTCCATCCCCTCATCCTCTGGGCTTTTAATATTTGCCCTTTGTCTTTGTTTTTCAGTTTCATCATTACATACATTTCTTTCTTTTTAGTCTATTCTGCTCAGAATGTGCTGGGCATCTTTACTCTTTGGATTGGTATTATGGATAAGTTCTGGGAAAATCTAAGCCACTGTCTCTTGAATATTGTCCCTACCTCATCCCTCTCTTCTCTCCTCCAGGATTTCAATCAAATAGATGCTTCTATTGTTTTTTTTTCTTGAGGACAGAGTCACTATTACTTTTATATGAGGATAACTCCAAATGTTGAGAAATGACCCAGGACTTCAGTGGTATCTATTGAAGTAAAATGTCAACTGAGTAAATTGACATTTACTCAACTGACATGTCAAAAAAAAAGTCTATTGAGTAAATTTTTAACTTTTACTTATTTGTGATCACAATGGGTCTTTGTTGCTGTGTGCAGGCTCCTCTCTAGTTGCGGTGCACGGGCTTCTCACTGTGGTGGTTTCCCTTGCTGTGGAGCATGGACTCCGGCGTGTGCAGGCTTCAGCACTTGGGGCACACAGGCTTAGCTGCTCTGTGGCATGTGGGATCTTCCTGGACCAGAGATTGAACCCATGTCCCCTGTATTGGTAGGCAGATTTTCAACCACTGGACCACCAGGGAAGACCTATTAAGTAAAGGTAAACACTCCTCCTGCCTATAACTGATCACAAGATGTGCCAAGTCAAAAATAAGATGATATCAGAAAGAATAGGTTTTACTTATTTCTATTAGAAACAGCTGGTGGAATTTAGCCTCGTTTTACTGAAGTTCTGTAGCCTTCAGTAACAGCCTTTTGTCATAAACACTAAAAATACGCATCCAACCTCTGATTGCCAATTTTTCTTGGTAAGCAAAGCCATCTCTTCTGGCATTTTATGTCTTCTCTTAAGGAGTCAGTGAAATCCTAATGAACCAAATTCTTTTGAGAATCTATGATATCACCAGGCCATTCTTACTAAGAAAATAGCCTGAGTGAGGAGGCAATTCTCCACCTTCAGAAACCTTCTTCCTCTAGTTAAACAGGTCTTTCGGTTCCTCCAGGCGCCCTGCACTGCACTATATAAGAAGGCAGCACACTGAGAGATCAGCCTGGACTCCAGAGAGCACTTCTGAGGCTCACAGCTGAGTGATCCAGAGCCGTGACATGATTCAAGGAGCTTCTAGGAAGTAATAGGGTAAAGTCTACTTGGAGGGTAACTATTCTTCTTTTCTTTTCTAAATATTTGCAGCTTGCAGAGTTGGGAGTTTGGTATTTTATTTTCTATTTATTTATCTTTGGTTGTGTTCATCTTCATTGCTATGTGCGCGATTTTTTTTTAGTTGCAGCGAGTGGGGCCTACTGCGGTGCATACGCTTCTTGTTGCAGTGGCTTCTCTTGTTGGGGAGCACAGGATCTAGGCACACAGGCTCAGTAGTTGTGGGGCATGGGCTTAGATGCTCCATAGCAGATAGAATCTTCCCAGACCAGGGGTTGAACCCATGTCCCCTGCATTGGCAGTGGTTTCTAATCCACTGAGCCAGCAGGGAAGTCCCAGAAGTTTGGTATTAGCAGTAAAGTTTTTCTAAGACCTCCTAATTCTTCCTTAAGTTTTAAAACTTTATAAATATCTAGAAAATGAAGACACCAATATTTTAAAAGCAAACCTCTCCTCCGACTCCAATTTTCTAGTAAGTACTGAGTGTTCTTGGCTTGATTTGGCTGCAGAGTGTTTACTAGCTAGAGTTTTAGAAATGTTGCATCTTTGTCTTTCTCTGTATTAGCCGGGGGTTCAGCTAATAGCTGAAGCACTTACTGATGATTGAATGTGAGCTGAGGGAGGTGAATCCAACATTACATCTATCATGTTGCTTCTAATCCATGTCTTCTCCTCTTTTTAAAATGGGGCTTGGAACAATAAGTATAACCAACAGATTTAAAAGTGTGCTCGAGTCTGATCAGAAGTTTTATATCCAAAGAGGTATTGAATTTGGCACTGGCCAGAAAGTTCCTGAGAGCAGCAGATTTGCACCATTTCCTCAAAAAATGGAGAGCAGAAACAAAGCTGAGACAATCAGGTATGTCACTGTGTGCAGTCTGGGTCTTTCCAATCCCCGGTGCTCTAATACTCTGCCTTTGGAGGTTGCCCTTCTATATGGAAAGGGGCTTCTCAGAGAAACCTCATTTGATGGCCATTGTCCCTAGTGCAAGGTATTTGTGTTTTTGCTACACCATGTGGCATGTGGGATCCTAGTTTCCCCAACTAGGGACAGAACCCAAGTACCCAGCAATGCAAATGCAGTCTTAACCACTGGACTGCTAGGGAAGTCCTGTAAGGTACTGTAAATGGCACCAATTACTCACTATATAAAATGGTACTGACTTGGTGGTGAGCTTAATGTGAAATTGTAAATCCATGACTTGGCCAAAAATGTGAAAGCAGGATTCCTTTTACACCCAGAAGTAAAGTAGAGGTCTGTGTCCCTGGCTCTCTCATCTGAAGCCTCCCAGGTATGCTCTCCACTCCCTGCCACTTACGTGTCCACCTGTTTGTTGATGCTAAGAAAACAAGAAAAGGGATAAAGTGGGGAAGTAGCTCTTAGGATGAGCAGGACTTGTGTTCTAATTCCTGACTCGTCACTGGCCGGGTGACCCTGGGCAAGTAACCTCATGTCTCTTGGAGTCAGTTTCTCCAACTGTCAAACCAGGATTAATAGAAAACATTCAGTTTTGTTTTGTGGGTTCCTAAAACCATGCTGAGTATTTTTGAGACATTCAATCAAAATGTAAGGAAGATGCTATGATTGTCCTTATTTTACAGAGGAGACTTTCAGTGGCTCAGATCATTTTCCTAATGTCATATCAATGGATCTGAATTCAGATCTCTTTGTTTCCACAGCCTTAGTCACTAGGCTATTGAAAGTGAAAGTGAAAGTTGCTCAGTCGTGTCCAACTCTCTGTGACCCCATGGACTATGTAGTCCACAGAATTCTCTAGGCCAGAATACTGGAGTGGGTAGCCGATCCCTGCTCCAGCAGATCTTCCCCACCCAGGAATCAAACCCGGGTCTCCTGTACTGCAGGTGGGTTCTTTACCAACTGAGGTGTCAGGCTGTTGACAGTGGGCTAAATGATGGCTCTAATCCCTCTCAACTCTAAAGTCTTAGAATTGTACGATTTAACCAAGAATGAAGAAGGAGAAGACAAAAAGGTGGCAAGTGCAGGCAGAAGGCTTCCACCCAGGGGGCTGGCTCGGGAAGGTTAGCTTTTCTTGGTCTTCGTCTGTTTTTCTTGGGAGACACAGGAGCTTAGATGGATGCAGAGGACAGGCAAGAGACCAAGAATGAGGACAGTCTGCTAACTGTCCAGGTTCATAGCAGGGAGCACTACCTGCCCAGGCTCTACCTTCTTGTGAGATCTTGACCGTGGGTTTGCTGAGGACGACAGGCACCCCTATCAATGTGGGTTCTGAGGACCCACTGCGACACTGGCCCAGCTCTAAATAAGCGAAGGGCAGCTCCTATCCCCACTCCCAAGGCAAAGAAAGGTGGTTTTATCTTGAAACTAATGATCAAACGGTTTTGCTGGTGGCTCAGTGGTAAAGAATCTGACTGCCAACACAGGCGACACAGGTTTGATCCCTGGGTAGGGAAGATCTCCAGGAGAAGGAAATGGTAACCCATTCTTCTTGCCTGAGAAATCCTGTGGAGAGAGGAGCCTGGAGGGCTATAGTCCACGGGGTTCCAAAAAGTTGGAAATGACTTAGCAACTAAAAAAAGACAGCAATGATCAAAGTGTCTACACCTAGTTCTGTGTTTATGGCTTTGTATTGTTTTCCTTATAGAACTCCCCTACTTCTGCTGATTATATAGTCTTCAGGTGTGGCAAAGCTATCCTTATTCTGACATTTTTGTTCATGAGAATGCAAGTCATTGAAATAGACTGAAGTAGGGCTCCTTGGCTTTAAAAAATATGGACTTGGTTTAATGTTGAATTCAAGTCATTTTTCTAGACTCTTCAATAGCTTCTAGAAATAAGGTTCAGAAAACTCACCCATTAGCTATGCAGTTTTTAACCAAACTGTGGAAGGCACTATGGAAGGTTTTTGTATTCCTTTTAAAAATGACTCTAGCATTTGCCCAGTAAATGGTTGATACCTATGAAGCTCTTATTTAGGGCTGATTCATGGTCAGTGAGTTTGTTGATAATAGGATTAGTTAGAAGGAATGTAGCCTGAAGTACAAAATGTCCCTCTTCAAAAGAAAACATTAAAATTACCCCTTTGGGGGGACTTCCCTGACCATCCAGTAATTAAGACTTTGACTTCCAGGGCAGGGGTTGTGGGCCTGATCCCTGGTTGGGGAGCTAAGACCCCACATGCTCCATGGCTGCCAAAAAACATAAAAAACATACTGTAACAAGTTCAATCAAGACTTTAAAAATGGCCCATATTTTAAAAATCTTTTTAAAAATTGCCTGTTTTTTCTCTTTAAATTAGCAATTATTAACATAAATACCCTGATTCAGGTCAAGGAGTTTTTCTCCAAAAGTTATTCTTCCCCCCAAGAAAGGTTTTAACTTATGCTTAAGTCTGTGTAAAGTTTCTCATAATTAGTAGTGTTCTATTATTTTATCATGGAAACCAAAATACTCTTTAGAGAACACATGTAAACCTGACAAAATCGTAATCATTGTTAGTTTTGGAGGCTTGTAGAGATCAATTGGGGGTGCGTCTCTGGTAGTTCAGCTGGTAAAGAATCCACCTGCCATGCAGGAGACCCTGGTTCGATTCTTGGGTTGGGAAAATGCCCTGGAGAAGGGATAGGCTACCCACTCCAGTATTCTTGGGCTTCTCTGGTGGCTCAGATGGTAAAGAATCTGCCAGCAATGCGGGAGACCTGGGTTCGATCCCTGGGTGGGGAAGATCCTCTGGAAAAGGGCATGGTAACCCACTCCAGTATTCTTCCCTGGAGAATCCCCACAGACAGGGGAGCTTGGAGGGTTACAGTCCATGGGGTCACAAACAGTCGGACACGACTGAGTGACTAAGCACAGCACAGCACAGAGATCAACTGACTAAATGGGAACTTAAAAAAGAGAGAGGCAAGACAGACTTAATCATGATACAGGGTTGATTATCTCACATTTGGCAAGACTAAATAACTTTGTAAATAATTTAATGATCCATTTGAAAACTTTACAGGAAGTGTTTAAATTATGGATGGTGCAAATGTATATACATTGAATGTTTTGTACATATATTTATATTGAATATATATATTGAATTTTTTTAAAAAGCAGTTATCTGGAATACTAGGTGAAAAGATACTTGGACATTGTGCTTAAATTTCCAATGATTATATGCAGATGCAAAAAGGTATATTTAGTTAACACTCAGAAGGGAGTGAAAATCACATGTTCTGAAAAATTTACAGATGACCTGAAATCGTGAAGACACTGATATAAAACTGTGTAGATACAACTATTTCCTGAATTGGGAAAAAGGTGATTTCTAAATTGGCATGTCTATTCCTTTTTGGCTCAGATGGTAAAGCGTCTGCCTACAGTGCTGGAGACCCAGGTTCAATCCCTGGGTCAGGAAGATCCTCTGGAGAAGGAAATGGCAACCCACTCTAGTACTCTTGCCTGGAAAATTACATGGACAGAGGAGCCTGGTAGGCTACAGTCCATGGGGGTCGCAAAGAGTCAGACACGACTGAGCGACTTTACTTTCTTTTCGTTCCTTTTAAATATGCGTAGGAAACATATTTCCTAAATATTGCAAATAAATACTTGCCTATTTCACTTACGTCTATCAAAGTTTATATATACTAACTGTTAAAAATGAATCCACGACAATCTTTTTTGGACGTTCTTGTTGGGGAAAAAAAAGGCAATCCCTTTATATATGAGTACAGTCTTCTTATAATGAATAAAAATTTCTTTTAAAACACATCTAATTCAATTAGGACAGGTGAACTGACTTTACATCATGTTAAATATTTTAATTTTCTCCCTAGGAATGAAAAAGTTGTGAACTGCTTATACCAGAATCGTAACGCACTTTTTAGGCTGGTTTGCTTTCCTTGGGGAGGAGGTGGCTCCAATTACTTTGCCAAATGGGGCCAAGATATTCCTAATTCCGTGGAAGGTATGTGAACTTTTATCAGTAAGTAATTTGCAAGGTCAGATAACATGCACATACAAACGATACAGATCTTCCTTACTGGGGGATAGTTAACATTAATAGACACTCAAGGTTGCTCTTCAATAACGTGATTTTTCTATTTCCAGAGTAAGAAATTCTGTTATCTTCTGTTACAGAATTAAACATGTTATACCATTTGTTAAGGCCAATAGGTCACTGAGATTCTGTTCAGACTCTGTTTAACTTTTTTATGCCCCTTGTCTCTCTGTCTATTACCCTTAGGAATAGACAGAGAGGACTTATCTTTCTTTCTTTTTTTTATTGTTGTTGCTGTTTAGTCCCTAAGTCATGTCTGACTCTTTTGCGATTCCATGGACTACAGCCCATCAGCCTCTGTCCATGGGATTTCCCAGGCAAGGACACAGAGTAGATTGCCATTTCCTTCTCCAAAAGCTCTTCCTGATCCAGAGATCAAACCCGCGTCTTGTGCATTGGCAAGTGAATTCTTCACCACTGAGCCTCCTGGAAAGCCCCTGTCCTGGGCTCTTTCTTCATGGGGAACTATGAACTTGAATTTTTTTCTCACAGCAGCGTGAAAGTGAGTTAAACACCACTCTCCTTTTAAGTCATTTTCTGATTATATTTCTTATTCCCCTGACATGGGTAGCTTAAGATAAGTCAAAAGCCTTGAGGGACAAAATACTGTACCTCTTACCTCTCTGAAACTGTAAGTCGCTCAGTTGTGTCCAACTCTTTGGGACCCTCATGGACTGTAGTCTACCAGGCCTCTCTGTTTATGGGAGTCTTTAGGCAAGAATATTGGAGTGGGTTGCCATATCCTTCTCCAGGGGATCTTCCCCACCCAGGGATCGGACCCAGGTCTCCTACCTTTCAGGCAGATTGTTTATAGTCTGACCCACCAGGGAAGTCCCTTCTATCTGAGGTCATGGCATCTAATTCTTGGCTGACACTGCAACACTGTTTTCCAACTTGTGGCTCAGCTGGTAAAGAATCTGCCTGCAATGCAGGAGACCTGGGTTCGATCCCTGGGTTGGGAAGATCCCCTGGAGAAGGGAAAGGCTACCCATTCCAGTATTCTGGCCTGGAGAATTCCATGGACCGTATCGACCATGGGGTCGCAAAGCGTCAGACATGACTGAGCGACTTACACTTTCCAACTTTTCCCTCTCGAGCCCTGTGAGGATACATACAGTGCTGTTGACTTCTTGGCCTCTTAAAAGTAAAGCAACTATATTCCAATAGAGAAAAAGTAGGCCTCCACCTGCAGTCTAGAACTTGCAACCTGTACCAGGTAATTGACACATTTCTGTAGCAGGAAAGAGGCTGGAGGAATCGCACTTCACTTCTCCAGAGTTTTCCTCTCTTCAGGGAGGTCCAGGTTGCTCCAGCAGTTCAATGATGCCTTCAAACAGGCACTGTGTATGTGTGTGTATTATTCAGCTTACCTACCTGTTCAATGAGAGGATTTTTCTGCTGTAAGACATTAAAAAAACTTTTTTTATTGGATTACAGTTGATTTATAATGTTGTGTTAGTTTCAGGTGTGCAGCAAAGGGACTCAGTTATACCTATATCCATCCTTCTCTTTTTTTCTTTTTTATAGACTCTTTTCCCATATAGGCAATTACAGAGTATTGAGTAGAGGTCTCTGTGCTATACAGCAGGTTCTTATTAGTTATTTATTTTATATATAGTAGTGTATGTATGTCAATCCCAGTCTCCCAATTTATACCCCTCTTATTCCTTTGTAACCATATGTTTATTTTTAACATCTGTGACTCCACATCTGTTTTGTAAATAAGTTCATTTATAGTTTTTTAGATTTCACATATAAGCAATATCATATATTTGTCTTTCTGTGTCTGACTTACTTCACTCAGAGACTGTCATCTCTATTGAAGATAGGTCCTAGGTCCATTTATGTTGCTGCAAATGGTATTGTTTCATTCTTTTTTTATGGCTGAATAATATTCTCTTTAAATTTTTATTGGAATACAGTTAATTTATAATGCTGTGTAAGGTACTTCTCAGAACTGGAAAGTTGGTTCAATAGCGTAATCTAACAAACCATCAAGTATCAATTACTACTGCCTTTTCAATACTACTATTTTGAAACATTTGCTTCAGATTTTATTTTTACTTTTGATTAATATCTCTATTAATCTTTAAAAAATACAACTATTTTTTAAAATGGTTTTAGATTTATGGAAAAGTTGCAAAGTTGTTCTCAACTACCCCTCACCCAGTTTCCTCAATTATCTTCAACACACAGTTTCATGTCATTATATTTCAGGGACATTTACATGGATTATAATTTCAAATATCATTCTTTACCAGTGTTTTAGTTTGTTTGCCTTTCTTGAGAGCCACCATTTATTCCTGTGTTGGAACACTTTCTGCCTTTTATGATTATCACCTTCCTTTGGGATCTTTTCCTTCTTTCTTTGTTTCCTTATTCCCAGCTTTTTTATCCCTGTCCTCCATATCTATTTAAATACATTGCATCTATTACCTCTCAGACAACATTCAGTCATTTTAAAAATAATTTTTGTCTCTTTAATCAGTTTCTTTCCAGTATTCTGTCAGCTCTTTGTGCAACTGGCTGACTATTTCTGTCCAAGATTTTCAATTTCTGAGTTATAGTGTTTTTTCATATCTGCAATTTCTCATTTGAATTTATATTAGAGTTTTGTATTGTTTGCTTTGCTTTGTGAGCTTTTTAAAAATCATGTTCAATCATTAGCTGAAAAAGTTTACCTCTTATTTTGTGTGTTATACTTACTTCTTCTACTCATGATGAAGTATGTTGGATTTTCCTGACCCACAAAAACAGGTCATTCTGGAACTTTGAGATGCTTTGGGGAATAAACTCAAGTTCTAAAACAGTGGGACTCGGGGATGAGGAAGGAAGTGATCTTACATTTACATATGCATAAAATCCCTTTCAAGGCTTATTTTAATCATTGATACCTTTGATTGCCTTAGCTGGATAACTAAGTGGCTAAGAGCACGATTTGGAGAGATTCTCGCATTGCAAGCCTTTTTCTACCTCTTGAATATTGAACCATGTATGAGTTTAAACTGCCCCGGAAATTAAATTAAAAAAAAAAATCCTGTATGAAAAAAACCCCCAAACACCCCGGTCATTCAGCAGGCAATTAGTTGCTTAGTCTGTTTATCAGCTCAAGGATGCCCTCGTCTGTCACTATAAGTGAAGTGCAGTTTATAAATAAAGGACACTGTAGAGTCGGGGGGGGGGGGGTTCATTCTTCTGATTCTTTGACGCTACCTGACATCTGTACGGCTCTTATCTTCAGCCACTTCCTTCTTTATTTTTGCCATCAGGCCTCCAAGGGACGTCCCTCCCTTTCCAAGGTGCCTCTCTGAGCCACTACAAATCTGCTCCCTCATGTTTTCCAAGCCCCTTTCTCTCCATTTCCAGGCACCAACACTCTGCCATGGAGGTCTCCCCAAAACCCATGCACTGGAAGAAGAGAGTCCTGTTACTAATATATAAATATATTTTACAAATTATTCAAGGTAATTTCATATGAGGTTTTCAATAAACAGTTAACAGTTTAAGATAGATATTTCACATATTTTTCTGACTTTATATAAATGTACCATACTCTAAATGTTCCTCTGAAGCTTGCTTTTTTTCTCCTCTGTTTTTTTGAGATCCATCCCTTGGATATGTGGCTCTCTATTTCACTGACTTTTAACTAGTGTATATTATTCCATTGTGTGACTATATGTGTCTAGTCTTCTCTTTATAGGTATTAACGTCTTTTTCTGCTATGAGTAATAACTTCTGTGAGCAGTCTCATATACAGTTGACCTTTAAACAGTGCAGGGGTTAGGGATGCTGAACCTCTGCACTGTTGAAAATCCACGTATAATGGGTAGTTGGCCCTCTGTTTTCAGGGCTCAGCATCTGTGGAATCTACCGGCTATGTTTCTTGTAGTACCTGTAGTTCTTACTATTGAAAAGAATCTGCATATAAATGGACTCTCCAGGTTCAAACTCTTGTTGCTCAAGGGGTAACTGTATGTGTTCATGCATGCATGGGTAAAAGTCTATACTTAAGGGTAGAATTTCTGGGTATCAGAATAGGAATGTCCCTACTTCAAACCGTTCTCTAAAAGAACTGCAAAGATTTATACTGCCAAAGCAGCACATGAAAGTTTGTATCCCTTTATATCCTTGACAACACTGTTATTGCCAAGGCTTTTAATTTTTTGCCAATCTGTGCACGAAATTATTCTGATTTTATTCCATTATTTCCAGTGTTATTGAGATGTAAATGACTGAATAAGCGTGGGGCTTCCCAGGTGGCACAGTGGTAAAGAATCCACCTGCTAAGGCAGGAAACGCAAGAGACCAAAAGACGCAGGTTTGATCCCTGGATTGGGAAGATCCCCTGTAAGAGGAAATGGCAATTCGCTCCAATACTCTTGCCTAAAAAAATTCCATGGACAGTGGAGCCTGGTGGGCTACAGTCCATGGGGTTGCAAAGAGTCATACGTGCCTGAGTGACTGAGCGTGTGCATGCACGCACACACATGCACGCACATGGTAAATAAGTTTAAGCTGAACCACATAACTTGACATGTATATATTGTGAAATGATCAACATGTAAGTTTAGTTACCATCTATCCTCTCAAATAGTTTCAGCTATCTTTCCTGTGACAATTTTTAGGCTCTATTCTCTTAGCAATTTTCAAATATACTATATAATATTGTTAACTGTAGTCATCATGTTTTACATTATATCCCTAGAATGTATTCATAGTAACCAAAATAGTATCCTATTGGCATAAAAACAGACGCATAGGCAAATGCAATAGAATTGAAAGTCCAGAGATAACCTCCCAAATACACAGTCAACAAACATTTGATGAGAGCGATATGAAAGTCGCTCAGTTTTGTTGGATGCTTTGCAACATCCAGAATTCTCCTGGCCAGAATACTGGAGTGGGCCTCCATGCCCTCCTCCAAGGGATCTTCCCAACGCAGGGGTCAAACCCAGGCCTCTTGCATTGCAGGTGGATTCTTTACCAGCTGAGCCACCAGGGAAGCCCACAGAAAAAAAGACAGTCTCTTCTATAAATGGTGCAGGGAAAGCTGGATAGTCACAGAAGAATGAAACTAGACCACTCTCACCACTCACTCAAAAAACTAACTCGAAAAGAATTAAAGATTCAAACATAAGACCTGAAATCATAAAACTCCTAGAAGGAAACAAAGAAAAAGCTCCTTGACATTAATCTTGGTTACGATTTTTCAGAGACGATACTTACAGCCCAAATACAAAAGTAAGATAAATAAATGAGATGATTCCACACTAAAACGCTTCTGCACCACAAAAGCATCAGCAAAATGAAAAAGCAACCTACCACATGGGAGAAAATATTTGCAAATAAAACCTCTAAGAAGGAGTTAATAGCTAAAATGTATAAGGAACTCATACAACTCAATACCAAAAAACAATGATTTTAAAATTGAATAAATAGAGGAACTATTCAGATATTTTCCAAAAGACAATTTACAAATGGCCAACAGGTACATGAAAAGATGCTCAACATCACTCATTATCAGGACAATGGAAATCAAAACCACAAGGTATCACCTCACACCTGGTAAAGTGACGGTTCCCAAAATGACAAAAGATAACAAGTGTTGATGAGGACATGGGGAAAAGGGAACCCTTGTGCATTGTTGGTAGGAATATGGATTAGTGAAGTTACTCTGCCAAACAGTATGGGAATTCCTCAAAAAATTAAAAATAGAATGACCATATGATCCAGCAATTCCACTTCTGGATATATATCAAAAGAAATAAAACTGGTTATCTCAAAGAGATAGCTACACATCCCATGTTCATCAGAGCATTATTTACAATAGACAAAACATGGGAGCAATCTAAGTGTCCATTGATGGGTGAATGATATAGAAAATGTGATATCTAGATAAGACAGATAATGAAATGATAGTTAATACTGAGCCAAAAAAAAAAAAAAAGGAAATCCTGCCATTTGCAACATCATGGGTGCATCTTAAGGGTATTACACTTAGTGAAATAAGTCAGACAAAGACAAATACTATATAGTATCACTTATATGTGGAATCTAAAAGAACAAATTCAGAGAACAGAAGTGATTGGAGGAAATGGGTGAAGGTGGTCAAAAGGTACAACTTCCAGTTACAAGATAAATTACTATGATTTTAAACGGAGCAATCCTTGTTATATGTGAGACTGGGCATTTTTCATATATGTACATACTGTTTTTGTTCAGTCGCTCAGTTGTGTCCGGCTCCTTGCGACCCCATGGACTATGCAGCATGCCGCGCTTCCCTGTCCTTCACAATCTCCTGGAGTTTGCTCAAACTCGTATTTCTATTTATGCTTCCTTTCCTGTGAGTTTCTCATCAGATTCTTATGCTTACTTTTCCATTTGATTCTCTTCTTTTTATTGATGTGTAGGAATTCTTTACATATTTATGACCCTTATTTTTTAGGTATTGTAGGTTAAAATGTCTTTCCAAGTCTATGCCACCTCTTTCTTTACATGTTGTATTTTGATTTGTGGAAGTCTTAAATTTTAATATAGTCAAGTTTATCTCTTTTAAAGTTTACACTTCTTATGGCTTACTCTAAAAAGTATACCCTAATTGTCAGTCCAAAGTTATTTGCCAATATTTTCTTCTATCAATTTTTAAGTATTTTGTCATATTCAAGCTAGAATTGACTTTTCTATATTGTGTAAGAGCTAGGTATTTATTGATTTCGCATGAAAATCAGCTGACTTGGTTATTCAGAGACTTACACTTTCCTTCCCACTGACTTTAAATGTCAACACAGTTATAAAGTGAGTTCCCACATGCATGTCGTCATCTCTAAGCTCTCTATTCTGTGCCATTGATCTATTTGCCTTTCTCATAAATTTAAGGCACTTCAATGCCTTGTCCTTCTCAGCCACCCTTGAAACCTTGTGTCTTATATTCCTGATACAAGCCACGATGGTGTGATCACTCACCTAGAGTCAGACATCCTGGAGTGCAAAGTCAAGTGGGACTTAGGAAGCATTATGAACAAAGCTAGTGTAGGTGATGGAATTCCTGCTGAGCTGTTTCAAATCCTAAAAGATGATGGTGTTAAAGTGCTGCACTCAGTATGACAGCAAATTTGGAAAACTCTGCAGTGGCTTTAGGATTGGAAAAGGTCAGTTTTCATTCCAATCCCAAACAAAGGGAATGCCAAAGAATGTTCAAATTATGCACAATTGCACTCATTTCACATACTAGCAAAGTAATGCTCGAAATTCTCCAAACTAGGCTTCAACAGCACATGAACCGAGAACTTCCATATTTAAGCTGGATTTAGAAAAGGCAGAGACCAAATTGCCAACATCCATTGGATCAAAGAAAAAGCAAGAGAATTCCAGAAAAACATCTGCTTCATTGACTATGCTAAAGCCTTTGACTGTATGGATCACAACAAACTGTGGAAAACTCTTAAAGACATGGGAATACCAGACCACCTTACCTGCCTCCTGAGAAACCTGTGTGCAGGTCAAGACACAACAGTTAGAACCAGACATGGAACAATGGACTGGTTCCAAATAGGAAAAGGAGTACGTCAAGGCTGTATATTGTCACCCTGCTTATTTAACTTATATGCAGAGTACATCATGTGAAATGCCAGGCTGGACGAAGCACAACCTGAAATCAAGATTGCTGGGAGAAATATCAATAACCTCAGATACGCAGATGACACCACCGTTATGGCAGAAAGTGAAGAGGAACCTCATCAAGAACCTCTTGATGAAAGTGAAAGAAGAGAGTGAAAGAGCTGGCTTAAAACTCAGCATTCAAAAAACAAAGATCATGGTATCCAGTTCCATCACGTCATGGCAAATAGATGGGAAAACAATGCAAACAGTGACAAACTTTATTTTCCTGGGCTCCAAAATCACTGCAGATGGTGACTGCAGCCATGAAATTAAAAGACGCTTGCTCCTTGGAAGAAAAGCTATGACCAACCTAGACAGCATTTTAAAAAGCAGCGACATTACTTTACTGACAAAGGTCGGTCTCTTAAAAGCTATGGTTTTTCCAGTAGTCATGTGTGGATGTGAGAGTTGGACCATAAAGAAAGCTGAGAGCTGAAGAATTGATGCTTTTGAACTGTGGTGCTGGAGAAGACTCTTGAGAGGCCCTTGTTCTGCAAGGAGACCCAACCAATCAATCCTAAAGGAAATCAGTCCTGAATATTGTTTGGAAGGACTGATGTTGAAGCTGAAACTCTAATATTTTGGCCACCTGATGGAAAGAACTGATTCATTGGAAAAGACCCTGATGCTGGGAAAGATTGAAGGCAAGAGGAGAAGGGGATGATAGAGGATGAGATGGTTGGATGGCATCACCGACTCAATGGACTTGAGTTTGAGCAAGCTCCAGGAGATGGTGAAGGGCAGGGAAGCTGGGTGTACAGCAGTCCACAGGGTTGCAAAGAGTCAGACACAGCTAAGTGACTGAACAACAAGAAGCCATAGACAGTCATTCTGTTAGCATAGGCTCATGACTGGAATTTTTAATTCCCTCTTATTTTTTTTTCTCTTCTAGTTATACCATTTACCTTATTGTGAGCCAAACTCTGCACACATGTGATTCACCCAGTGTTTCTAAATGTTTTTTTAAAAATTCTAAATGTTGGAGAGTATTTTTCAGATATGTAGTCTGCTGTAGCTTGTGTTCATTTAATCAGCAAATTCTAAAATTTTTCTCTCCTTACATTTGACTCCTATTATTCACATCTTTGAAACTCTTCCCATCATATTAACATAAGCCCTTTCACAGTATCACAGCAACCCTCCCGCCATCTGTACACATTAACCATCTTCCTTTACTTCCAGTGCATGCCATACGGCTTGCTGGGAGAGAAAGTCGGTCGGAAGAACCTTTTCCAAGTGACATGCATCAGGTGGTCGATGAAATTGCCCGTGCCCTGCTGCCAATCATCCAGGGTGAAAATTTTGCATTTTTTGGCCACAGGTACTTAACCTCTGTTTTTAATATTTTTTTTATTGTTGTTGCTGTTGTTTTTAAACTTCTGTTTTGAAAGACATTTGGGGGACTTTTTTCCACCACAGATCCACGGTTAATGTTGTCCTCTGTGTCTTATGGGATGTGCGCCTTGGTTTTGGTTTGGTGTTGATGTTTCATCACTGCTTGAAAGAATGATTGATTCAGTATGGCTAGAGTTCTTCTCAAACGAGAAAGTCAGGCTGAAAGAAGTCCTGGTAGGGACCAAAAAGATGGAAAGGCCTAGTGCTGAAATGAACTGAAACCTCTCCTTCAGGAGTGTGTAAATCCTAGGCTTCTCTTGGTGTCTTCTCTTTTGAAAACAGCCCCAGCATGTTGGGTAACTCTGACCAGCCATGACTCTTACAATTGGCCAGTCTGTACAATCATATTACTTTTTTTCCCTTTTAGGCAGAAAGCATTAAGATTTGTAAAATCAAGACTCAAGAAGCAATGTATATCCCATTTATTTTTAAAATTAAAAAGGATATAAATAGTATGCATTTCTTAAGCTAAGCTGTAGAGTTTTAAGGTTAAGTCATAAATATCAGAGTTCTGTCTGCCTCTTACTCAGTTTGACCTTCAGCAACTTCCTTGGGTTTCTGAATTACATTTTTTCCTCTGTGAAGCCAGAATGATAATGGCTCCATTTCTGAGGATTAAATGAATAATAACCATAAATTACTTGGTATTATGGTAAAGGACTCAGTACATTTTGGCTCCTGCATTATATATATTTACAGATACGATTGAGCAAAAATAGAAAAAAAAGAAAAATCAAAGTATCCATTATCCCAGATAATCCTTCAGAATTTTGATTTGGCTCCACAATATTTTTGCATGTTGGGACCTTATTTTATATTTCTTCCTAACTTTTCCCCCCACTTACACTATTGCTGTGGAGATCTATAACCACTGCAAGATGACTTTGTCAATTCCTTTTAAGAGAAGAATTATTTCTATCATATTTTCTGTTATAAAAGCACTTTGATGACATTTTTGTAGAAAATTTAGTATACATATCTTATAAATTTCTTAAGGACCACATGTCCAGAATTTAGATTAATGATACACACATTGATAGAGCACTTGATAGAAATTTCCAAATCACCTTCAGTTTACACTCCAGCAGCAATGACCATGAAACTGAGTTTTCTTTGTTCATCACCTGAAGATATTTGCAAAAGAATGCACTTGATCAATACTGTCTACAAAATATAACTACATAATGTCTACAGCAGTTCCCAAACTTTTTATTCCTGGCGTTACTTTAAACTGGGTTGACCAAAAGTTTCGTTCTGGTGTTTCTATAACATGGTATGGAAAACCTGAACAAACCTTTTGGCCAACCCAATACTTCAAGAAGCATTGAGGGCATCAACAAGATTTTATGTGTGGTTTACCTATCAATATTTACCATATTAGAAAATAAAACTATGAAACTTTCAAGATACTTAATATCAATAAACCCCTTATATGCTGATATAAAGAATACATATTTTATGCAAGACTATATTTTTCCAAAAAAGCACTGTGAGAAGAGTGGTAACTATTTTACACTTTGGCACACAATTAATGTCTGGCTTATTAGAAGGCAGCTAAGACTCTCTCCTTTGCATTCCAACTGTGTTGATAACTCAAGATATACATTGTGTATAGAAAACTCAACTATGCTCTCATAAAAAAAAATGGGAGTTTAAAAGGGAAACATTTTAGCAATATTCTAAAAATGGCTTTAACCTCACAAACCACCTGAAAAGGTGACAGGAACTCCTGGAAGTCCCCAGACTATACCTTGAAAGCTGCTGACAAATATTAAATACATAATGACATCTATCTTTCAGGGAGGAAAGGAAATTTAAATTAACTTTAAGACATGGTAGAAATCTGTACTCAATCTTAGTTTGAATTATCTAGGATGTCTTGAAACACTGCTGATGTTGCTGCAAATCATTGAAAACCTACCATTTACAAATAAGTTAGCTATTATTCAACTAATGTAAGATCTCCTTTGGTCTGTTTCATGACCATTGCTGTGTTTATGATGCTTGTTCTTGTGGACTTCTGATGTATTCCCATGAGTTTTGTTGAATAGTTATTATCATGTTTTTCTTTCCCAAATGTAGTATGGGATCTTGTACTGCTTTTTTTACCACGCTACATCTCAAAGAAAAATATAATCTAGAACCGGTACATTTATTTGTGTCAAGTATAAGCCCTCCTCATGTAAGTAATTTCATTTTCCTTAGGGAGAGTGGTGGAAAGAAGGGAAGTGCAGTGGGGAAATCAAGTCATTGTTTTCATTTCTGATGAGTTTTGATCCAGTAGACATGGTGTTGAATAAAAGATACTATGGGTTAATGAAACACTCACAAATCTCTTTCCCTGTCATCTTCTTGTCTTTGCTCTGAAATGCACTTTAAATGTTTCCTGGTCAGTGCCTGCACTGGCCCAGTCATCTGCAACAGAAACTATTGATTCTAAGTGTCTTTTCCTCCATTCTGAGTCAGGAGAGAACTTAACTTTCAACAAACTAACTGGATCATTCTTTTTTTTTTTTTTAATAAAAAAGGTTTACTTTTGGCTGTGCTGGGTCCTCACTGCTGTGCACAGCTTCCTCTAAGCTGCAGAGAGCCAGGGCTATTCTCTAGTTGTGGTACAGGCTTCTCATTGTGGTGGCTTCTTTTGTTGTGGAACGAGGCTCCAGGGCACACAGGCTTCAGTAGTTGCTTCACGGGGGCTCAGTAGTTGTGTCACACGGGCTTAGTTGCTCTGCGGCATGTGGGATCTTCCAGGGTGCCCTGCACTACCAAGGCAGGTTCTTTCTCGGTGGTCAGGTACTCCTGTCTGCTATCAGGTGATGTTCTGTAAGCACTCCTGTATCTGAAGGTATATTCCTGGTGTATCCGTGGAGAGAGACGTACCCCACGTCCACCTACATCTCCGCCATCTTGTTCTCCCCACAAGGCAGATTCTTAACCCCTGGACCACCAGAAAGGCCCTGATCAGAGAATTCTCAAAATCACCAAAAGGGAGAGTAGAGAGCGTTCAGTGAACAGGTGCTTTAAACGAAATGTCAGACTAACGTTTTTACTGTTTCATGTCAAAGGGCCGAATTTATTTCCCCAAAGATGATTTGTGTAACGAACAAGCTGCCTTTTTACTAAAGAAATTGGGAGGCATTCCTGAGGATTTTGTTGATGATGAGAAACTGGTTCAAGAATATGTTACCCAAGTGTTAGCAGATCTTCACATTTTGAAGGATGTCATGTAAGTCATTGAGGCACTTTTTTTTTTTTTAATAATTATCTATGGAAGACGCAGGTTGGCCATTCTCTGAGGATGCTTATCCAGGAAGGCAGAGTTTGACTTGTTTTCTTTTGAGGTCCACCTGTGATATTTTTGCCACCTTAAAATGGAGACTGGGCATGGAAATTACATCAATCAAGGATAAACAGGGCATCTTTATCTTTAAAAAAAAAAAAGAATGTAGTTCAATGTGTAATGGGGTTGGCCAAAAGTTTGTTCGAGTTTTTCCATAAGATCTTACAAAATCCCCAAATGAACTTTTTGGCTAATCCAGTATACTTTATCACATAAAAAACATTTGTTGAATAAATACTAATGTCAAAGGATGCTCATCTTCTTAGGGGAATGGCAGAAGCAGACCCCTGCTTGTTAAATATGTGGAGGTAATCCAGGACAAGGGAGTGGTTTGCTTCTTGGGGGAATTTTGTTCCAGAACTCATTTGGCTCTATGGTACCTCACTATTCCTGTCTCCTGAGAGATCTCATTGACATTTGATTCTTCTAATAGGACTGAAGTCCTAATATTCCAGATACTGGCCCTAATAAACTGAAACCACAGTTCTCCCTTTTTCAACCTCCCCACAACAGGTCCTGAGGTGCCAACATCTGGCCCTCAGTCACTATTATATACCATTATGCATTTCTTCAATTTTGTCTGGCTCTTGTCTCCTTTGGGGAGGAGCCGGACACACGGGTCTGTGTTCCTTTTCTTTCTACCACAAAACCTAGAACTGAACCTAGGGCCTCCACAGGCAGTGCCAGTGAGTAGAAGTTTATACAAATAGCTTTAGAAAAGAAAAAAAGTGGAGCAGACTTGAAGCCCCTTGAGAACAGAGGCAATCCTGTTCATTATCACATCTCTGTATTCATGCCAATGCCCACCTCTACTCCACCACTAGGGCACCAGCTGCCCTGGTCTGTCATCTCTCTCCATTTTCTACCTCAACCATCTGAGCAAATGTGATCCCCACAGGGCTATGCTGTCGGTGTTCCAGGCTTAGCATAGAGTCAGAATCCAAGAAACACCAGTCCATGTCCGATCCCCTACCCCCACCAAAGGAAAAGTAATCCAAAGCACTGTGGACATGCAGTGAAATGGTGCAGGCAAAAGCTGCTTTTTAATTAAGCCTCGCACAAACACGCCTTCTGCAGAGGCTGCTCACTAGGATCCAGACCCCTGGCCTAGTGGCTGTGAGATTCGGACCCAGGGTCCCGCCTCTCAAAGGAAGGGATGCTGAGAGTAAATCCCTCAAGGTGTGCTGGGTAGGTTTGCAAGGAGGTCATATTTAGGAGACGGCATGGATATGGCACATAACAAACCACCCTCGATTTTTAAAAATCCAACCCAACAATTCACTACCAGAGGCTCTGGTGACTTTGGGGAATTAAATATTTGTTAAGAAGAACCCTGAGTGTTGGAAAGGGAGCCAAGGTTCAACTACAGATCACGAGAGAAATTGAAATAGAGACGTTCACGACTCACGGGCTGTGGAGGAGGTCCACGGAGCACCGCGGTGGGGGGCCACACGGGGAGGTCAAGGCTGACTGCAGGCAGAGAGGTGGCTGGACCTGATGGACATGCCCTTAGGTGTGGGTGGAGGGCTTTGCAGTTCCCGGGCTAAGTCCAGATTGGTCAATTCGAACCCCGAAGAGCAGGTTTTGGTAAATTTCATGGGAGGTTTATCTAAAAGGTACACAAGGGAAGGCTCTAGGGAGCCCAGAGCAGCTGTCACCCAGGCCATTGGGAGGGTCACAACAGGAACTCACCCGTGTTTGTGACTCTGCACATGCTCCAGGAAGGCCGAGTGTCAGCTCCAGGCTCTGGCAAGCTGCCTGGCCGCACAGCATGGATGCTGAGGCACCAATATTGTAAAGCAGTTTAGCTAAACTCTCAAGAGCTCTCAAAAGAAACCTCCTCCAGACTGAAAATAAAAGTCACTCAGGAGGATATTCCACTTGCAGAATTCAAAAAAAAAAAAAAGTTTCTTAATAGTCTCACCCTTTCCCCAGCGAATCAAATCTCAGGAGCTACTTACAAGAATTCACTTCCTCTCTCCAAATCTCCAACGTCTTAAGCTTGCTCTAGAGTCTCCTCTTTCTGCTTCCGCTCCTTCCCCTTCCTCGGTCTGCTCTCCTCTCTCCACCTCTCTGCAGCACTCAGCTTTTCCCAATATACATGAAATCAAGCTTGGAATGTCTCTCCTCCCTCTCCTTGCCCATCACCCACCCTCAAGGCTCGAAGCCTGGAGGTTAAAAAGAAAATCCAAGGCAGGAGGGAAGGCTTTGCAGCACCACTTCACTTAAGCTGTCCTCCTGTCCTGCTCGGATGAACACACAATCCTCTTCTTTCTCTGGGACCCAGACAACACACGGGTCAGGTTGTCTGTCATCGTCCCAGGGCTCTCAGATGGTCTCCTTTGTAAAAAACCTTTATTTTTTCTTTTCGTTTCAGTTTGGATAATTTCCATTAACCATCTTCACATTGACTGATTGTTTGCTCAGCTGTTATCAAATCTACTGATGAGCTTGTCAAAGGAGTGCCCTGTTGCTGCTGCTGCTTATTTCCAGAATTTCTTTTGGACTCTTTCTTGCAGTCTTCACCTCTTTAATGAACTTCCCCATTTGTTCACATACGTCCATCTTTTCCATGAAATCCTTTGGCATCTCCAGCATAGCGACTGTCAAGCCCTTCTCTGACAGTTCCAACATCTGGGTCTTATTTGAGTCTTGTGTGTGTGTGCTAAGTCACTTCAGTCGGGTCTGACTCTTTGCAACCCTATGGATTGTAGTCTGCCAGGCTCCTCTGTTCATGGGGTTCTCCAGGCAAGAATACTGGAGTGGGTTGCCATGCCCTCCTCCAGGGGATCTTTGCCACCCAGGGATTGAACCGGAGTCTTTTATGTCTCCTGCTTTGGCAGGTGAGTAATTTACCACTGAGCCACCTGGGAAGCCCATTTAAGTCTTTTTCTTTTAATTACTTTGCCTCTTGACAATGGAGTTATTTATTGTTTTTTGTGTCTGATACTTTTTTCTTATTGAAAGCTAGGTATCGTGCATAAAACAGATATTCTATTGAAAGATACCATGAATGAAACTGACCTAAATATATTTTATGATTTGAGCACATCTCCCCTGGCAGGCCCTGAATGTGGGGAGTTGGGTCAATCCAGACTGGAGATGAGCTGAGTTTCGGTTTTGTTGCTAGGGCTTCCTTGGTGGCTCAGATGGTAAGGCATCTGCCTACAATGCAGGAGACCCAGGTTCAATCCCTGGTTCAGGAAGATCTCCTGGAGAAGGAAATGGCAACCCACTCCAGTATTCTTGCCTGGAAAATCCCACAGATGGAGAAACTTGGTAGGCTACAGTCCATGGGGTCCCAAAGAGTTGGACTGAGCGACTTCCCTTTCACTTTCATGGTCACACTTCAGGGCAATGGTTCTCCCAAGTTACTGTGTGCTTACTGTGGAGACTGGACTGGAGGATTTTTCTCGATTTTTTTCTGTCTCTCTCCAGGCTCTCCCCACTGAGAGCTGTTGTTTGGTCCCCTGTGTGTGATGCTAGCCTCTGGGGTAACACGGGGAGCTCTTGGATATCTGAGCCAAGCTTCAGCTTCAGTCTTAGTCAGGTCCTCTGTGTCTAGGCCTTGTGGGTGGGTCTTGTGGGTATTGGGTGGAAGTTTCCAATCCCTCCCCAGAAGCAGAAGACTTTCCCTTGGCTTTTGTATAGAGTTGGGGTCTGGTAGCTCAGCTGGTAAAGGATGCACCTACAATACAGGAGACCCTGGTTTGATTCTTGGGTCACGAAGATCCCTTGGAGAAGG
Source organism: Antilocapra americana (assembly GCA_007570785.1). Lineage (NCBI taxonomy): Eukaryota > Metazoa > Chordata > Mammalia > Artiodactyla > Antilocapridae > Antilocapra > Antilocapra americana. The sequence continues at coordinate 3,512,201 of ML660812.1, read as the reverse complement.
GATAGGCTACCTACTCCAGTATTCCCTGGTAGCTCAGACGGTAAAGAATCTGCCTGCCTGTGGGAGAACTGGGTTTGATCCCTGGGTTGGGAAGATCCCCTGGAGGAGGGCATGGCAACAGACTCCGGTATACTTACTTGGAGAATCCCCATGGACAGGGGAGCCTGGCAGGCTACAGTCCATGGGGTTGCAAGGAGTCAGACACAACTGAATGACTAAGCATGGCACAGGGGGCCCAAGACCCTTCCCATTCCTTCCCCCAGGGTAGAGGGTTAATGCTTCCATCCCCTGCATCCATGGGTCTTCCCATGTGCCCTAGGTGGGGGGCATGGAGGGGGAGTGTTTAATTCCCCTCCTTCAGCAACTGAGATTTCTCCTTAGTAGGAGGGGAAGACTTGACTGGGGGCAGGGTTAGAGTCCATCTCATGGTCACATGCAATTTCCTGCTTTCCACCTGCCCTGCAGAGAGGGCTATTTCTGACCTCCTGCCTTGTTCCTAGTCTTCTTCACGAACCCCTAGTGGGGGGCCATGGACAGGATCCTGTGAGTCAGTGTGAACTGTATCCGACACATCACGCCATGCTTGGTCCCCCAGCACTTGAACATTTGTAGCTGGTACCTTCTCACCCACATGGACAGCAGACACCCCTTCATCCCGTGCTCTGCCCACATGAGCCAGTCCATGTGACCCACCTATCCTTAGAGGGGCCCAACCTTCCTTGGAGTTTGGTTTCTGGGTAGACTTGCAAACTCAGCTTCCTGACGAGTTCAAGAATTTATGGTTTTGCAGTTTGTCGGGCTTTTTTCCTTGTTAGACTGCAAGTGGTCTCCTGGTTTTCCACATTCCAGGCAGAAGTGGGAATTCTTGCCCAGACTATTGAAAGGGACAACTCTTTGTCCCCTTTGGTCTGTTCCACATATTGTTCCAAGAGAGATGACTGTCAAGTCCGGTCATGACATGTCTTGCCCTAAATCCTCCTGGTGGCTTTCTGACTCTCTTAGGATTACCACATCCCTTCAGGAGACCTACACGTGGCCCTTGCTTGCTTATTATTACTTTTTTTGGTCACACCACATGTATGGGTCCTAGTTCCCTGACCCAGGATTGAACCTGCACCTCTTCCATTGGAAGCTTGGAGTCCTAACCACTGGACCACAGGCAAGTCCTCTCGCTTGCTTCTTCTACCTCAATTTATCCCAATTCTCCATTCACACATGGAACAAAAGCCGTTTGGTGTGTGCTCCTCTGGCCCCTCTTTCCCTGCCATCTCCCTGCCTATTGCCAAGTTTCCCTATCTATTCAGATCTCAAGTCTAACTCCACGCTCCAGGGAGTCCCTGCTTGATGTCACTCCCCGCCGCCCCTTGTCAAGTGTCCACAGATCACCCTGAACTTGGTGACTCATCTGTTCAGTTGTCCGGTGACTTCATTAATGTCTGTCTCCCCAGCTGGTCTCTAAGTGGCAGGAGGAAAGGGACTGTGCTTACCCAAGTGTCCCTAGGGACTAACGCAGCACCCAGCACCAGCTCAGCAAATGGTTTCCTCCTATAGTGAGGAAACCGAGAATCGGCAGAATCAACTTAGGGGCCCTATGTCCACAAATCTGCTTCTGTTCTGCACACAGCAACCCTCTGTCAGACAATGGAGGGCTGGGGGATAGAGAGGTGGCCATTTCAGGGGAATGACAGTTGAAGATACTATATAGCCAGCCCCATTTTGAGTTGGACTGGGTGCCCAGGTGCCACCTGACTGCATTGTTCTAGAAGCCAGAAGATCTTGGAAAATAACCTGGACCACAGTGACTCTCAGACAGGTGCTGACATGCAAAAGTGCCATGGATTTAAAAAAATAAAATTAAATGTTTGTATGGCTGTAAACAGCAAAAGGGAAGGAAGTGAGGACTTGTTTGATTTAAATGAGATTATTAATGGGAAAAGATTCTAGGGGGTGTCTATTGTGAAATGTTACCAATCGGCTCCTTTATATTTGCAGCTGTGACACACCCTCTAAGACGCGTCTTTCCTGTGACATAACATGCTTTTCTGGATCTGAAGATATACCAGCGGATGTGGAAGGTGAAATGATTTTGATGGCTTGAGGTATTTTATTGAGATATCTGATGATTTCCACGCCAGAGGTGCTGGCATGCCTTACAGCACAGATCTGATTTTTTTAAAATGTCCTGTACTAGTACATAAATCCAGTCATGCACTTTTTTTTCCATACACTACAAGGGGATGTGTAATACCCATGCTTCTTTTTTATCCTTAAACTATTGCCATACTTCAAGTAAGTGTCTTTTTTAAAAAAATTCACTTGTAGAAAAATGGTCTGGTCAGTTTAGGGCACAAATGCCAAACAAAAGTATTAGTGTTAACAACAAACAACAACAAAAAACCTGTCAACTGGCAGTTATATGGAGTAGAAAACTGCTCCCAATTTTATCTAGTGTAAATGGAGAGATGTCCGTTGTATGTAGAATGAGAGAAGGCAGGTAATACCACTGTATACTGATAGGTCTCTGAGAAATTAAAAATTCAGGATGTACCAGAACATGAGACCATGGAAGTAAGGCTACCACTAGTGTCAGCTCTTAGAAAAGTTAACACCTGGAAGTAAATCTGTGGGTGGTGGCATCATTTGTTACTAAATACAATTCTGTTTTTTCAGCCTGGAAAGATGTAACCAGTGGAAATTTTGACCATTTTGTGCTTCCAGGACACCACTTCTATCTTCTGGAACCTTCCAACACAAGCTTCATCAAGAATTATATAACCAAGACTCTAGAAATATCAGTGCTTGCCTCTTGACAGATATCTCCCCTTCTTGGTCTTAAAACAATCCAATTGATTATCTGATACTCCTCTTCGGTTTTTCAGAGTAGCTTAGGAGTTTGTTTCAGAAATTGGAAAATGATACATTTGCTGCTGTCAGAGTGATGTGTTATCTACGAATGTATTTCCCCACAGAGCATTTAGGTATCTGGGGATGAAAGATGAATGGGTCAAGAATACTTCTGGGAGGGTCTTTCTTTTTTGTATTAGAATCTCATTTGAGTCTCATCTGTGAAAGGTTTGGCAATGAAGTTCCTGCTTGGTCAATGATTCATTTCTTCCTTTTGGTTATTCTGACAGTGAAAATCATAGACAGGGGAAGTGCTTGAAATGAAATGACTGTTTCATTAACACACTGTGGCCCAAAGCCTGATCTCATCTTTTGAAATATAGGGTTGCCCCATTCAATGAGGAAATGTAGCCTACTGTTAAAATAAGACAGCCCCGAATAATCATTGCTGCCTGTCCTGGCAAGTCCCCGGAGTGCCCATAGCCTTCCTAGGTTCTCTTCTAAGGGGTTCCTCCAACCTGGATTGCCTGTTGTCTCTGTGTGTTCCTGCTGCTCTTTAGGCAATGACCAACTGGGACTCAGGGCGACTGTTTGGAGTCTAGTCCTTGGCGTACAGAGGGTCAGGCATAAATGCCAGACCTAACAGGCTGCCTCAGCTTCATGTGTGATCATCTGAACCAGACAGAGAAAGAAAGCACACCAGTTGGAAACAGACAAGAAAGAAAAGGGGAAAAGTTAAATAGGAGAACGACCTGAGTCAGAGCAATGGCAGAACACCACTGGTGGGATTCGCAAATGCCTACTGCCCGGGATGGAGAGGCACCCTATCCCCAGGGCTACGTGGGTCCTGCCGTCTCTGCCAAGTCCCAAACCGTGTTTGTCTCTTGGAATCCTGGCTGTTCAACTGGCACCTTGATTTGTTATCTCCCTCGGTTCTTTACGATAAGGCCCCTACTTCATGCAACCAGTGCCTCTTCCTTATGGCTTCAAATGCTTGACACAGCTTGTCACCTTCTAAAGCATACATGTGTTTGGGATCACATAATATGGGGTCGTGTCTTTGTTGATTTAAAAACAGTATATAGAGAGTCTTAGTAAGATTAAGGGAAATACACACAAGGGGGATTTTTTAGAATGTACCATTCTTTTTAACATTTATTTATTTACTTGGCTGCAGTGGGTCTTAGTTGCAGCATGTGGGGTCTAGTTCCTTGACCAGGGATCAAACCTGGGCCCCTGCATTAGGACCTCCGAGTCTTGACTACTGGACCACCAGGGAAGTCCCCATTGTTTCTTTTTAACAAAGTGAAAATAATATAAAATTCATCGTGGGGGAGGAAGGGTTTTGAGTTAGAATTCAACATCTGAGCTAAAGATAACCTCAAGAAACTATGTTCACTGTTTAGTACGCACTGAACTGTGCTTTACTCTTTGGTAGGATACAGGGCTCCCTTCTGGAAGGATTGGTGCTAAAGGAATCTAGATTTGGGTTTATTCATTTGAACAACCTGTAGTTACTACAGTCCACAAATAGGAATCTCATGATGCAGCCGACGCCAGGCTTTTGGAGTGGAGGTGAGGTCCACGCAGGAACAGCTCAAAGAATTTCAGAACCCTCCGTTGGAAGAGGGTGTCAACTTCATCGTGGAAGACTTTTGTCTTTAGGCAATATTTAGTAAAGAGGAGAATCGCCTTTACTTTCCAAAGTTTTCCAGATTAGAAATCAAGCTAGATTTGTTTTTTATTAAACTTTTTATTTTGAGAGAACTGTAGATTCACATGGGGTTCTAAGAAACAACACAGAGCTCCCCAGTTTCCCCAGATGGCAACATCGTGCGAGATTCTAGTGTCACTGCCCAACCAGGGGATGACATTGATACAAAACATCTCATCACCACTGGGCCCTCCTGCTGGCCTTTTAACATCCTCCCCCCATCCCCCTCCTCCTTGGCAATCACTATTTAGTCCTCAAGGTTTGTAATTTTGCCATTTCAAGAATGTTACATAAACAGGATCATACAATATATAACCTTTTGGGACTGGCATTTTTTCACTCAACATAATTCTCTGAAAATTCATCTAGTTGATCCAAAAAATTTTTTCTTAAGTCATGTGAAATCAATCTCCCCAATGCTCACACAACACCAAACCTACACCCTTCAGCAGGGGACAGAGGCACCCGGTCTGGGAAGATTTCTAGGCTGTGGAATCTCAAACGGATATGAGGACTCTGAAAATGAGACCACCTTCTTTCAGAGAGCCTGTGGACCACCAAGTGAGACTGCAAACTGGTCCAACAGACAATCCAGATTCTGCATTTTCACTCTGATAAAACTGGACTTCAGAGGCATACTGTACAGTCTGTCATCACCAGCTACGACATTTCAGTCTTGACGTTTTTATTTGTCTTAAGCATAGAAACTTGAATAGTTGATAGCCCATGGTAGCTTTTCTTCTTTCTTTGAAGAGCTTGAGATACACTCATCAGTATATTTTTAAAAATTTTGTTGCTTGCTATCAGCTTTTATATACAGTATACACTTTAAAATGAAGGTAGGATAATTACAGGTACCTCATTCATTTCTTACCCTCTGAGATCGACATTTTCCCCTTACCCTACAGATGAGCTTTAGCAAAGCTTCAGTAACTTGCCTTGGGTTACCTATAAATCAGTCACTGAAGGGAGCCTGGAGCCAGGTGTGTCTATATTGCCGAGGTTCCACTTTGGTGTGAACCCCAAAGCTACACAGTGAAATGAAGACCTGTGTGATTAGTTCTTAATAAACTGTGCTGATTATACCAGTAAGACCATTTCACTGCAGAAAAAACAGAGGAGCCAAAAGAACAAGCAATCGTTAATGCTTTTATGTACACACTACCAGAGCAACACTTTAAAAAGAACTCTTAAAAACTGCCTGATTTTAGCAAGTAAAATTTCATTAAACATGTAGTTTCAGCATACCTCTAATATAGAATGACAAGTCATGTTACTAGCAAAAATATTGATGATCCATCAAGAGTTGCAGTGCTTTTCTCCCCTAAGTATTAGATCAAGATACCATTATGAAGGCTTCAAAAGGAAAATTCTCTCACGGGCTGAATTCTAGATTCCGTATTTTTCTATTAGCTCTTTTGCTTTAGAAATATAAGCACTCATGGCATCTTCCTTTGATAATCCTAGAAAGATACAAACAGGTTGACTTACCGACCGATGTATGTGGAAATTAAGAAGGCTCTTGTAACATTTAAAAACTAACTACCTTTTTGAAGGTTCCAGGCTTCCCATTTAGCCTTTCCTTTTAGATCTAACAGTGCTGGACACTCTGCCAAAAGAAGGACAGATATATTCACAGAGTTACTTGTTATTCTATGCTTCTAGACTGTTCAACGAAGTATACTGTTATTTTTTTTCATATGACAGCACAATACCAATATCTATATCTCCAATGACAGACTGCTTGTAGAGTCCATAGAGCTCTTTTAGTTCCTCATCATCTGGCCTGGTTTTCAGCTTCCTCACGTCTTTGGCCGCCTTGTCAAAATCAGCCTAAAACAAAAAGACACAGTGCATTTGCTAACTTTTGGCCAGTTTATCTGCTTCAGGGGAACTTAAAGAGGACAGGAAGCTTTCAATCAGAAATGAACTATTACTGCTCTGGTTCCACCAGGATTCTCCTTATTTTAATTTGTGGATACTTCCTCTGGTCCTTACCTGTTACATGGACAATGCACCTATATATTTGATACAGAGGTATCAAATTTAAAATAAAAATTTTTAATTTTTAATAAAATTTAAAAGGTATCAAATTTAAAATAAAATTCTTAAAATGTTTAGAAACTGAAGAATACATAAATAAATGGAAAGATATTCCCTGTTCATGGATAGAAAAAATTCATAGTAAAATGTTCATCTTACCCAAAGTCATCAACAAATTCAATGCAAATTCATTATCAAAATTCCAATGGCATTTTTCACAGAAAGAGAAAAAGCAATCCTAAAATGTGTATGGAACCATAAAAGCTAAAGCAACCTTGAGAAAGAAGAACAAAGCTGGAGGCATCACAATTCCTGATTTCAAATGATATTACAAGCTATAGTAAGCAAAACAGTATAGTACTGACATAAAAACAGACACAAAGATCCATGGAACAGAGTCAAGAGCCCAGAAATAAACCCATGCATATATGGTCAATTCGTATATGACAAAGGAGCCAAGAATATACACTACAAAAGGACAATTCAGTCCTTCAGTCAACAATTCTGGGAAAACTGAATACACATGTAAAAAAATGAGACTGGACCCTATCTTACACCACATACAAAAATCAACTCAAAGTGAATTCAAGATTTGGACATAAGATTTTAAATTGTAAACAACTAGAAAAAGAGATAGAAAGTAAGTTCCTTGACATCATTCTTAGCAATGATTTTTGGATGTGACACCAAAAGTAAAACTAGTTAAAATAAAAATAAACACAAGAGACTACAGCAAACAAAAAAGCTTCTGCACAGCAAAGAAAACCATCAACAAAATGAAAAGGCAACCTACTGAACAGGTCAAAATATTTGCAAACTGTATATTTGATAAGGGGCTAATTTCCAAAATATATACAGAACTCATATGACTGAACAGCAAAAAAAAAAAAGCAAAACAAAACAATCTGATTTAAAAAGAGTCAGGCGATTTTTCCACAGAAGAAATATAGTGATCTGAAATGATGCTCCACATCAATAAGCATCAGGAAAATGCAAATCAAAACAACAGTGACATATCACCTCATATCTGTAAGAATGGCTATGATCAAAAAGGCAAGAAATAACCAGTGTTGATGAGCATGTAGCAAAAAGGGTACCCTATACACTGTTTGTGGGAATGTAAATTGGTGCAGCCATTGTGGAAAACAGTATGAAGCTTCCTCAAAAAAATTTAAAAAAGAACTACCATATGATCTCACAACCCCACTTTGGAGTATTCAAGGGAAATGAAATCAGTATCTTGAAGAGACATCTAAATATACTAGAATGTGTCCATACTAGTGGCCTCTATTGGTAAGTTTCCTGCTTTTTAAAAAATACCATCTATACTCTCCAAATTTCCCATAATGTGCATGTACCTATTGTGTCTATAATAAGGACAAAGTTAAAATGCTACATTACTGCCCTCAGCTTCCTAAGGGCAGGACAGGGCAAGACTGTCCAGGAGGTATAGGGGTCCTTCCCTTCGGGGTTGGCAGGCATCTCAGGTGTTCTATTTGCTGTGAAGTCTCGCGCCATCTTCCAGTGACAGCAACTCAAGTCCTTTTGGCAGGCTAAGCCTTGATACAAATTCTAAAGCTTCTCAGAAACCATGCTAAGTCCCTGCCTTCCAGGAAGGAGTTTTTGGAAGACTGTGCTTCATGTTTCGAGGGGTATGGAACCATCTAACAAGCTCATGAAAGTCTAGGACCCTCTCTATCCAAAAGTGGAGCCCTTGACCATTTCCCAGGCAATTTCAGGGGTCCCCTCTCTACTCTCTCCCCAGGCAGAGAAGAAAAACCCATTCCAGAGCATGGCCCAGGGCCAGTCTTTCTCTCTAGCATGCCCTTCCCTGGCAACCCAACGTGATATACTCGTGTTTTACGTGGCAGTTTCGATGCGCCTTCTCCCAGCCCAACCATGATGAGCCATGGCGGGAAAAGCATTGGGCTCGCATCAGAATCCTGGATTTTAATTCTAGCTTGGAGACACACTGCCCTGGGACCCTGTGTAAGCAATGGAGCTCCTGTGAGATTTGGCTTCAGCTCAAAAAAGGGAATTAACCTCAGCGGGGAAGAGTGAGGATGAAACAAGAATAAGACCATAAATAAATATTCTTGACTTCATTCTGTTGCCTCTGCCGGCCCAGAGCTCACCACTTGTATCACACTATTGATTCAGTATTTATTGAACACCTCTGAGGGGCCAGGCCTTGGGAGAGCAGACAGGGATGAACAGGGCAGCCAGATTTCACAAAGCTCAGCGTCCGGTGGGAGATGAGTGGGTCACAGTGATCATGTGATACTTGCTCAAGAAGAGGAGCAGTGGGTGCCCTGGGACCACAGAGAAGGGAGCAGTCTTGAGGGTGGAAAGCACCTTCTCAGAGGAGATGATGCTTAGCTGAGCCTGGGGAGGGGTCAGTGCCTAGGGGATGGACAGAGACAGGGAAGGGAGTTCCAGGCAGCCCCAACGGTATTTATTAGGGCTCAGCACAAGGGAGGTGGGAATGTATTTGTTCCCCCCAAGTATCCAGAACAGAGGATAGGCGCAAATGTTCATCTCAGTAGCAAGAGCCTTGCCTTACAGAGTGCTGGCAGGTGGTAGGAGCCCATCTGAGCACTGTACCTCCTTGTTGAATACATGAATGAAAAGTGAGTAGATACTAGGAGGGTCTGAAATTATCATAGGTGAGAAACAGATTTTTTTTCCTTTTAATCTTTGGCCACACCTTACCACATGCAGGATCTTAGTTCCCTGACCAAGGATGGAACCTAAACCCCCTGCAGTGGAAGCACAGAGTCTTAACCACTGGACCACCAGGGAAATCCCAGAAACAGGGATTTAAAGGTACAGTCATTTACGCTCAATTCCAAGCACTCTGGGCCAAAGGGAAAGTTGGATAATGTTCCTGTGCTGCTGCAGAGCTGGGCTTGCAGCTTTGGGTGAGGAATTTCAACCCCTGCTGAGCTCACTCTGCTGGAGCCGGGTCCTTAGCACCCTGGCTGAAAGCTGACCCTCTGGATCGCCCCCGCATCTATGCCTGAGGGTCTTCAAAACAACTCCCTTAAAACCTCTCCTCACACCCTCTCCTGTTCATGTTTTCACAAGACCCCCCGCCCCCGCCCCTGGTGGAGCAGCGACCCTGGTGTCACCACTGTCACACGGGGTGCGTCCTGCCACGTACCCAACGCAGACATTTAAAATTTTTATATAAAAAGCAAAGTGTGTGTATAAACATATACATTCACATGTCACATAGATATTTCTCAAACACTTGAAAAAGTAACCTAGTGCTAATGTTGTTATCACTTGGGTGAAGGAATGTCTGATACTTTATATTATGGGCTTCCCTGGTGAAGAATCTGCCTGGTTTCATATCTGGGTTGGGAAGATCCCCTTGAGAAAAGAATGGCTACCCACTCCAGTATTCTTGCCTGGAGAATTCCATGGGCGGAAGAGCCTGGCGGGCTATAGTCCATGGGGTCACAGAGAGTCGGACAGGACTGAGAAACTAACACTTTCCCTTTTTCGTTTTTTACTTTATATTGTTCTCTTTCCCCCAAATTTTCACCCTGAACATACTTTTTTTTTTTCCTCCAAAGATCATAAGAACAGTATTTTAAGATCGTGGTTTTCCAGACCTCTGCACTTGCCTGGGAGAGTCCCTGGACGTGCCAAGGAGCAAGGGGAGGGCGCAGCCGCCCACACCTCCCTTTCCAGGATGGGAAGAGAGCGCTGCTGAGCAGGGCCCGCAGGGTTTGCGTCTAACCAGTCCCCGGGGTTCACAAGAGTTGCCATAGGGAGCCCGGCACGCCGTCAACAGACTGCACCGGTGCGGGCCACGCGCAATACGGGGGCGCTTGCGATGGGGTGGGTATGTCTCGGGGGGTCCCCGCGGACAGCTACCGGGGACAAAGCCGACTGGCGGCAGCGGCCCAAAGCGCCGGGTCAGAGACGCGCCGCGCCCCCGGCGGGGCGTCACGCCGCCCCACGCCCTACTCGAGCGCTTTTCTCCGGGGAGTACGCTCCTCCCCGCCCCCAGCAGCGGGCGCACACCCAGCTCACCTGCAGGGACATGGCGACTAAACCTGGACGATGCCTGTCTCCAAGCGCCGGTTCCCGGGACCCCGCGCCCCGCGGCTCCCTAAAGGGCAGCGCGCCTCCGCCCGCCGGCTCCTATTGGTCGCGCCCCCGGGCCCGGCCAGTGCCAATTGGTCGCTGGCCCGCGAGGGCGCGGCTGGGCGGTGAGTGACACCCTCCGGGCCCGCAGGGCCGCGCTCTTCTCCCAGCCCTCTGTAGGGCTCCCAACCCCAAGCCCTACAGAGAATTGTGCGCTGCCAGAGGTTGCAACTGGCAAGGCGCAGGGAAGAGAATTTAAATGAGCTCCTCTCTGCCTCTGACTCGCTCTATTCATTCTCCAGAGGTTGTTTGCAGGAAATCCTGAGAGGTCTCTCCAGGGCAATGCCCTCACTTGGGATTCCTTTTGATATATACCTCTGTCCTTTGCATGATTCTAAGAGCTTGGATGGCAGACAGTTTATCTGATGTCTCTGTCTCTCTACCCGTCTTTAGGCACAGCCCATCAGGAATGAAAAGAAGTAGTTTGCCTCTTTTCTCCTCTTGGTAAAAGGAGAGCCGCTTACATTCTGAACACGCTCTGTAACCATCCCAACTGAATTTCAGTTAGGGTAAAAAAAAGCACAGGACTCTTCAACATGACCCCATTCTCCAGAGGAACAAACCCAGTGTCACTCCAAGTCTGCAGACACAGAACGGGGTTGTAATTCACATCTGATTAAATTTTCAAAGAACTGGAACTGCATTTTCTGGTCATTTGAGGAGTTTATTACGTCGAAGTCTTCGTAGAGCAAAGCGATTGGAAGAAACGGCAAACTCAGTTTTAAGAAAGCTATTGATTTGAAATATCTAACAACGTAATAACATACAGGAATTCAAGGCCCTAAAACATTTTACCTTGTTTTTGCAGAAGATTACACTTAAAAATTGTTTGCTACATCTTCATGTAAATCCCTTGGTTTTTTATTTTCTCCTCACAACTATTTTCATGGTGAAATCAATGAGTTTCCAAATAAAGGACAAAAAGCTAATTTTAGAACAATATACTGAAAGAGGAATTCCCTGGTGGTCTGGTGGTTAGGGCTCAGCACTTTTCACTGCTGAGGGCCGGGTTGGATCCCTGGTGGGGGAACTAAGATTCCACAAGCCATGTGGTGTGGCCACAAAAAAGAAAAAGAAATTCTTTTTTCTGTACTGGGCAGAAGTTTTTTCAAAATTTCCCAGCAATGAGAAGCACACTAAGAGGCAAAATGGAAATAGCAGCTGAAGAAGAGCAAGTGCTCTGTCTGCTGGGGAAAGCCCTGTTTATCAGTGTGTGTCAGCTGGGAAATACTGCAGTGAGTTCCAGTATCGGTGTGTATCTGCAGCTGAGACATTTTGATATTATAGTCATTATAAAAAATCAGGAGAAAAAGAGAGGGAAGATACACTGTGCTCCATTTTATTCTCTAAGTCTAGAATGTTATTTTAAGCACTGTTTTCAAAACATGTTCTTCTCTTGAGTTGCCATCCTCCTACTGGATGCCAGAGCCATGACTGGCCTATCTCAAGGAGCAAAAAGAAACAACAGAAATATCAATGTCCTCTGTTCAATGATAATAATATACTAGGTACAACGAAAACTCAGTTTTGTGGAACCCTTAGGGAGTCAGTCAAGCTGGACGATAAAGATTTTTATTTTTACTATTTTTCAGTTCAGTCACTCAGTTGTGTCCGACTCTTTTCAATCCCATGAACCGAAGCATGCCAGGCCTCCCTGTCCATCACCAACTCCCGGAGCCCACCCAAACTCATGTTCATTGAGTTGGTGATGCCATCCAACCGTCTCATCCTCTGTCCTCCCCTTCTCCTCCTGCCCTCAATCTTTCCCAGCATCAGGGTCTTTTCAAATCAGTCAGCTCTTCACATCAGGTGGCCAAAGATTTGGAGTTTCAGCTTCAACATCAGACCTTCCAGTAAACACCCAGGACTGATCTGCTTTAGGATGGACTGGTTGGATCTCCTTGGTCCAAGGGACTCTTAAGAGTCTTCTCCAACACCACAGTTCAAAAGCATCAATTCGTTGGTGCTCAGCTTTCTTTATAGTTGGACATCCATGTATAGACATCCATACATGACTACTGGAAAAACCATAGCCTTGACTAGACAGACATTTGTTGGCAAAGTAATGTCTCTGCTTTTTAATATGCTGTCTAGGTTGGTCATAACCTTCCTTCCAAGGAGTAAGTGTCTTTTAATTTCATTGCTGCACTCACCATCTGCAGTGATTTTGGAGCCCATAAAAATAAAGTCTCTCACTGTTTCCATTGTTTGCCCATTTATTATTTTTTAATAATATTTACTATTATTATTGATTATAAACAATTATGCATACATACATATGTATTTTTAAAAATAAAGGGTGCTTTTATGAACATACCACCAATTTAAGAAATACAACATTCCCTTTATCTCTGTGACTCTCCTGGTTCCATTCCATCCTATTCTCTTTATTCACCAACGCTTTCATTCATCCAATCAAACAGTTATCACATGAGCCAGGCACCCTTCTAGGTTTTTGAGAAACACCTAAAACAAACAAGAATCCCTATCCTTGTGTTACATTCTGGTAAGGGATGACAGATAATAAGCATATAAAACAAGCAAATTATACAATCTATTGAAAGATGTTAGGTGATAGGTGCTATTTTCTTTTGTAAAGATTTTTTTTGATTTGGACCATTTTTAAAGTCTTTATTGGGCTTCCTTAGTGGTCCAGTGGTTAAGAATCAGCGTGCCAATGCAGGGGACACAGGTATGTCCTAGTCCAAGATCCCACGTGCTGCAGAGTAATTAAGCCCATACACCACCACTACTGAGCCTGCACTTTAGAACCCATGAGCTGCAACTACTGAAACCCAAGTGCCTCAGGCCGGTGCGCTGAAACAAGAGAAGCCACTGCAATGAGAAGCCTGTGCACTGCACCTCAGACTAGCCCCTGCTCACCACAACTAAAGCTCTCATGCAGCAGTGAAGACCCAGCATAGCCAAAAATAAATATTAAAAAATAAAATCTTTATTGAATTTGTTACAATATTGTTTCTGTCTTATGTTTTTCTGGGTTTTTGGCCATGAGGCATGTGGGATCTTAGCTCCCTGAACAAGGATCGAAACTGCGCCACCTGCATTGGGATGTGAAGTCCCAACCACTGGACCACCAGGGAAGCCCCTGATAGGTGCAGTTTTCAAAAAGAGCAGAGCAAAGAGATGGAGAATCTTGTGCATGTGGAGTGAGGAGGTGATTTGCAGTTATAAACATGGTCATCAGGATGGGTCTCTTGGGAAGATGATATTTGAGTAAAAGTTGAAGGAGGTGAGGGAGCTGGCCTGGAAGATCCCCGGGGAAGAGATTCCCTTGCAAAAACAGCATCCAGTACAAAGGCACTCAGAAATGAGCTTCATGGCAGGTGTGATGTGCCATTGGGGCTGGAGCAGAGTAGCAAGAGAAGAGGTCAGAGGAGAGGAGATGGAGACCTAATCACATAACACCTTGCCTGAAGGCATTTGGCTTCAAGGGGGAGTCAAACAGAACCACTGAAGGGTTCTGAGTGAGGACTGACATGATCTGATTTACTTTATATATTTTTTTTTTAAAGAATCTCTTCTGTTACTATGACTACAAAGAACAACATTGGAAGCAAGAGTCTTACTGTAATAATCATTCAGGGGAGAACTTATGGGTGTCTCCAACTCAGGTGGCAGCAGTGGAGGCAGTGAGATGTTCAGATTCTGCATTTATTTTGAAGGTGAAGTCAACAGGAGACCCTGATAAGATTCTATATGGGTATGAAAGAAAGAGAGGAGTCAGGACAGCTCTGAGATGTTTGCCTTGAGTAACTGGAAGGAATATAGGTGGAGTTGGCCTGATGGGTGGCAAAGATCAAACAGTCCCTTGTACAGCAAGATCAAACCAGTCAAATCCTAAAGGAAATCAAACCTCAATATTCATTGAAAGGACTGTTGCTAAAGCTGAAGCTCCAATACTTTTCCCACCTGATGCAAAGAGCTGACTCATTGGAAAAGACCCTGATGCTGGGAAAGATTGAAGGCAAAAGGAAAGGAGGGTGGCAGAGGATGAGATGGTTGGGTTGCATCACTGGTTCAGCAGACATAACTTGGGCAAACTCCAGGAGATAGTGAGGGACAAGGGAGGCCTGGCGTGCTGCAGTCCACGGGGTTGCAAACACTCAGACATGACTTAGCAGCTGAACAACAGCAACAAACATCAGAAGTTCCACTGTGGACATGCTGAGTTTGAGATATCAGACATCCAAGTGGAAATGTGAAATGGGCAGTTAGATATTCAAGTCTCGACTGGGCTGGGTGTTTAGATCTGGGACTCAAGGGTTCAACTTCTGAAACTTGGATGGCCCTAGAAACTCAATGTATATGGAGGAGAGATGGAAACAGAACTGAAGAGTGAGCCATGGGAAATTTCAACACTAAATATTTGGGGGAGGGGTGGTAAGAGCATGAAGGAGACAGAGAAGTGATCACTGAGGTGAGAGAAAAACCAAGAGAATGCAGTGTTGAGAAAGCATCATGAGTGAGAAAGTATGTTTTGTTGTTGTTCAGTCACCAAGTGAAGTCCAACTCTTTGCAACAGCATGGACTGCAGCATGCCAGGCTTCCCAGTCCCTCACCATCTCCTGGAGTTTGCCCAAGTTCATGTCCAAAGTACGTTAGGTTAGATGAAGACTGAGAATTAGCAATTGGATTTAGGTCATTGTCCAGATCACTGGTGACCTGAAGGTAAGTTTTAATGCAGTCGTGGGGGTTGGGGGGCAAGCCCGATTAGGGTGGGTTTAAGAGAAATCATGAGAGTTAACATGTTGATAGTTTCTTGGGCTCTGCATTTGTTTATCCCCCCACCTACATCACATTGTCTTAATTATTAAAGCCTCCCAATTTTGTTCTTCTTCAGGAAGGCCTGTCCTTGGCACCTTGCTCTTCTATATGAATTTTAACATCCATGAGTTAAGTTCCATAGAAGATCCTTGAATTTCTCTTGTCATTGCATGGGAATTCTAGCACATATAACAAGCTGGGGAAGCATCCTCTCATTTTTTGTATTCTGGAAGAAATCAAGTAGATTGGGGAAAAAATTACAAACGAGAGGTTGCCCAGCCATCAATGATTTGAGCTGACCTTGTTCTTGTTTTCTCCCTCACTGTCCTTGCGCTAAGAGGCCACTTTCAAAACACAAAGAGAACTTGGCCGCTTATCCATCCAGTCTCCAACCTGCAGCCAATAGCCCAAACAGCATCTGAGCGCCTGCTGCGAGCACATTTCAGTTTCATCCCAGCTCTCTTATGATCAGTCCCAAACTCTTTTCGGCACAGTGGTCGCTGTAGTACTAGTCAGGCCTGCTCAGTAAAACTCGCCCAAGAGATTTCGCCGGAAGCACCCGGTAGGGGTTCTGATACGTTACCAAACCGCCTCCTCGAAACCCTGGCTCCCCTCCCCAGCAAGCACGAAAGCAGAGCCGACGCCGAAATGCGCGGTCAGGCGGCCCCGAGACAAACAGTCAGGTGCGGGGGCAAGGATTGCCCAACCTCTGGTCTCTCTGGAGGCTTCTGGCCACTTTTTGAAGGTAGAAGATGCAATGATTTTTTTAGCGGGGGGTAGTGAAGACAATGCTTTCCAAATCCGCAGAAGCGCAGCTCTCCATGGAAAATGAGCTACGTTGAGAGGCGGCTGTCACCGTTTGGACCCGTGTCCTCTTGGCCCCGGCGCCGGGCATTCACAGCAGTGCAGGCCTCCTGCTCAGTTCGCACTGACCGCCCTTTGCTTCCAGCACCTGGTTGAAGCCCTGCACCTTCTCGCTGGGCTCCATGAAGTTCACGGTCTTCAAGTGTCGTGAGCACGACCTGGCCTTCCCACGGTTTTTCTTTCTCACCACCTGTGATCCCACTCCATGAGGGGGAAGTGTCTCCCATCCGCCTCATACTTTCAAGATTTCTTTTGACAAAGCATAAACACAAAAGTTTCAGTATGAACTTGAACTTGAACCTGGTGAAGAAGACCTTGCTGGTCCTTCGGAAGGAAGGCTGGGGTGGCTTATCCTTCAGAGGTTGCCCTGATGGATGGAGCTTCCTTTGGACACACCCTGGAGGACGCTGGTTCCTTCTGTGGCTCTGCCACTACTAAGGACACCCTTGGGAATCTGGGCTGGGGACACATCCCAGCTTCCCTATGGGGCATGGCCCTGAGGCCTTGGTGAGCCGTAATGCGTGGATCTCTATGCAGGCATGGCTTTGTCAGGGAGACTGGGGTGTTGGAAGGGTGCAGAGACCTTTGAGCCCTTGACCTTGGCAGGGTTTAGACACTCTTTGCGCTTTTGCATGGAGGCCTGGCTGGGGCTTGCTCACTCCCAAAGCAGACAATTCCTGCTTTGATTTGTGCTGGAGGCCAGGTGGTCTCTTCCCCTCCTTGGCTTTGCCGATACCCTTCTGCCCTACACTTGGTCCTCCTCAGGTGGCTTATGTTCTGTGTTGCCCCTCTGAATATTCTTAGAATGAGAATTAGTGGAAGGGGCTGCCAGCTTGACGACACCTCACTGTTGTGTGTTAGCAGAAACTTCGGGTGGATCCTTGTGGGGCTGCTGTTGATTAGATTCACCAAAGTCTGGGGTTTTGGGGCAGTGACGTGGCCCTCCTGCTCGGCTCTCTTGCACCTCAGAAGCAGATAGATGGCCATCACTTCGTTGTGCTTCCAGCCATCAGTGAGCCTTGGACTTCTTCCCTTTTGTCACACTGGACACCACCATCAGGGTTCCTGGTAGTCAAGAGAGTGGCTCCACATAAGGTTTGGTTCATCTTCACGACCTGTTTATCCATGGATCTTTCCTGATGAGCTCTACAGTGCCTTTCTTGCTGGGATTGAGAATGAGAAATTTCTTGAGCAGTTTTTCCCATTTCCTGGACTTGTGAAAGGACATATGGTCTATTTCACTAAGTACTGACTTCTGTAGCTCCTTGAAGGCAGGGGTCCATCTAAAGGTAAGGGGTTTGCAGACCAGTGTATATAGGATGATCCTCAGATTCCACACATCTACTGTGGGCCTATCTTATTTGGACTTGGAAGACTTCCAGGGCAGCCTAAAGGGGGGCGGCCAATGAAGATATCTAGCTTATTGCCAAAGGTGAATGTAACTCCAAAGCCATAGTCTTCAAAGTTTTTTTCATATCAGCATCCAAAAGCAGGTGCTCTGCCTTTAACTCTATGAGAAATGCACTTCTGGTGACAGTGTGTCACTGATGGAATTTGCCAGAACCTCTTTTTCTTACGGATTTCCATGAGCCACCAGGTCCTCAGATATGTCTCTTCCATTGAGTAATTCCTCAAGGAAGGCATAATGGATTGCTACAAATAACTGTTTGGGGAGGACTCAAGTCTTTCATGGTTCTTATTCAAGGGAGCGCCTCTGGAGTCTGGAGGAGTTTGGCTAAGTCTTGTCAATGATCTTCATGGCCAAGTCAGGATGTACTGAGCCAGCTTAGCTTGGTCATGTTGCCTGTGGTGACGGTCTTGACTATCGGTGATTGTCAGTATGGCGGTCGTCCTCAACAGAGATTCTGAGCGGCTAGGAGCATGCTGGACCTACTGCTGACCTGGGGGTCAAGGTGTCTCAAGGTCAACTTAAAATTGAGGAAAGCTGGTCAGAAACTTGACCCAAATCACCTCAAAAGAAAATCACTTCCTGACACCCTCTGATGAACTGATCTTTATAATAGAACCAAAACATAATGCTGGACACACCAGTAAACAAAACCAAATACTGACAAATCTAAATAAGAGAAAACAAAGTTTTAAAAAGGAAAACAATGAGAAAAAAGTAAAGTTGAAAATGAAGAAAAGAGTTTTTTAAAAATGAAGGAAAAAAGAACCAAGAAAAAATGGGGAAGTAAAAGTAAAAATTAGTAACAGCCAAAAACCCTGTTTCTACAAGAAACATTGAACAGAGTTCTGGTCACTGAAAACCAGTTTCTTGAGCTAGAAGAACCAAAAAGCAGCCCAGTCAGGGAGTTAGAGGATTGAAATTTTATAATGATGGTATCTTGTGAGACTGTACCAAGAAACGGGCCCCTTTTCTCATTTTGGGGACTCTAGATCACTTTATTCTTTTAAATAAATTATTGAGGATCCCCTGAGAGTTTTTTGATTAATAGGTTATAATTATAAACATTTACCTTATTAGAAACTAAATCCTGTAGGCTTTTCATTTTCAGTGGCTTTTTCATCTCTAGCTTAAAAAATTATCATAGTGGTTGGCTTAGAAGAGCTCATATTGGCTACACACACAAAAAAAGTTATATATGAAGGAAACTATTTTTCAAAGATTTTCTTTTACACATAGATTAAAATTTTATACCCATTTTATTTTTTGCCTACTTTGTTACATTTTCTATGAAGAGATTCACCTTATTATTTTACTAGTCACTAATCAGAAATATTAGTTTTTTCCATAAATCTAAGTGGTTTTAAATGTTACATTAACAATTACGATATGGTTCTCCATTTCTGATATCTGGTTTTGTGTGATTGGCTGAATTTTCTCAAGGTCTGATTGTCCTAAACAGCTGGATTATGAATATTCACAAGGAAGGAAATGAAAAGACTCATACTTGTGTTATTTGTTTGAAATAACTCTATTAGTGCTACCAAATTCATTATAAACAGGTCCATGGGAAGAAAATCAAAACAGGATTCTTAGTACCTTCTGACTAAGCAATGAGGTCAAGTTACCTCTAAACTATTAAAGTTATAAAGTCAGTGATGTCCTAACACTGAATTGGTGATTATGTCAGGTGACTGTGTCACAGATTAGTTAGGTACAGGTGACTATGTCACAACTTTAGATAAATAATTTTCTACAACAAACATCTTAATAAATATAACTCGCTGAAACCACAGACAACTAATAACATTTCCCCAAAGCCAACAACTAAGTAGGCATAGCCAGGAAGATCACATTTCACATTATTTTAAAATTAATATATTTGAAAACTCCTTGCAAAAAACTAACCAGGATGATTTCACTGTAACTAGCTTCAGAAAAAGACTGTGTCTGACAGGAGGGACTTTTACTTTTGTTTGGTTTAACATTATTCTTTTGGGCTTCCCTGGTGGCTCAGATGGTAAAAAATCTGCCTGCAATGCAGGAGACATGGGTTTGATCCCTGGGTTGGGAAGATCTCCTGGAGAAGGGAATGGATACCCACTCCAGTATTCTTGCCTGGAAAATTCCGTGGACAGAAGAGCCTGATAGGCTATACAGTCCATAGGGTCCCAAAGAGTTGGACATGACTGTTACTTTAAAAGAGTTTTTGAAGTAAAGGTTCATAAATACCTTGCAGCTTTTACCCAGTTTAACAAGATGTAATGGCTAGCTCAGGGCTTTATCTTCTCAAGGTACCACTGCCAACAACCTCTCATGAGTTTATACTCCTCTTTAAACTTGTGTTATTTTTAGGCTTGGTTTCAATCATAATACAGAGACAGGGCTGAATTAAATTATAGTGGCTCATCATTTTGTTTTCACCCTGGTCACTTAGTTGTTATATTGCATGTGTTTTATATATTAGTGCCAAATTAACGTATTCTGCAACTGAACTCCACTAAACAAAACGTCTCCCTACTGGAGATATTAATGTATGGGTTCCCCCACTATCAGTCATTTCCCCCTTCATTTTTGTCAGTGACCCTATTTTCATTTAGTTATGAAGCCATATTATTCTTCATCTCCAAGAGAAGGCTCATAACTGGTCTCAGCGAGTCCCATTTGACTCACTCACCCTCACCAGGGACTGGTTTTGGTGTGGATGTGTGACTGATACTGTCCAGTGAGCCCCAAAAGGAAGTCTGTTAGGGCTTCTTAAGAAGATTTTTTTTTCTGATAGAAAGAAATGCACGAGCGAAACTTCTGCTTCCTGCCACGTGGTTGTGTGGATTGTGATGATCAGTGCTGTGACCACTAAATTGTGAACTTGCGAGGACAAACTTGAGGGCCAATGCAAAGAGTCAGAGGATGGCAAAGGGGAAGGACAGAAAGTCCTTGGGATTTTGAGGAGATGTTGTGTATGCCAGTGAGCCAGTCTTGGAAAAGATCCAGACTTTGAAGGCAGATAATAACCACTGACTAACCACTTTCAGTAGGAGGCTTTGTTAACTGCATACTGAAAAGGTCATTGATTTTGTAGCTCATCACAAAAGTTATTCTAGTCACTGATTTTAAAATAACATTACTGTTTATATAACAATTATTATGTATGACACAGTAACCATCACACCGTGATGGTTAATTTTATATGTCAACTTGACTGGCCTGATTAAACATTATTTCATTATTTCTGGGTTTATCTGTAGGGGTTCTTTGAATCAGGTAGCCAAATTATGAAAGTTGACTCATTGGAAAAGATCCTGATGCTGGGAAAGATTGAAGGCAAAAGGAGAAGAAAAGGGCAGAGGATGAGGTGGTTAGATAGCATCACTGACTTAATGGACATGAATTTGAGCAAACTCCAGGAGATAGTGAAGGACAGGGAAACCTGAAGTCCATAGAGTCACAAAGAGTTGGACACAGCTTAGCAACTGAACAATAGGAACTGTGGAGGTGCTTCTGGAAAAGATTAGCAGTTGGATCAGTGGACTCAGTAAAATATTGGGTTGGCCAAAAAGTTTATTTGGTTTTTCCGTAACAACTTATGGGGAAAAACTTGAATGAACTTTTTGGCCAACCCAATAGATCCCCCTCCCCAATGGAGGTGCTGCTGCTGCTGCTAAGTCGCTTCAGTTGTGTCCGACTCTGTACGACCCCAGAGACGGCAGCCCACCAGGCTCCCCCGTCCCTGGGATTCTCCAGGCAAGACCACTGGAGTGGGTTGCCATTTCCTTCTCCAATGCATGAAAGTGAAAAGTGAAAGTGAAGTTGCTCAGTTGTGTCCGACTCCTAGCGACCCCATGGACTGCAGCCTACCAGGCTCCTCCCTCCATGGAATTTTCCAGGCAAGCGTACTAGAGTGGGGTGCCACTGCCTTCTCCCCAATGGAGGTGAACACCATCCAATCCATGAACTGCGTTTGCATGCTCAGTTATGTCTGGCTCTTATGTGACCCCATGGACTGCAGCCTGCCAAGCTTCTCTGTTCATGAAGGGCCTGAATAAAACAAAAATCAGAGGAAGGAGGAATTGCTCCCCTTTTTCTTGCTTCCCTGATTGAGCTGGGGACATCCCATCTCACCTTCTCCTGTCCTTGGAATGAGATTTTTAAACTGTCAGCTCCCATGATTATCAGGCCATTGGGTTTAGACTGAAACGACATCACTAGCTTTCCAGGTTTCCAGCTTGCAGACAACAGACTGTGGAACTTCTCGGGCTCCATAATTCACATCTGTATCTTCACTGGTTCTACTTCTCTGGAGAACTCTAATGCACACACAAAGCAAAGATGAGGATGCCACAGAGGGAAAGAAGAGTCTGCTGCTCAATTCTCCTACATTATTCTATTGACAAACTTTCCAGCTGGTAACTTTCTTTCAACAAAAAATTGTGGTTAATGACATAACTTATCGCCAGGTCTCTTCAATGACTCGTACATCAGTACATTTCAGTCGCTCAGTCATGACCGACTCTTTGTGACCCCATGAACCGCAGCACGCCAGGCCTCCCTGTCCATCACCAACTCCCAGAGTCCACCCAAACCCATGGCCATCGCATCAATGATGCCATCCAGCCATCTCATCCTCTGTCGTCCCTTTCTCTTCCTGCCCTCAATCTTTCCCAGCATTAGAGTCTTTTCCAATGAGTCAACTCTTCACATCAGGTGGCCAGAGTATTGGAGTTTCAGCTTCAACATCAGTCCTTCCAATGAACACCCAGGACTGATCTGCTTTAGGATGGACTGCTTGGATCTCCTTGCAGTCCAAGGGACTCTCAAGAGTCTTCTCCAACACCACAGTTCAAAAGCATCAATTCTTCAGTGCTCAGCCTTTATAGTCCAACTCTCACATCCATACATGACTACCAGAAAAACCATAGCCTTGACTAGATGGATCTTTGTTAACAAAATAATGTCTCTGCTTTTTAATATGCTGTCCAGGTTGGTCATAACTTTCCTTCCAAGGAGTAAGCGTCTTTTAATTTCATGGCTGCAATCACCATCTGCAGTGATTTTGGAGCCCCCCAAAATAAAGTCTGACACTGTTTCCACTGTTTCCCCATCTATCTGCCATGAAGTGATGGGACTGGACGCCATGATCTTATTTTTCTGAATGTTGAACTTTAAGCCAACTTTTTTTCTCTCTCCTCTTTCACCAAGAGGCTTTTTAGTTCTTCACTTTCTGCCATAAGGGTGATGTCATCTGTATATCTGAGGTTATTGATATTTCTCCCAACAATCTTGATTCCAGCTTGTGCTTCCTCCAGCCCAGCATTTCTCATGATGTACTCTGCATATAAGTTAATAAGCAGGGTGACAATATACAGCCTCGACGTACTCTTTTTCCTATTTGGAACCAGTCTGTTGTTCCTATCTGGAACTGGTCCAGTTCTAACTGTTGCTTCCTGACCTACATACAGGTTTCTCAAGAGGCAGGTCAGGTGGTCTGGTATGCCCATCTCTTTCAGAATTTTCCACAGTTTACTGTGATCCACACAGTCAAAGGCTTTGGCATAGTCAATAAAACATAAATAGATGTTTTTCTGGAACTCTCTTGTATTTTCGATGCTCCATCGGATGTTGGCAATTTTATCTCCGTTTCCTCTGCCTTTTCTAAAATCAGCTTGAGCATCTGGAAATTCACGGTTCACGTATTGCTAAAGCCTGGCTTGGAGAATTTTAAGCATTACTTTACTAGCATGTGAGATGAGTGCAATTGTGCAGTAGTTTGAGCATTCTTTGGCGTTGCCTTTCTTTGGGATTGGAATGAAAACTTACATCATGGCAAGCATATAAACCTAACTGTAGTCCAATTCTAGAATGAATATAAAAAGAACACTTTGTTATTCAAAGACCAAATCGAGTTCACAGGGTAAAATAACAGAGTAATAGCTATTACTGAAATGTAAACTGATTGGTATAAGATACTAAATATATAAGTTAAAGTGATAACTTGAAAACTATGTTTGGGAAATATAGGGGAAAATGTTATATGAAAAGAAAATCAGAACAGAAAATTTCTATTATTTTAACAATGTAAGTGCACACCTAAATGTGAAACAAATTAGAAGGAAACACTGGAAGGAAATGAGTTTTGAGGCAATTGGGCCGTGGGGAAATTTTTTTTAAAACTTTTTTGCTGCAGTGTTTGTATGATACAAATGGGAGAGAAATTACCTTTGAAATGCAGTCATTCATTTTAGCATAATTCTTGTGGAAATTTTATTGCTTAGTCTTCGAACAGAACAAGGCACTAAAATCATAGAGGCTTAATTTTTATTAACGTATTATTTATGAATTCAGGTTGCTACTGAATCCATCAGTTCTATTTATGAGGCACTCTGTATGTACCAGGCACTGTGCTAAGCATTTTAAGTAGATTATTTCTTCTAATCCTCACAACAGGTACTATTTTTACCACTTCATAGACAGGGTTAATTAGTTTGCTTTAGTCATGTGATGATGAGGTTAAGATCTTGACCTTAGCTGGTCTTGATCCAGAGTCGTGGATATAGTAGCTGCAGATCTTCATAGAGTAAATATAAACTGAAATGATACTCAAGCTATAAATCTGAAACCTTAGGGGGACAAAAACTTGCACATATTTTCTTCCCATTACTGGCATTTCAATCTGACGTGTTTCTGTCATACAGCTTAAAATCTAGACCTGAGATTTTATTATTTTTTTAGATTTTAAAATACTTGTTGGAGTACTTTTTAGAAGGATTCACAATACTTCATTCTTTTAAAGTTATAATTACCTTCCACTTTGACTGAATAATTTCTCATCTTTTTATCCAAAAATTTCTATTGAGAGTTTTAAAATTTCTATTTGGTGGCAGTACTTAACATGTGATTTACCCTCATCATTATTTAATCTTTGAAATGATACTTTATAATTTTTAAATCAGTGTGAGTTCATTGAAGGTTTGCGAGCCACTCTGTAGGACTAAGTCATTAACCTGTAATTTTACAGTAGATAAAATACTGTTTTCATTACTTTGAAAAAAAAATTACGTGATTGGCTCTTACATTTAACATTTTAATCTCAGCTTGCCACCATTAAATATAACTGATTGCACTGACCACCTAAGAAGCCAGAAAAAAAATCACTGCCACACAAGTTAAGCTAGTTCAATTTAAATGTAACAAAGATAGCCATAATCAGCAATTTACCAAACCAAAAGCCAGAGTTAAGTTACATTCAAAACTAGCAGTTTGGAAGACTTCCCTGGTGGTTGAGTGGTTAAGATTACAACTCCTAATGCAGGGGATGCAGGTTCAGTCCTTG
This sequence comes from Antilocapra americana, assembly GCA_007570785.1. Lineage (NCBI taxonomy): Eukaryota > Metazoa > Chordata > Mammalia > Artiodactyla > Antilocapridae > Antilocapra > Antilocapra americana. The sequence goes on along the minus strand of ML660812.1, from coordinate 3,487,055 downwards.
GCAAGGGAATCAAGATCCATCATGCTGTGTGGCTCAGCCAAAGAAGAGAAAAGAAAGTTCATTAATGTTTATGAAGGGTTGAATGATTTATGAACACAGTACTCAGTCCACAAACAGGTCTTGTTTCACTTGACCTGCCTTAGGGTCTAGTGTCACAGCTTTTACCAATGGTAGTAGAAAGTCTAGCTGCCATCGAAGATTTTAAGTATTATATTAAAAAATCATGAGACATGAACTTCTTGCCTTCCAGTGCCCCAAACGCCCATCTTGTATCTAATGAATAAGGCGACAGACATCATAGAAACAGGTTAGAGCTGAATCAGGACATTCAGTGACATTTCAAGAATAAAGGGGTTCTGTTGGGCCATGAGAGGTTGCTGCTCAAAACTGTGATCTGAGATTGCTTTACAACTGCATGTTTACAGTTCATCGTGATGATCTGTTACTATTCATTTTACGAAACAAAAGCCTGTTGTTACACTCAAACTCCTAACTTCGCTTTTTTTTTTTTAAAATTTTCTAATTGTGATTAAAAAAAAAAAAGTCACACTGTACTTTACCCCACGTAACCTGCAATACTCTGACCCACATGCACAGCTCCTTGTTTTGTTTACAGCCAGTTGGGTACAATGTAGGTGATGAAAATTGAAGCTATATAGACCAAAGATGCGAAACAAAACGAGCGGTGAATCGATTGAGAAAAAGAAGAAGATATTTAGAAGAGGAATAAAAATGCTAAGTTAGATTGGAAAAGGAAAAGAAAGGGGGTGAGGAGGGAGGAGGCTTATTAGATCAGAAGCAAACTATGGTCTCGGTCTTGACAGGAGGAAATCAGCAGATCAGGACGCCTGGTTTTGAGTGTTCTTCAGCTGTCTTACAATTGTCTATGAATTCCCAGCGACTCCATTCGTAACCATTCAAGCCTCCATTGGCTGGAGTAGTCACAGTATTTGGAATTCTCTGAACTGCTCTCACAGAATTCAAGATAGCCTTTATTCGCCTCTTTCCGGAGGCTCAAGATCGCTTACATCGTTGCCTGTCAGCGGCTGGTTTCCTCACCCTCTCTCCGTCTCCCATTTATCTTTATTTCCTCATTGCCGGGGATTCGGCAGACTCGGTGAAGGGGGCACTGGGTCAGAGTTTAGCGTCTCTTTGGCAAGCCGAAAACAGAAAAGCGAGAGGGGCTCAGACTACCAGGCGCTGAAAGGCAGAAATTGAGATAGAAAGGAGCGGCGACTGGAGACAAAACTATCCTTTGGAGCCTCACCGCGGTACGCCGGTCCTCTGGACAGACTGCAGACCGCGGGCTGCCCGTTACCAGGCAACTGCAGATCTCGCGAGAAACACCTCGCGCCTGCGCACTGCCGCCGGAGGGCTTTCCCCGCGCCTCCGCCCTGCTCCTAAACTCCTAAATTCTGTCGCGACGCCCTGGGCCGACTTTCCGGTTTGGGAGTGGTCGGATGCGGAAGAACGGAAAGTGTTCTCTGAGCGGTTCCATCCTCCGCCCCGCCGCCTCGGCAGGCCGGGGCAGGGCAAGGAGCGGGCTCTGCGCACGCGCCCGCGGCCACGTGGAGCCGGCGCCGAGGCAGACGTGAGTGGAGGGCTCTGCGCTGGGACCTGCGAGCCGGCGGGCTCGCTCCGGTGGGGGTCGAACCGGCGACTCGGCCAGGCGCGCGCAGTTTTCTGGGCCCCTCCTCCCTGGGGCTGCCCCGCACCGGCGTGTTTTCCTGCGTCCCTGCCCGGGCTCAGGCTCTGCTCTGTTTGGAGTTGAGCATCTTTTGAGTACGAGACGCAATCAGACAGAGCCCCACCCGGCCCTTCTGTTCTCCGCAGCCTAGAAGTGGAGGCCGACATGAAAATAACTCCAGTCGTGTGTGCTGAATAGTAGGTCGGCACTAGATAGACGGCAGACCAGAGAGAGAGGACCTTGGGGATCGGTTACCAGATCCGGAAACAGAGTCCTCCCTGAGTCCTCTCTCCGCCTTACTTCCAGCTGATCACTAAGTCGGGCGGATTGTACCTCCTGTTTCAACTAGCATGTGTTTCCGTCCATCGGCAACTCTAGTGAAGGTCACTGTCATGTCCTCCCGGGACTATTCTGAGTCCTCTGTGCTTTCAGTCTTGGTAAAGATTCCTCCAAGATCTTCGTATGACGTCTTTCTAGCTTTGCCATTCCTCTGCTTTGAACGTGACACCGTTCCCACTCTAAGGGTTGCAGAAGTCTTCACCATCTGGTCCTTCCCTTTCAGTATTTTCTCTACTCTCTCGAACATCCATGCCCCAGCGACACGGACATTATTTCCTTTAAGGCAGTTCCCTGGGGTGCTCTTCCCGACTAGGTACTCCTTTTGGTGGGGATTCTTTAGATGTGGGTTAAAAGGTCACGACACTCCTCCCAGTGCGTGAGACCCCTGTTGGAATCCTGCTTGGGGAACTAGATTCTATATGCTGCAACTGAGACCCAGTGCAGCCAAATAGATAAATATATGGTCACCTGCTCGAAGCCCTTCCTGACCCCTTCAACTTTGTCAGGCCTCAGGGCCCTGACCTTGAAGTGCATCACATGCTTTGCTGATGAGTCTCTCTCATAGACGTTAAGCCCAGTGAGTTCAGTGTCTGTTTTTAATTCATCATCTTTCTGTCTTGATGCCTTGTGTATAATCTACAAATACTTGTTCAAGTAAGACAGGTGGTGGGGGTGCTGAGGGTGGGACTCATTTTCCAGGCAGAGGGAATGGGTGTAAGGCCATGGAAGGCAGGACTGGTGGCCTCGGTAAATGGTAAGTGGTTCAGTGGTGGGGCATAAGGAGAAAGGCTGATGGGGAGATGGGGACCCTTGGATGTCACATTAAGTTTCCACTTGATCTTTGGGGCAGTAGAAGCCTCCAGAGGCACCTCAGCAGGCCCTTCCTAATTTTCTCCTCCGCCAACGCTGTTACTTGTTCCCACTTTAGTTCTGGATTATATCCCATTAGATTCTACTTATTTGGCTCTGGTCTCCCCCTTTAGATTCTGAAGACAGGAGGAGCTAATGCCCAGAGCTTCTAACTGTAAGTACCAACTTCCTGTTGTTTGGGGGGATTTTGGTCATGCAGCTTGTGGGATCTTAGTTCCCCAGCCAGGGATCAAACCTTTGCCCCCTGCAGTGAAAGCACAAAGTCTTAATCACTGGACCACTGGGGATGTCCCTCCCTGTTGTTTGAATGCAGAGGCACGTGAACTGTAGCTTGTGTGCAGCAAAAGCTCTGTTAGATCACTGTATTTGCTCCATGGTCACCTAATTCCCTCTTCCTGACCACCTTCAACCTGGTGCCAGCCTCACTGGATTTGGATGAGCAATCTACTGCGTGCAGAGCTGGAGGGGAGGCGCCGACTCTGATGACTGGCATGCGCAGGGCTGTTCTGAAAGGAAATTTTAGGAGACAGACACCGAATCTCCAGTATTGGGCGCCACTGACAGGAACAGTTCAGTTCAGTTCAGTCGCTTAGTCATGTCTGACTCTTTGCGACCCCATGGATTGCAGCACGTCAGGCCTCCCTGTCCATCGTCAGCTCCCGGAGTTTACTCAGACTCATGTCCCGTGAGTCAGTGATGCCATCCAACCATCTCATCCTCTGCTGTCCCCTTCTCCTTCCGCCTTCAATCTTTCTCATCATCAGGCTCTTTTCCAATCAATCAGTTCTTCGCATCAGGTGGCCAAAGTTTTGGAGTTTCAGCTTCAGCATCTGTACTTGCAATGAATATTCAGGACTAATTTCCTTTAGGATGGACTGGTTGGATCTCCTTGCAGTCCAAGGGACTCTCAAGTCTTCTCCAACACCACAGTTCAAAAGCATCAATTCTTCTGTGTTCAGCTTTCTTTATAGTCCAACTCTCACATCCATACATGACTACCAGAAAAACCATAGCTTTGACTAGACAGACCTTTGTTGGCAAACTAATGTCTCTGCTTTTTAATATGCTGTCTAGGTTGGTCATACATTGTCTTCCAAGGAGCAAGCGTCCTTTAATTTCATGGCTGCAGTCACCATCTGCAGTGATTCTGGAGCCCAAAAAAATAGTCTGTCACTGTTTCCCCATCTGTTTGCCATGAAGTGATGGAGCCAGAGGCTATGATCTTAGTTTTCTGAATGTTGAGTTTTAAGCCAAATTTTTCACTCTCCTCTTTCACCTTCATCAAGAAACTCTTTAGTTCTTCACCTTCTGCCATTAAGGGTGGTGTTGTCTGCATATCTGAGGTTATTGATATTTTTACGAACAATCTTGATTCCAGCTTGTGCGTTTCTCATGATGTACTCTGCATATAAATTAAATAAGCAGGGTGACAGTATACAGCCTTGATGTACTTCTTTTCCTATTTGGAACCAATCTGTTGTTCCATGTCCACTTCTAACTGTTGCTTTCTGACCTGCATACAGATTTCTGAGGAGGCAGGTCAGGTGGTCTGGTATTCCCATCTCTTGAAGAATTTTCCAGTTTGTTGTGATCTGCACAGTTAAAGGCTTTGGCATAGTCAATAAAGCAGAAGTAGATGTTTTTCTGAACTCTCTTGCTTTTTCGATGATCCAGCGGATGTTGGCAATTTGATCTCTGGTTCCTCTGCCTTTTCTAAATCCAGCTTGAACATCTGGAAGTTCACAGTTCATGTACTGACAGGAACAAGGTAGGAACTTTCACTCTAGGGAGCTGAATTTTGGTCTTCTGTGAGGTGACATAGGAGGAACTTCAGAGGCCAGTAGAGGTCAGGAGACCCTGTCTCAGGGATGTCAAGTGCAGAAAGGCACCCGTCCTGCAGCAATGGTTCCCAATCCCAGTTCTGTATCAGAGTCACCCGGGCAACTTTTTGACAAGTAAAGGAGCCCTGCCATATTCTCAGGGATTTTGATTCAGTAGACCTAGGGTAAGGACCAACCATCTATATACTTTAAAAAGTCACAGCTTATTTTTGAGATGCAGCCAGGATTCAAAGAGCATAGAATCTGGATTTGGGAAACCAGCTGTGACTCTGGCAGGGTATTTAACCTGAGTCTGTTTCCTCCTCCACTCATGAAACTTGGTGAGAATCAAGTACTTCTTGGAGAAAGTGCCTTACTTGTTCTAACATCCTCCTCAGCATTGGCAGCCAGGCTCTTAAGGTGTTGATTGGAGAGGAATTCATCCTTAATCCTGCCTGGGCCACTTGGGGGTGGGGGGCATCTGTGGGATGAATGACCTGCCATGAGGAGAAATCTGGAATGAGAAAATCTGGTTACCTGAAAACAGGGACAGTCCCAAACTCCAGACTTTTCCAGAGCTGGCTCATTTACCTTCCTTCAGTTTTGCAACATGGGTCGCTGTGGTTCCCAGGTGAGTCCAGGAAGTGAGGTAGAACGCAGAAGAGAGGAACATGCAGTTGCCTATGGATGGGATGATCAGGACATGCTCCCAAGAACACTGATCTATAACATTTCGCTAGCAGTCATCCCTCTGTTTTGCCTTAACAGATTAGTATGTTTAAATTTCATTACAAAATTCCTATTGTTTTCATCACAGTGTCAGCCAGAGAAACAGCCTGCTTGGACTTACCAGAGGAAGGGGGAATCTTTGTATTTGTGTTTTAGGAAGGACAGACAAGGAACTTAGGGTCCAGGGAGGAGAGGAGGACTTACAGAAGGGCACAGAATGAATCATTCAGATTTTCAGTCATGTGCATACATTATGGTCCCAGTTCTTTAAAAATCAGACCTGGTTAATGGCAGAGGCTTCCAGGGCCCTCAGAGATTCTGTGCTGAGGGCAGTTGGATTTGGGGACTCACAGAGGTGGTCATGGGAGCTTGTTCAAGGCTGAACCCCAGTGCCCATGACTCCAAGTAGAGGTGCTCAGTATTTGCTGAATGGATGAATAGAAGCCTAAGTGGAAAGCAATTCAGAAAATGGTCAGAAATCTATCAGACTAATACAAGAGGTCCTGAAGAAGATAAATAATTATGAATAAGTAGCAACATCAGAACATTTTCAATAAAGGAAACAGAATTTCACTGTGATTGCAGTAAGGCAAAACATTCATAAATTGCCAGTATATGAATGAAGACTAAGTCATAGAAAAAAAAAATGGGGAAAATAAATGACTTAAAAGAGAGATTAGGTGTATGGTCACATATATATATATTTACATAAATATATATAAGTAAGTATATACATGGCCTGTGTAAGTAGGCTTGCTCTAGCCTTTCGAAAATCAGAAAGAGCACAACCAAGATATCCTTAAGACGTGCATGTCTAGTTAACATGAACTTTCCTTTGCCGTTTTGCGCCCCTGTGAAGGATTTTTCAGTATGGCTGCAGCCCCACAAGCACCAGGGAGGGGCTCTGTGCGGAAGACGAGACCTCTACCTGTGAAGACGTCACTGAACAACCCGTACAGCATCTGCTGGGGGGCCCTGGACAGGGAGGACATGCACTTCATACTGCAGACCCTAGAGGACAGAATTCAGTCTCTCGGGCTTCAGAAGATTGAGGATAGGAAGAGAAAGAAAAAGCAGCCCCTTTTGGAAAAACAAAGCGGAGACACGAGCAGCATAGACGTGGACACTAGTGAGGACCTGAAGGAAAAGCCCGGAGGTGATGCCCAGGTGTCAGGGTGGACCCCGGCTGACGTCAGGAAGCAGCTTGCTATTGGCATCAACGAGGTCACCAGAGCACTAGAAAGGAACGAGCTGCTCTTGGCCTTGGCATGTAAGTCGGCCAAGCCAGCCATCATGACCTCACACCTGGCGCAGCTGAGTGTCAGCAGAGGTATCCCTGCTTGCCAGGTGCCCCGGCTCAGCGAGAGGCTCGCACCTGTCCTGGGCTTAAAATGCGTCCTGGCCTTGGGGTTCAAGAGGAACACTACTGCCTTTGGGGAGGAACTGAGGGCCATCCTCCCCAGAGTCCCCCGTCTGAATGTGCCATGGCTCCACGATGCACTTGAAGACCCTGGGGAGAACCAGCAGACAGAATCTTTGGAAAGCCAAGATGAAGAGACTCTGGACACTTCCTTTGAAGACCTCTCTAAACCCAAGAGAAAGCTTGCTGAGGGTCAGCGTGCTGTAGTGTTACAACCCCTGAAAATAAAGAAACTGATTCCAAACCCCAATAAGATAAGGAAACCACCCAAAAGTAAAAGAACGGCTTCAAAGTAATCTTGTATAAACCCGTCACTTGATACAGTTGTAAATGACACCTCATTAAGAAGCCTTGAAATGAATAAAATGACTTTTACATATATTCTTGGGACTGTTGTGTCATTCCTTTCACATGCGTTAAGATTCTCTGTGACTGCAGAATACAGATATGCTGAAGCTTAGAAACACCCAATGCAGAGACTATTCAGAATGTGAATATCACAACAAAGCTTTATTGAAACGAAGGTCCAGGCTGGTATAAATTCACTTTTTAAAAGGCTTGGAGTGCTTGTGAGCAAGAACATCTGTATCCTGCAGCACTGAACATCTTTGTAACCAAATTTGGAAAACCTGCCACACAAACACGGTTCCAATTGAAGGGGGGGGGACAGGGAGATTGACTAGACTGCAGACGCACCATCCGTGTAGGGGAAAGATACTAAACGCCAAGCAATACACTGTTCTCAGAAGTCATACATTATTAATTTTTACTGTCAGTTTGCCTTTCTTTGTAGGTAGGTATGGGCTTGGAAAAAAGGCTAAACATAGAAAATGCCAGGTAAGCTATTTTGACTAGAATTTACTACTTTATATGGTTAACTTCCTTAGAATTTTATTATAATTTTCTCCCCTTGGAACTTTAACATGTATAAAAAGTGTGATAGAAATAGGTGAAATGAGGCAGGAAGAGAATAAAAAAGTAAATGGAGGAAACTGGATGCTCTGACGTGGGTCTGTGGTGACAGGGTTACTTGTGTTAGTATGTGGAGCATAAGTGATGCCCTGAGTGAAAGCATCGCTGTTTATAGTGCTGTTTGGAAAAGCTATTTTCTGTAATTTTACAGGGCAGGAATTGGGTTAAAGTTTATTTTCAGCCTAAATTCTTGTTGATCTGTGGGTTATGCCACCTGTTTCTTAAATGAACCGACTGTCATCTTGACCAGAAAGGTTGGGGGGGCAAGGATATGTCGTGGACGAGAGCATTTCCACTGCTGACAAAGGCCTAATGGGGTTCTTTTGAATATATGACTCTATACATTACATTGAAATTTGGTTCTATAATAACAGCTATTTTATAAACATGAGCTGTTTTACTGATTTTCTATTTTAAAATGCTCATTGGTAACATGTTTACATTATAAAGAGATGGATGTGCTAGTCATTTATTAACTACTGAATTTAAAACGAGTAAAAGAATATGAACCCTGTACAACAACAACTATGTAAGTGAATAGAGTAACTGCCACAGTTCCATCATGAGGTGTGCCTGTACAAAATTTCTGAGTGGCAATCAAGCGATTTTTTGAAAACCTACTTGGTATAAGACTGCCATAAAAATGAGTGGGACGTGATTCTCAACTGGAACCTCTTCTGCAGATTAAGTTAAAAATCTCATTTACTTAATTCTGGTGTTTCAGTGAATTGGTTCGCTTTTGCTTCTGAAGCCATCCTGCTCCTGTTAGGAAAAAAAAAGGTAGTGCACCTGGCTTTGAATCATGGTCTATGAGAGCACCAACCCTGTGTCTTCAAGAAGGCAAACAGCACTTGTCCTCAATTAGGGAGGACTTACGGGGGCCACGCGCACCCCCTAGTGGAGGTCCCAGGGCATCACAGCTGTGAGCTGGCCAGCCGGATGGCCAGAAGCTTCAGAAATTTGCTCTCAGCTCCTTAGGGGAAATCAGGGGCGACAGAATTTGCTTCTGTAAAGGGCTAGGCTGTAAATATGTTAGGCCTTTGGGTTCATAGTCTCTGTCAGAACAGTTCTCAACTCTGTACTTTTGTAGAGAAAGGCAGCCACACACAGGCAACACGAATGACCACGGCCATGTTCTCACAACACTTTATTTATGGATGCTGATGTCTGGATTTCCTGTAGTTTTTGTGTCACAAAATGTTATTATTTTGTCTTTTTTTTTTCCTCCTCAACCATTCAAAAAAATATAAACACCATTCTTAGTTCCTGGGCTGTACAGAAGATGGCGATGGGCTGGGCTGAGTTTAGTTCGTGGGGCACATGAACTAAGTGTTTATGTTCAGGTTGCCAGCTCCTGCCTGGTATAAGGTATGATTGTTTCCTTTGACCACGTATAACATGAAGGAAGGCCATCCTGTTGTCTAAGGGAACTGGATGTTTATGGACCGAACGGCCGAGGCACTGGTATGTAAAGGCAGGAAGGAGTATCTACTTTGCGGTATTTGAGTCGAGGCCAGTCGAGGTGGCCTCATCCAGCATCTTTTCCCCTTGGACTATTGGCAATATATATACGTATTTATGCACTGAGAAGTTTTTCAAATCCTGATAAAAACACAATCAGTAACAAAACTATGAGACTTATTTACAAATAAGACATCTTCCTAGGGCAGGACAGCTTTCATGGTAAGTTAGCGTCAGCGGTAAAGGAATATGTGCAATTCTGCATAAGTAGTAAAAAACATTCAAACTCTCAGTGTCCTGATGGCACTAATGAACTCCTCTGGGCATGTCTTCTGACTTGTGGGCTTTGATTTCCTTTTCCTCACATATCCTGGCTGTTGCTGAGAAGAAACTAGAATCTGTGCAGGAGCAGAAGTCTAGTTTGGCAGGGGTGTACACTCTTCAGAGAGCACACTCCTTGTCTGCCCCAAACCTTGCTTTGGAACCAGTCCATCGTCCTGTTGGACATCAAAGTACAATTTGTGTGTTTACTGGATTTGGCAACTTCACTTCTTGAGAAATAAGAGTCCCAGGATATTTTTATTGTGCTCTTTCTTCACTTCAACACCCACCGCATGTCACTGAGTTACAGAAGTGCTGGTTCTGATGAGATCGCGTATGGTGATGTAAGGAAACACTTTCTGAGTGGCTCCCTCATTCTGCTTCGTGGATCCACAGACCATCACTTCATAAACAGAAAAGCAGCAGTTTATCTCCACACAGTGGCAAAGATTTTCTGACACAATTCTGTGATTTCTGTTCAGTTCGTAGAAAAGCGGTTCCTTTTCTAAAGAGGAAGAAACACCTTCCTTTTCATCAGGAGACAGCCAGAAGGTTGAAAACCAGAGGAATGTGCTCTGTACCCTCTTTGCATCCCTCCTATAAATGGGTCAACAGTGGAAAAAAGGATGGATGTTAATGTCAGCTAGAAATGTGTTCTACATGTATGGTCACAAATGGATGCTTTTCCATCTCTTCTGTTACTGACACTTCAATGTCACATAAGTTGTGCTTTTATTCTTCTTTGGAATGGCAGTTCCAGGAGTCTTTAGGGTATTAATGAATGATGATGTCAAAGTTCTAGAAAATCAATAGAAATATCCACCTACTGTAATACGAGTCCGACCTAAAGGGAGGGAAGAGATGGACTAGTAAACACAAGTGAGAAAGAAAAATTAAATCATAATGTAGTACAACAAATGTATAGTTTTATTTTATTCATTTTTTATTATTAATTTTTTTTTTTTTTTTTTTTGCCATGTGGCATGTGGGATCTTAGTTCCCCGACCAAGGATTGAACCTCTCTGCCTTTTGCCATGGAAGTGCGGAGCCTTAACCACTGGACTGCTAGGGAAGCCCCACAGATAATATATTTTTAAAAAGCTACTAAAAACAAAAAAACTTAAAACCTCTCAGCACTCTGACGAGAAGCAAGAATGGGGTTTTGTAGGTTAAGTTTATCAAGTTTACAAAGACTCATCAACTTCACTCACCTTTTCAGACTCTGTCCCTGGACACCTCCAGTTGTACAAATAATACTGTAAATTGCCATCGCCTATGCCAAACTTGAGTTTTTCCAAGAATGTCTTATTTTCCATCAAATCTAGTGCATTGAATACATCAAATCCTTTCTGTCAATGTAAAAAAACTTTTTAAATGTTAAAGCATTAAAGGATTCGAGTATTTTGTATATGATGTATTTCAGCATAACATTTCATTCTACTAGTTGCTTGAATTGAATATGCATTTATAATGAAGTTTAACGTCTGCAATATTATACTAAGTGTTAATAATTCAGTTCACAACTATCCTATTAAACTAGCAAGCAGTGAATATTATGGAATCAACGAGATTATCCAGAAATGCTGAATCAAAAAATACAGTCTAATGGGTAACAGTGACAAAAATATTAAGGTTTCAAGAAATATTTTGCCCCAGTTTTTGAAGGAAACAGTTGTCTAGATGGCCCCATCACCAGAACTGTTAGTTACTGGCCTTTCTAAGTTCTGACTTACCTGAACCTACAGCCAAGAAACCAAACCTGTAAAGACTTGAAATTGTGTATTTGTCTTGGGCTAATATTGGGAAGTAAATTTAGTAACATTTTAATGGTTTTATTCTGTTTTAATAGTAAAAACAATTAAAAAATAGTAGTTAATACTATGCAAAAATGTGACAAAGATGAAGTACATACATTTCTATTTCTCAGGGGTTCTACTTTAAATGATTTATTACTGCCCTTTTTTGGGGAGGTAGTTGAAAGTGAGCTACAAGATCAAACAATCAAAGGCAAATGCTGATTTTGGGGTCTACTTCTAATAGATTAAAAAAAAATGTTTCCAATGATCAAATACTAGAAGAATACAAGGAAAACACTTTTGATGTGCAGCTCCCAATTTCTCATAGGCAATATTTTCTCATTCAGTACTTATATCAAAACATTTACATCAGCTTATTTCTGTTACCTTTTAAAAGAAAATGTTTTATTTGTTGCAAGAATTTAACAATCATCCTAACTACTATACTGAGGAAGTAAAAAATAATGCAAATCCATTAAGGCACATTTTGAATTTCATTTTAAATCCTCTTAACAATTTTATTAATTAAACTTCTTAATTTCAAAATTCACAGACTATTTAGTTGAATAAAAAAACTTGCTGTTGCCAGTTATTCACTGTAACACAACATTCGTATTTTCCCCATACAGGCAGATCTCATTTTATTGAGTTTCCCAGATTCTGTGTTTTTTACAAATCGATGGTCTGTGGCCACCCTGCATTGAGCAAGTCTATCAGGGTCATTTTTCCAACCGCATCTGCTCACTTCAAGTCTCTGTTCCATTCTGGCAATTCTTGTAATACTTCAAACTCTTTAATTATTATTATAGTTGTTACAGTGATCTGTGATCTCTGATTTTAAGAATATAACTCACTGAAGGCTCAGATGATGGATAGCAATTTCTTTTCAGGAACAAAATATTTAAAATTAAGATCTCTAAGTTATTTAGTTACTACCGCAAACTTAACAGACCACACTATCATGTGAAAATAACTTTAAATTTTTTTCTTTATATGAACCAGGACACCAAAAATTCATGCGGCTCACTTTATCACAACACTTGCTTTATTGCAGTGATCCAGAACCATCTGGAACCGAACCCACAATATCTCCAAGGTATATGCCTGTATAATGGGATCATGTAATTTTCTTATATTCCTTATGAGTTTTATGTTTTTTATTTTTTTTAAAGATTTATATGGATCACCTTTTAAAAGTCTATTGAATTTGTTAAAATATTGCTTGTTTTATGTTTTGGTTTTTTGGCCGCAAGGCATGGGGGATCTTAGCTCCCCGACCAGGGATCAAACCTGTATCTTCTGCTCTAGAAGGTGAAGTCTTAACCAGTGGACCACCAGGGAAATCCCATGTACTTTTATATAAGGGTTAAAAGTTTCTGATTTGTACAAAATTTCTTTTTGGTTAAGTTACAATACAGTTGATGATGAAAACAGTCACTAAAGATTTTTTAAAAACCTCTTATCAAAATTCTTTTGACTGATGGTCCATAGTAAAGTATCTTAAATGAATTCCCCTGTGTGGAAGAAACTACAAGATACCTATATAATTTGACATACACATCTGAAGACGCACACACAGGACAGCCAGGAGTGAGTCACCTACCAGCTTGGCGATGATGAGTGCATCGCTCATGAGGTCCAGCAGGGGCGTCTCTGTGTGGATGTTGTAGAAGGAGTAGGCGGCTTTGAGGCTCTTGTGAGCTGGGTGGTGCATGACTGTGGAGGGGAGTGTGTAGAAGCTCAGGAAGTCAGTTAGTTTACCACTGGAGTTCTAAAGAACAAAGGTAATGTCAGATAAACATCTCCTTGAACTGTCATCCAGGCACTTAAGCTCACTTTATAATCTCTGACTTGCACCATAGCTTTCCATCAGAATGGAGAGCAACTGCTCCTGCTCCATCCTCCAGGTCTGATGTGGAGCCCTTACTGCGTGCTGGGCAGCGGCCAGGTAAGAGTGTGGAGCTGTGCTTCAGCCTAAGTGCTCACTGTGCCTGGCAGCAAGTTCTTAAGGAATGCTTCTCTCTGGTTGACTAGGGACTACAGACTTATAGGGACAGTGATAAAAAGTCAATTCACTGTTTTTGCAGGAATAAGATCACTAAGGATTAGAATGCTATCTTTTCCAACTAAAGGATACTGTGTAACATCTAACATCTTGGCACAAGGCGGGAATTTTATCAGCTTAAAGTGAAGTGGGATAGAGTTTGGGAGTTGTTTTTTTTAGAAGCTTATAAAAGGCATTGGTTCTGCATCAAATTTTACGTATGTGAATGAAAGAAAATCTGAACCTATCAAATATCAAAAGGGATGCAAAAAAGATGGTGTTTGTTTCACCATCACTGGTACAAGAAATACAAAAAATGAGTCAATATTATTTGGGTTGTTTCAGTTAGCTGTGGTAACTAGGTATGTATGTGGTAACTATATAAGTCTGCTAAGAATTGAAGCCATATTCAATTCAAGAATTGAATTATACAGCTGCAGAGGCTAGATCACATATGTCATTGCTAGTATTTGTTTTAGCAGAAATTTCCAGAGGGAGGGATTCATTGAGTGCTTCTGATTCATTAATCCTTTTTTTCAGACATTAAAAATTAAAGATGTTAAGCTAAACTGATTATTTACTGTGCTGTATTAGCAGCTCAAATATTAGAGATGACTTAAAGGCCTAGATTTTTTGCTTTGTTAAGGATTTTAAAATACCATAGCAGAAATGAGAGAGAAAAAAAAAAATCACTGAATGGGCTCAATAGCAGAGTGGAGATGACATGATATAATCACTGAATTTGAAGAGTCCGGTAGAATTTACCCAATCTGAAACAAGAGAAAGAAAACAGACTGAAAAAAAAACATTAAGCCCCAGGGATTTGTGAGGCAGCAATAAAAGATTCACCATTCATATCACTGGAGACCCAGAGGGAAAGAAGAAAATGGGCTGAAAGAGACAATGACTGAAAACTTCCCAGAGTTAGCAGAGATTTAAGAGATTCAAGAAGCCAAGTGAACTCTTAAGAGGATAACAAAAAGAAATCCACATCATAATAAAATTTACCAAGGTTAAAGACAGAGATCTTAAAAGTAGCCACAGAAAAACAGCTCATTACCTACAAGGAAATACTAATTCAAATGACAATGGGCTGCTCACCTGAAACCACAGAGGCCAGAAGCAAGTGGCTCCAGAGCTGAATGAAATGAACCATCAGTTGTGAATTCTGTACCTGGTAAAGCTTCTTTCAGGAAAGAAGGGCAAATAAGGACATTGTCCGACAAATTAAAACTAGTAGAATTCGTTGCCAGCAGACGTACCTTTAACACTGGCCAAAGAACATCCTTCAAATAGAAAGGAAATCTCAATATACTCGATGGTGTAAACTTTGAGACAGTAAAGAGACCAAAATGGAAGCAGAATCACTTGAAGTGGTGCAACATGGATACCAGAGGACTGATAATTTATATCTATATACTATAATACTCAAATGCTTGCTTGCTTGTGTTCAAGCACAAGCACTCTTTGTGACCACATGGATGTAGCCCGCCGGGCTCCTCTGGAATTTTCCAGGCAGGAATACTAGAGTGAAGTTGCTCAGTCATGTCCAACTCTTTGGGACCCCATTGACTGTAGCCCACCAGGCTCCTCCATCCATGGAATTTTCCAGGCAAGAGTACTGGAGCGGGTTGCCATTTCCTTCTCCAGGGTATCTCCCCAATACAGGGATCTAACCCACATCTCTTGTGTCTCCTGCATTGGCAGGTGGATTTTTTACCACTGCGCCATCTGGGAAGCCCCATACTCAGATAAGACCTATACAAATATACTCAAATGCACTATAAATAAATCAAGACAGATCCAAAAATGGTCAAGGATAGGAAGGCAAGGAAAGAGAGGGACAAGAGCCAGAAGAAACAAACAGAAAATATACTTTATAATATGGAAGACTTAGGCTCTAATATATCAATTATAAGATGTAAATAGTCAAAATACACCAATCAGAAGAAATTCTGCAGAGTACATAAGGAAACGTGGCCCAAATTTCACTTCAAATTCAATGACATAGATGTGCTGAAAGTAAAAGGACCGAAACAGATATATCATGCAAACATGAATTTGAAAAAAGTAAGAGTCACTATACAGGCACACTTTTGGAAATATTGCGTGTTTGGTTCCAAACTCTCTATCAATAAAGCAAATTTTGCAATAAAGTGAGTCACATGAGTTTGTTTTCCCAGTTTATATGCAAGTTTTGTTTGCACTATACTATAGTCTGTTAGTATGCAACAGCAGTAAGTCTAGAAAACAATATACATACCTTAATTTTAAAATACCTTATCACTATAAAATGCTAATCATCATTTGAACTTTGAAGCAGTAACATCAAAGATCACCATAACACATATGATCATAATGAAAAAGTTTGAAAAACTGCAAGAATTACCAAAATGTGACACTGAGAGACAAAGTGAGCAAATGCTATTGGAAAAAATGGCACCAACAGGGTTACAATAAACTGTTAATTTGTTAAAAATGCACTATCTGACTAGTATAATAAAGTATAATAAGATGAGGTCTGCCTGTATTAATAGACAATAAGAAAGAATTTTCTAAGGTTAGATGGGTTCAACTGGAGAATTCTAGCAAACATTTAAGGAATTAACACCAATTCTATGCAATTTCTTCTAGAAAATAGAAGAGGAGGTCACACTTCCCAACTCCTCTTATGAGGTCAGTGGTTTCCTGATACAGAAACCAAACAAAGACAGTAAAAAAAAGAAACTGCAGATCAGTATTTCTCATGAACTCAGGAAATACTCCATGAAATATCTGCACTCCAAATCCAATAATGTACAAAAAGAACTATACACCATAACCAAGAGGGTAATTTTCCTAGATATGTGAGGTGGTCAAACATTTGAAAATAAGTAAATGAACATGCCATATCAACAGACTAAAGAAAAAAAACCGTATGATTGTATCAACTGAAGCAGAAAAAGCACTGGACAAAGTCCAACATCCATTTATGAGAACTCTCAGCAAGTTGGAAATTTTCTCAAGTTGATAAGGAGCATCCATGAAAAACCGACCGCTAACATCATGGTCTAAGAGTCATGGGGTAAGACCGAATGCTCTTCCCCTAATATCAGGAACAAGACAAGGATGTCTTATGCAATGAAGTACCAGAAGAATCTAGCCCTTGCAATAAGGCAAGAGAAATAAAGAAAAGGCATACAGATGGGAAGGGAAGAAGCAAAACTATTTGTAGATGACACATTTATCCACATAAAAATCCCAAGAAATCTCCAAATAAACTCCTGGAACTAATATATGATTTCAGCAAGTTTGCAGGATACAGGAGCCATCACAGTAAAACCAATTACATTTCTACATACTAAAAAGCAATACGTGGAAAATAAAACTTTAAAAAATGTATAGGACCTGGATGCTGAAAATTAAAGGCTGCTGATAAAATAAAATTTAAATGACCTAAATAAATGGAGACATACCATGTTCATGGATTGGAAGACATGTTAATTCTCTCTAAATTAATGCAATCCTGCTGAATATCATGTAATTATTATCACAATTACAGCAAGGTCTTCTGTAAATTAAGACAAGCTTATTCTAAAATTTATATGCACAGGCAAAGGAACTACATTAGCTAAAACAATCTTGACAAAGAAAAATGATAGGAGGAATCACTCTACCTGATATCAAGGCTTACTAGAAAGCTACAGATTAATTAAGATAGTGTGATATTGGTAAGGGAATAGACACAGAGATCAATGGAACAGAATGGAGAACACAGAAATAGACCACAGTACAAAGGATTAGTATTCAGCCTCTAGAAAAACTTTTGCAAATCAAGAAGACAAGGTTGAATGAAGTGATTGAATTATGCCATCTTGAACAAAGGCAGTTTAATTCCAACCAGTTTTGCAAAAGCAAAACAGTACTAAACTTTGAGACACATTCATCTCTGATGAGGTCATCCAAAATGGCCTTTTCAAAACCAAGAGAAGCAATTAACTACACAGGCAACACCAGAGCAGTATCCTGATTTCCCATTATTAAGTAGTAAAAGTGTGCTCTGGAGTTCCAGAAAAACATCTATTCTGCTTTATTGACTATGCCAAAGCCTTTGACTGTGTGGATCACAATAAACTGTGAAAAATATTTAAAGAGATGGGAATACCAGACCACCTGACATGTCTCTTGAGAAACCTGTATGCAGGTCAGAAAGCAACAGTTAGAACTGGACATGGAACAACAGACTGGTTCCAAATAGGAAAAGGAGTATGTCAAGGCTGTATACTGTCACCCTGCCTATTTAACTTATATGCAGAGTACACCATGAGAAATGCTGGGCTGGAAGAAGCCCAAGCTGGAATCAAGATTGCTGGGAGAAATATCAATAATTTCAGATATGCAGATGACACCACCCTTATGGCAGAAAATGAAGAGGAACTAAAAAGCCTCTTGATGAAAGTAAAAGAGGAGAGTGAAAAAGTTGGCTTAAAGCTCAACATTCAGAAAGCTAAGATCATGGCATCTGGTCCCATCACTTCATGGCAAATAGATGGGTAAACAGTGGAAAGAGTGACAGATTTTATTTTTTTGGGCTCCAAAATCATTGCAGATGGTGACTGCAGCCATGAAATTAAAAGACGCTTACTCCTTGGAAGGAAAGTTATGATTAACCTAGACAGCATATTAAAAAGCAGAGACATTACTTTGCCAACAAAGGTCCATCTAGTCAAGGCTATGGTTTTTCCAGTGGTCATGTATGGCTGTGAGAGTTGGACTGTGAAGAAAGCTGAGTGCCAAAGAATTGATGCTTTTGAACTGTGGTGTTGGAGAAGACTCTTGAGAGTCCCTTGGACAGCAAGGAGATCCAACCAGTCCATCCTAAAGGAGATCAGTCCTGGGTGTTCATTGGAAGGACTGATGTTGAAGCTGAAACTCCAATACTTTGGCCACCTGATGTGAAAAGCTGACTCATTGGAAAAGACCCTAATGCTGGGAAGGATTGGGGGCAGGAGGAGAAGGGGATGACAGAGGATGAGATGGCTGGATGGCATTACCGACTTGATGGACATGAGTTGGGTAAACTCTGGGAGTTGGTGATGGACAAGGAGGCCTGGGGTGCTGCGGTTCATGGGGTTGCAAAGAGTCAGACATGACTGAGTGACTGAACTGAACTGTGCCAGGAATGGAAACTGTAAGAACAGCTTGTTCTAACAGTGAGCAGAAACCTGGTATAGAAGCAGTGAGTCATGGACACAGAGGAAGGAGATGGGTACTCTAGGATCTTTCTGGAAAATGGACTCAATTGCATAGTATTTTCATACTTTTCTGTACTATCTTATCACCTTATCTTTACCTCTACTACAAAAGTGTCAATGATGTGCTCTTGAGGGAGGAACCAGTGGGCTACTTCCTCTTCATCCATCACCGGGGCTAGATGAAACTGCTTCAGGTATGTGTTAGTTAGTTCTTGAACAGCTTTGATATCTCTTGGTTCCATTGGCCTCAAGCCTGAAGTTTTTGTAACCTGTTGGAGTGAACACGAAACCAATGGGGAGGTATAAATAAGAGGACTAAACAACCTTGGAGCCAGTGCAGTCCCCAGATCAACATTATCAGCATCCCATGGGAGCTTGTTAGACATGCAGAACCTTGGGCCTGCCCCAGATCTACCAAGTCAGAATGAGCAGTTTCACAAAATCCCCTGGTGATTTGTATACACATAAAGCTTGAGATGTACTAGTTTAGCACATAAGCTACATAATGTGTTCTATCCTATCTCTGTGTACCAGGTCTTTGGTTATTATTGCCTATGACCCAAACAAAACCAATGGGAACACTACAAATTCACCTATATACCCATGCCAAGAAATTTAACAGCCTACACCAGGGATCCCCAACCTCTGAGATCTAATGCCTGATGATCTGAGGCAGAGCTGATGTAATAATAATAGAAATAATGTAAATAAAAAAATGTAATAGAAATAAAGTGCACAATAAATATAATGTACTCGAATCATCCTGAAACTACCCACCCCTTACCCCTGTCTGTGATAAAATTATCTTTCATGAAACTAGTCCCTAGGAACAAAAGGTTGGGGCCTGCTGGCCTACATAAGAGGGCAAAACAATCCCAGCATGTGTTCTGGAGTATCATGCTGTAAGACTGCCGTGTTTGACATTTTGAAAACACAGTTGAGAATGGCTGAGAAACTCATTTTGTCCCATGGCCCATGAATAAGATGTAGCTATTTTGTTCTCATGAGCAACAAAAATGAAAGAAAAGTCAATCATATCAGTCAATATGGGAAGGCAGGCATTTTAGTTACCAAGAACGAATGGCTGGTTGCCAAGTACCGGCCTTGGTCTCTCATGTCATCTTTTGATGGGTGATCATAATAGGCATCTGAATCCATCTCATAAGTCAGTTTTTACATAAGGCCATAGGGTTGGCTGGCATCATCGACTCAATGGACATGAGTCTGAACAAACTCTGGGAGACTGTGAAGGACAGGGATGCACTCCATGGGGTTGCAAAGAGACACGACTGAGCGACTGAACAAAAACAACAAATAGGAATGAGAAACCCTCAAAGATTGGGACAAGGCCCCATCTGGATTTATTTGTTCAAGTGCTTATCCTTAAAAGAGCTTAAGACATCAACTGTAAGAAGTGTCCAGATACCAGGACACTTGACACTAGAAGTGAGAAAGCTCACTACACTCCTTGTCTGTACAAAGACAAAACTCTAATACTTACAAATGAGTTTGAGCAAGCTCTGGGAGTTGGTAATGGACAGAGAAGCCTGGCATGCTGCATGCAGTCCATAGGGTCGCAAAGAGTCAGACACGACTGAGCGACTGAACTGAACTGCAAAAACAAATTCCTTTCTTCTAGTTAACTTGATACTTTTTTTTCCTTGAAGAAATAGTGGATAAATTTTTAAGTGACAAATAACTTGTATCTAAATACTTCTATTCTACCTAATCTGTCCTAAATTATTTCTGAGCACTTTTAAATTACAAACTGCCTCTAAGATTAGATCATCACAATTCCTGCATCCCCCCAGGGTGGTGGTTAGCGAAGACCAAGGTGGAAATGGGTTTTCATCTTGAATGCCGGCCGGAAGTCAGTAGTCATGTTGAGGTTACTAAGGTTCTGTGACAAGGAATGCTGGTCAATTACTGATTCGTGTTGGGAAGAGACGGGAGAGGTGTTCTTTGTATTTACAGACCCAACAGTCCTTAGCTGAGTATTTACTATGTGCTGCTTAGTTATGATTTACAGAATCTATAAATACACCATAATGAAACTAAAACAGCTTAATACTCTAAATTAAGAGAATTTAAGTCCTTGACATTTAATAGAAAACTCAGACTTCAGCATTTCTGTGGATTGCAAAGCCAAAGGGGGGCTTCCCAGGTGGCTCAGTGGTAAAGAATCCACCTGTCAATGCAGGAGACATGGATTTGATCCCTGAGTTGGAAAGATCCCCTGGAGAAGGAAATGGCAACCCATTCCAGTATTCTTGCCTGGGAAATCCCATGGACAGAGGAGCCTGGCAAGGTACAGTCCACGGGGTCACAAAAGATTGGACGTGACTTAGCAACTAAACAACAACAAAGCCAAAGGACCTGAAATCTCCAGGTCCCAGCTTCCATCCAAGGCTTAACCTTTGGTTAATAATGGCCTGAATAGGTGTTGAATGAATGAATGAATGCACGAATCCTTAGGTTTTTAGCACAATCATTTACCCAATAGGGTGAAGTGAAGGCTGCAGACATGGAAAAAAGTCACTGTCAGCTCTGAAGAGATGGCATTTCCACGGCCTGGTATTCAAGTACAAGCCAGGCATGAAACCAATATTTTCCTTTTGTTTCTGTAAGCCAATTTTAGTTATTTAGAGCATTTCTACGTTGCAATTTGTGGGAAGAGGGAAACCTATATGATTGCTAAATGGTGTTAAATGAGATAAATGTACATTTTGAAATGCTGGTAGAAAGACCAAAACCATACCACATGTATACTGTAATCATTTGAAAAGGTTATTTTTTGCTGTAAGGACGACCTTGATAAATTTTAAATAGCCCTTCTCAACATTAGACTGTTTTTGCATTTGTTACTGATTCAATAACAATCAATGATATCAAGACTTCCTTCGTGGTCCAGTGGTTAAGACTCTGTGCTTCCACTGCAGGGGGCACAGGTTTGATCCCTGGCTGGGGAACTAAGATCCTGCATGCCACAGCTCAAAATAAATGAGATAAAATAAAATGAGCTTCAAACACTGAGATTATCTCATGAAAGTAACAGGATACATCCTCTCTGTTCATAGATAACATTCAGAAATGAGGAATAAAGCTTGCCAACTCCTTTTAAAGAGCAAAATATGCTTTTGCAGCACAATTCTTATTCATTGAACAATCATACCGTGAAATCACTAAAATCAAAATCTTTTTTTGCCTGGCAGACATCCTTAAAGTTCTCATCCTGCAGTTTAGATTTTGGTCTGGAACTTTGTTATGATCTTAAAAATTATTTAATACTCCCAAAAACAATACTCGTTTGTTTACATGGGTTATATTTATCTATATTTATTGTATTAGAAGTTAAATTAGAAATTTTAAAGCAAAAGAATACGTAAGCTCATATTCCATTTATCCTCTGGAAGACTGCACAGTGCACTTGTAAGATAATGAAAGATGCCAATTATTTTTGTGTTATTCTAAAAAACTGACTTCATGGGCCCCCACAAAGTGTTCTGGGAACTTCCCGGGGTCCCTGGACCACACTTTGAGAACTGCTACCTCAGGTCTCTGAAGGTCAGGAAAATGGGTAATAGAACTTAAATAAGGAAGACTCAGTGAAACAGTATATTTTGGCAAATGGGCAGTGAGAAAGTATATAAACTTGGCAATTTTCAAGCACTTCAAAAATAAAAGGTCCTAGAAACAGGGGAAGAATATATGCTTTTGTTGACCAACAATAGCTTATGTATCTCAGAACCTAAGCTTGTTTCTTTCTAACATCATAAAGTCACATCCTCTCCAGGAAATCTACTGAAGCATGACACAAATTTTAATATATAAAATTATAATCTATAAGCAAATCTGTATAAAATTTGCTTATAAGTATATAAGGAAATCAAGCTCAGAGCCCTATTGAAAATCAGAAGCAGTTTTTTGCTGTTCTCCATCAAGCTACATGGTGTGAACTGATTCGGAGCCAAGATTCCAGAGTAGAGATTTAAGCCTTGATTATGGATATTTTTTTGATTTAAGAAGGAGCAACAGGACATTACATACTAAAACAAAAAACAGTATCTAATATATAAATATCTAATATGTAAAAATATATTCTATTATATATATATTAATTTAATATATAAAATTATATCCACCTGGTGGCCTAGTGGTTAGGATTCTGGGCTTTCACTGTTGTGGCCTGTGTTTAATACCCGATCAGGGAACTGAGATACTGCAAACTGCATGATGTGGCCAAAAAAATAATTCTATTTTATATAATAACTTGTTTTCAGGAAGAGGTGGAAGGAAATGTCATGCCTAGGTAGAAGTTTAAGCTTTGGCATAATCTTTAAGAGTCAGATCGCAATGTTTTCTGAGATTTCAATAAAAAGCAAAAAAATTTCCAGTGACTTAATTGAGAAAATCTTAAATTTCATCAGCAAACTATTTCTGAATCAGAGCTACTTTACCATGGTTGAACTAATATGCATTACTCATCGGACTCACCATACACTGAAATCTATATAAAATTTGCTTATAAGTATATAAGGAAATCAAGCTCAGAGCCCTATTAAAAAACAGAAGCAGTGCTGTTCTCCATCAAGCTATATGGTGTGAACTGATTTGGAGCCAAGATTCCAGAGTAGAGATGTAAGCCTTGATTATGGATTTTTTTTGATTTAAGAAGGAGCAACAGGATATTACATACTAAAAACAAAAAACAATATCTAATATGTAAAAATATATTCTATTATATATATATATATTAATTTAATATATAAAATTATATCCACTGGTGGCCTAGTGGTTAGGATTCTGGGCTTTCACTGCTGTGGCCTGTGTTTAATCCCTGATCAGGGAACTGAGATACTGCAAACTGCATGATGTGGCCAAAAAAAATAATTCTATTTTATATAATAACTGTTGTTTTCAGGAAGAGGTGGAAGGAAATGTCATGCCTAGGTAGAAGTTTAAGCTTTAGCATAATCTGAAAGAGTCAGATGGCAATGTTTTCTGAGATTTCAATAAAAAGCAAAAAAATTTCCAGTGACTTAATTGAGAAAATCTTAAATTTCATCAGCAAACTATTTCTGAATCAGAGCTACTTTACCATGGTTGAACTAATATGCATTACTCATCGGACTCACCATACACTGAAATCTATATAAAATTTGCTTATAAGTATATAAGGAAATCAAGCTCAGAGCCCTATTAAAAAACAGAAGCAGTGCTGTTCTCCATCAAGCTATATGGTGTGAACTGATTCAGAGCCAAGATTCCAGAGTAGAGATGTAAGCCTTGATTATGGGTATTTTTTTGATTTAAGAAGGAGCAGTAGGACATTACACAGTAAAAAAGCAAAAAACAAAAAATCCTTCAGTTACTAAACCACGAATATCTGTGTTTTAGCATGGTTTCATAGGCATACACTTCTTGCAACACAATGGGAAAAAACATCACAACGATGTTGGGAGAGTAACCTGACTCCTGCTTTTTATCTACTTCAAATTTCTTTACCTTGGGGCTTCCCTGGCAGTCTGGTGGTTAAGACTCTGAACTTCCGATGCCACCCCCCCCAGGAGGTGCAGGTTTCACATCCCTGGTCTGGGAGCTAAAATCCCACATGCCTTGTGGCCAAAAACTAAAAACAGTAAAAAAAAAAAAAAAAAAAAATACCAAACAATATTGTAACAAATTTAATAAAGACCAAAAAAAATGGTCCACATTAAAAAAAAAATCCTTCACCTTGAAAAGCACTGACCAAAAAAAAAAAGTCCAACACTGTTTGGAAATTGTCAACACCAAATTAAAAACAAACTGGTATTCACTGTAAAGCAACTATACTCCAATTAAAAAACCCAAAAAAACCAACATTGAAAGGGCAAGAAACTGTTCCTCTTGGGAAAGTCTTAGTCTCGTTGGTAACGGCAGCTAATGGCATGAGCTGGTGGGGATGGTTCTGTCCTGACTGGAAGACTCCGAGCAAATCAATCTGTGTCTCAAAATTCTCTTCTGTGACTGGGGACAATGACCTGCCCCCTCTGATCAGTGTGAATAATAAATGAGGTTACAGATGCTAACTGTTTGGCATAACATCAGCCACAATCAATGTTAACTTGTATAGTCTATGATCAACACATAAAGCTGGCACGGTGAGTTGAAACGGTTACAACAAATCAGAAAATGAGGCTGAACAAAAAAGCTGTGTTCAGTAAGGCTCTTCTCTCCACTTCATAATACAAAAATGTTCTCAAACGATGTGACTGCCTGGCCCCGGGAGAGAAGGAGATGGTCTGGCTTTTGCTGCCTCATCCAGCTTCTGAGCCAGGAGCCCAACACCAAGGTTGCTGCTGGTGGCACCTTCCAAGTTTTCAATGTCTCTACTTGCATCTCTTCTCCCTTCTCTCTCTTTTTTAAATTAATTTACTCTTTGGTTTTCTTTCCTTCCCTATGACTTAAAAAGAGTGAAGCAGGCTGGAACAAGCCAACAAGAGCTGTTTGGAGAACCTTCACAAACCTCAGTCTTTGCATCTGTACAATGGGGTAAGAAATTCAGAAGGTGGTGACAGCACTTTATCAGCTTTGACTTATCGTGGAAAAAAAAGGCAGCCACCACAGCACCATGGCTGGAAGAGGCATGCTTTTCCGTAACCAAGTTAACTGCAACCAAGATGCCAGAGTCTGCTTTCACCACCAATGTCCGAACGGCAATTTATCACCAACTTTTCAAACCTTGGTTACCTATCAGGTGGTGGATGCTTGTACAAGAATACGGAGGCTGATGGACAAAGTCAAGCCAAAAATAACTTTCAGCACCTCTAACTCTAATCATCCAGGATAAACCAATGACAGCTACTAAATTTCCTTATGCTTCATTCTACTTCAGGTGACTATACAGACAAGGAGGTGCTTTTCTTACACACAAGCTAAACAGAGTTAGGTTTGAGAAATTGAAATCAGGGGAGACCAAGGTAGAACAGCATTTGCCCCTACTGGGAAAAGGAGGCTTGCTTCAAGTTCTTATTTTAACTCACAGATAGCAAAGCATCTGACACTGGCCAGGAGGACACTGGGTATCAGCTGTGTCTTGTCTCAGCCGTGCGCTATACCCCTCCAGTGCCCTTTGTTCTCAAACGATGTGACTGGCTGGCCCCGGGAGAGAAGGAGGTGGTCTGGCTTTTGCTGCCTCATCCAGCTTCTGAGCCAGGAGCCCAACACCAAGACTGCTGCTGGTGGCACCTTCCAAGTTTTCAATGTCTCTACTTGCATCTCTTCTCCCTTCTCTCTCTTTTTTAAATTAATTTACTCTTTAGTTTGTGCCATTCGTGCCCCTATGTGACCCCACACTCCTCAGTGTCTCTGGGACCTGGCCATTAGCAGAAATTACTTCTACTTGATCAGTAAATCGTGATGGTCATAACGACGGTGTGACCCCTTGGGGCATTTTCCAGAGTTTCCATATACTTAGCTTCATGTCTGTCACTCCAGCTTGAGGGGCCCTGGTCCTCCTTTCCCAGGACACATGGACTCTCCCTCATTACGTCACCTGCACTTTTTATTTTCCTCTGTTCTGATCTACGCTCCCCCTCTGTCCTTGGCCTCACAGACAGGCAAGGAGTTCACGAGTTCAAGCCCCACTGTCTGCAACTGCAGCTTAGACAGAAGGGAGACCGTGCCTTCTGGTCCCTCTGCCAGGTGTGAAGCCCTGGAATACCTGGTTTCCTTTATCTCCATGTCTCTCCTTAAGAAATTCTGCCTAAGTCAGAAATGCACTGATTCTGTTGATGGAAGAAAGACTTCAATCTGTGCAGCCACTGATCACATGTATCTGGTAAACACACAACTGGTCCAAGACAAGAGGAGCTGGAGTCAGCCACACCCTCCATAGATGAAGTCCTTCCTCGCCTTATTTGAAGGAACATGGCTACATTCTATCTGAATCCCTCAGTTGAGTTAAAGTACCTACTACAACCCAAAAGAACGAACAGCTCTGATGAAATCAAAACTCCACACTACAGACCCCATTTGTGGCGGACAGATTCCAAGATGGCCCCAGAGAAGCCTGCCCACCCTCACTGGAGTTCATGCCCACACCATCCACTTGTCTTGAGTGCGCGTGGGACCAATGACATGGCAGCAGTGATTTCCCTTTGTGAATTGATTACACAGGGTTCTAACTTCCATCTTGCTAGCAGATGCTCTCTGTAGACTCGTCATCGGCTTTGATGAAATAAGCTGCCCTGTGTCGTGATCTGCCCTTCAGAGAACCCCCACCAATGAGTTGAGGCAGCCTCAGGCTGACAGTCAGCAAGGAATGGAGGACCCCAGTCCAGCTGCCCACCAGGAACTCAAGGCTGCCAATAGCCACGTGAGCTTGAAAGCGGATCCATCCCTAGTCAAGTTTTCAGACGAGACCCCGACCCTGGCTGATGCCATGATGACAGCTTCACAAGAAAGCCTGAAGCAAAGACCTCAGCTAAGCTGTGCCTTGATTCCTGACCCACAGAACCCAAGAGATAGCACATGTGTTGGTTTCAGCTTCTACCTTTGTGGTAGTTTCTTATGGAGCAACGGAGAACTCACTTACCATCTGAGCCCCAAATAAAAGCCAAGGCTGGTAAGCACATTTAAATTTTCCCTTATTAAGGGACAACTTTTCACAATGGGAAGTTTCTAACTTAAAACAATGCTAATTCAATAAGACATTATTTCCTCTCCCCAGGTTTCTCTTTTAAACCTTATTCCTTAATTCCACGTGCTAAGAAACCATCAGAAGCTGGAACTTTTCTTCACTCTTCCTAAATAGAATATCCAAGTGCTCAAAATTTAAAAACCTACAAATCTGGAGTTCAACCCCATCCAACCCCAAACTGAAGACCTTTTAAAAGCCTTTAAAAAAAAAAAAAAACAAACCCTGGTGTTTCCAAATGAACTCTCCTTCTTTTCCTGGCCCTGAAGTTCTTTTAAGTCTTTTTAGCTACATATTCACATCCTCAGACACAGGAACCAGTTTTTAGCTTCCTGCAAATAATTCTTTTCTACATTAAAAGTTTCAGTTGTTAACAGCTTCAAAAAACAGCAAGTCATTCTTACTTACATCTGGAAGTCTGTACAGCTTCATCGTTCTCTGCAAAGTCATATTTCTACTCAAGTGAGAAAATTTCACTTCTACCAGTTTTCTGGGGTTTAGTGATCGATGCCAGTATCTGAAATACAATACAGGCTTTAAGGTCTGATTGATTTCTAACTCTCCAAGTTTTTACTCTTTGTCTCAGCTCAGCTGTTACAGAAGTATTGAGCAAACATCATGTAGGGCCTGGTGCAGTACTAGGTCCTGGCCCTCTGCCTATGTAATTATTTTATCTGTCATTTTTTACCTCGAAATGATGTTCCAGTTATGCTCTTTTGACACTGGTAACCTTCCATCTCCTTTAATATAAAGAAATCTTAAAATTGCAGAAGAAATACTGACAATGTCCAGTTTGTAATTATTGAATGACCATCACAAATTCTAAGAAGGCAGTCCAAAAAATTTTAAAAACATGAAAATACTTCCTTAAGTTAGTAGCCTTCATATTTATATAATGCACATGGAAGAAAACAACTTTTTGAGAAACGAGTTTGAATTTCTCAAATGATTCTGGCTTAGGTACTGGAATGAATGACTACAGATTACATTAAAATATACCTGTGACGTCTTATATTCTGTTTATTTATGAATAATTTAATAGGAGAGAGGCATTTTACAGGTTTGCCTTTTACACTCTCAAGTTTTTTTCCTGAAGTTTCATCCTATTTGAGTCAGTAAAAATAGCAGTGGCTTCCCAGGTGGCTCAGTGGTAAAGAATCCGCTGGCCAATGCAGGAGATGCAGGAGACTTGGGTTCAGTCCCTGTGTTGGGAAGATCCCCTGGAAGAGGAAATGGCAATTCATTCCAGTCTGGATAAGTCCATGGACTGAGGAGCCTAGTGGGCTGCAGCCCACAGAGTAGCAGTGGGTTGGACACGACTAAGCAGGCATGCATACGCACATGCAAAAACAGAGGAGAGGGAAGGACTTCCCTGTCAATCCAGTGGTTAAGACTCTGCACTGCAAATGTAGGGGGCAAGGTTTCAATCCCTGGTTGGGGAACTAAGATCCTGTATGCTGTTCAGCGCAGCCAAAAGATACAAAAAATTTTTTAAAAATAGTAGAGGGACACAGACTCTTTCTGATGCTATAAAAACAGGTTAGCCAAGTGAAAATCTGATATACGATTTTCTTACTGGATTAACTTTTGAAAGCTTGAAAAGAGCAGATGAAATAATAAAGTAATAAGCACAGAGCTTTACCCTTCTTTTCACTCATAGCAGACAACTATGTTCAGGCTTTCCAGCTAGATGTGTATCAAGCTTTTGGAGTGGTTCCTGACAGCACTGGTATAACACTTGAGTGTTCGAGAAGGGAAGAAAATGGTATTACAGGGACATCTCCTGATAACTGATGCCCTGGGTTTCCCAAGGCAGCAACTAGCCTTTCAAATGAAGAGACACAGAAATGGGCACGCAGCATCATTCATATACATGTGGCTGTAGGGTTTACTGAAAGAATACTGGGCTAGTGGTTCTTGGTTGTATCTCCATGTCTGCTACCAACCAACATCATCATTATGGGTCAGCCAAAATCCTTCCAGGTTACAAGGGTGGAGAGTAATACTTGTAGCCACACGGCAAAGAGGCTTGAAGCATTAGACAAAGATGATGTGCAAGATAAAGGTGTGATGCTGATACCTGCACGTGGCCACTGGCTTTGGAAGAACCACTCCAGCAGTATAAACGGCCTGGAAAATCCCTTCCAGGTTCACTCTTCTGGTTATTTCTCGAATCAACACTGGGGCTACCCGTTTTGATCTCAATTTCTTATGAACACAAAGAAAGTTGATTTCGACCATCTTCTTCACACTAAGAAAGAAAGGTGTTGAAAATTAGAGCCAATGTAAGAGAACATTTTTAAAAACAAAGGTAACACCTATAACATTTCAAAGAATACGAAACTGGAAGGCCTTCCTTAACACAGTATTTAAGTAAAATATTCTACCATTTAGATATTTCACAAATTCAGATTGACACACTATTCCCCACATGCCACCACCAAAATGATCACAAACTCTAGGCTGTAGAGCTGCAAACCCTCTTGTTCTAAAAAAATCTGAGAACCTGGGTCTGTTCTAAAGTTTTCAGTTTAGAAACTGGATCAGCTGTGCCTCAAAGCTTCTATATCTGTTTTTCCTGTAACGTATACAATTATGGCAGAAATTGGGTCACCCAGATGCAGAATCTAATAAGACACTACTTTGGAGTATAATGCAATCTCTGGGATCCCTGGGAAGCACCTCGACAAGGCCAGAGCCAGTGCTTTTCTGAGCGACAATAAATCTTCTAGAACTTCAAAGTCTATCCGCTGCTCTGGTTCCAGATACACAGGCATTTCATTTGGCACAAAATATTCCTTGAGATCAAATGCGTTTCAGCAGTAAATAAGCTCACCCAGTACTGAAATGTGAGGAGACCTATGCACTAAATCTTCACATTTCATAGCTCTATCTTTGACTCTCTAGGCTGGAGACCCAGGGCAAAAATGGAACATATATTTCCTATGGATAAAAAGACTTTTAAAAAAATCCTTCCTCCCCAGAAACAAATCTGAAATACCTATTTATATCTTTGTTTTTTCTACTGTGTACATATATACATAACCTGTGTGCATGTATGAGACTGAGAAGCAGAGAAAGATGGAGAAAAATACAGTTGTCTTTTTTTGGTTATTGTTCACAACCTTTTAAAATGAATTCACAACTTTTATTTTTTAGAGCAGTTTTAGGTTCACAGCAAAACTGAGCAGCAAGTACAGAGTTCCCATATACCTCTCTCTGCTCTCCCCACATGCACAACCTCTGCTACTATCAACAATGTGTACTTAGTCATTTTAAAAAGCCATCTGTTGAGATGTGGACGAAACTAGAGCCTGTCATACAGAGTGAAGTAAGTCAGAAAGAGAACAACAAATGCTGTATATTAACTCTATATGTGGATCTAGAAAAATGGTACAGATGAACGTATTTGCAGGGCAGGAACAGAGGCGCAGATGTAGAGAATGCTGTGTGGACACTGTGGGGGAAGGAGGGGGTGGGGTGAACTGGGAGTTTAGGGCTGACATGCATATACCATCTTGTGTAAAACAGATAGCTAGTGGGAACCTGCTGCACAGCACAAGGAGTTCAGCTCGCTGCTCTGTGATGACCTACAGAGGTGGGACGGCAGTGGGGGAGGGAGGCTCAAGAGGGACGGGATATATGTATACGCATGGCTCATTCATGCTGTTGTACAGCAGAAACTAACACAACATTGTAAAGCAATTATATTCCAATAAAATAAATAAACAGGTTAGAGATTGGGAAAAAAAAGCGCCTATTCTAACCACAATTCTTAGAGAAGAAATACATCAAAACCAACAAGGGACAAGCTTCATCACGTACCTGTCATAGATCCGAATGTTTGCAGGGATGGCGCTGATGAACCCCACCAGTTTTTTGTTCGAAGACACCCTGACACCACAGTGCCACTGAAGGAGCCAGCCTGGGGGACGCAGAGCCCTGAAGTCAACACAGGCGAGGAAAACGAGTGCGCTGAATGTCCGGGAAACCAGGGACAGAGGGACAGCCCAACCCCAGTGCAGGCGCATCCCCACCAGGCACCCACAGCCACGAGGCTCACCACAGCAGGAACTCAGGCGAGTAGTCAAACCGGAACATGTTGTCATCATCCTCGACGTAATTCTCATTCAGCAAGGTGTACAGCTCCCGGAGCTATGAGACCAAACATGCGCCCCGCCTGTGACGCTAGGGACCGACGCGGCAGCAACCCATGCCAACGCGGGGACCGAGGTCTAAGGTTTTACTCACCACTTCGGCGTTACCCAAGTCTAGAGTGTCCCACATAAAACCCTGCGGCAAGGAGTATGGTTCCTGACGCACGTTTTCTTTATCAGCTTCAATTGCGCCATGAGATGTTATTACTTCATCTAGACACAGGGAGAAGGAGAAGAAAAACAAAAAGAGAGACGATTCAATTACAAAGTGTTCTGACGACCCCCAGCGGTCAGTTACGGGAAACAAAAGCATGCTTTAGGGCTACTGAGTTTCAAACAATCTTTAAAAATACTGTACTGTTTCAGCTACCTCTAGAGGGAAGTAGGCTAGTTACCTGGAGGTGGAGAATAACTGCTATCTGAACAATTATAAGAGAAATTACCCGTCATCCGATGGCAAACTGGACACAATAAAACAATAGTGATAGCTCAATCTGAAGCCTCAGACTAGAGACTAATCATACAGCACAACTGCTGGCAACGTAGCTTTGCTATGACAGTCTTAGAGATGTTTTCTCCTTAACTCTGTTTTTCAACAAACAGGGGCAAGGGCTGCAGTGACCTCTGACCCCTCCGAGCACAATCCAAAATTCAGTTCAGGACTGTTTACTTCTGTCCGGGCTGCTGGCAGCACAGTTCAAGCCATCAGTGTCTGCAGAGATTTCCACAAAGGTGCCCTTTTCCAGTCCCTCCTCTGGAACCTCCCAGTGTGGCTGGGATAAAATCCAGACCCTTGGCTGTGGCCTGCTGCCTGTCTGCCACCCTCAGCACATCTGCCCCACCGACCTCCCTCGGGCTGGGCCTCTGCTCAGAAGGCTGTCCCCTGCCTTTCACATGGCCAGCCGCTGCTGCTTCTTCAGATATAAGTTACACATCACTTCCTCATAGCATCCTCCTCAACGAAAGCTCTTCCTATGTGGAGTATGTCCTCCCTACCTGCTCACCATTTACCCTGCTTTCCCTCTACTGTCTCCTGTGTCTGCATCCCAGTGCCTGGCATTTACTACAGACACTCGACAAACATCTGCTGAATAAGTGACCTTCAGGTACAGTTCTTACCATCACAGACCTTTTCACAGGGGAAGTCACGGAGTTTGCACCCACCCCAGAGGGCTTCTTTTCTCTCCTTCTAGTCTCTGACTTTGTGCGTTCATCTTATCTCCAGTCTACCAGCTCATCCCCACATGAGTACCTCAGGCTCCCTCAGGTCAGCCCCAGTGGCCAGGTGCCCTGCTGCTCCCTTGGAGTCTCTGGGGAGTTGCTCTTAGGGCTTGGCTGATGTACACAACACCAGGGGCTCACTCCATTCAAGCAGCTCCAAACAGAGGAGTGTGTTTGACTGAATTGGAATAGGGCTCTGGAGAGAGACGATGAGACAGTCTCCCTAACTTTCAAACTTTCTCCCCAACCTCAGATTCCCTCTTCGGCCATTAACCTGGCTCTGCCTTAATTGAGGTACATAGAGAACATTCTAGGAACCCAAGAACCAGGCAAGGATTTAGGGGAGGGGCCAAAATGAGGCGAGCAGAGGGGTGGTGCACTGGGGTGGGTGCCAGCTAAAGAGACTTTCTTCTCCCCTGAGCCATGACCCAAAAGCCACCAGCAGCATTTAGCCAAATCCAATACATTCAGATCAATAAACCTTCATTCCCTTTAGCCAATGGTCACTCAATTTAGTGTCATTTAAAATCCAGTAAATTCATTCTAGAGGGTCTTCCTTCCTCACCAAATAATTTCTAGAGACTTAAAATCAAGTGAAGATCATTGGTTTCTTCTTCTGTTCACACTCTGAAGCTCTTGCTTTTGAAGCTGCGTGGGGCGGGTGTGGGTGGGAAAGGAACAGTCCCTTTTAAAGAGTTTGAAATCCATGATTTGAAAGCATGCATGCAGGACAACTGTTCCCTGCTTTATAATTGATGAAACTGACTATCTGTACATAACTGGGCTAATAAGACTTTGGGATGGCAATGAACCCCTTATATTAAATATTATATATTATACATTAAATATTATATATTAAATTTTGCATCTGGAACTATCATTGAAGAAATATATAGAAATGATACAATGATCTACCTTTACATAAACATAAGCCAAAGCAACAGGGTGAGCTTGTAATACACTGATAAGCATTTTTAAGGCATTTAGATCATCTATTGGGTTGGCTAAAAAGTTCATTCCGGTCTTTCCACAAGATGGTATGGAAAAAGCTGAATGAACTTTTTGGCCAACTCAAATTTTTTTTTTTTTGCTTAATGTGAAAGAGTAACAATGGAATTATGTTTACGGAAACTTAAGTGGTAGAAATATAATGGAGCAGGCCTGGCACTGTGGGAAGAGGACTAGTAATAAAGTTTTGACATGACCCCAAGCACTTACAAAGGCCTTCACAAGGTGTCCCGACTCACTTATACTGGAGTGTTATCACACTGGTAATCATTAACATCAAGGGTGAATGTTCAGAATCCTACTGTTAAACAGAGCAAAATTTTCTATTTCAGTAAGATTTAATAGGCAAATTTCCTGTGTCTTCTGGGATAACTGAGAAGTGAGACTACTAAAAATTTATGTAGAAGGAAAAACCACTCCATCAAGACTGGAACCAAAACAGTGGCAGTGGGGGAGACTCCTCTTTTATGTGTGTGTGTGTATATATATATACTTAATACACTAATATTTGAAGTGTGGGGACACTAGATTTTTTGTAGGCACAGGAGTTATATTAAAATTGTTGTTACTAAAAGCCAATGTCATCACTCAATATTTATTTTAATAGGAAAAATATGACTCTGTGGCCTGAAACAAATCATATAAGTGAAATCAAGTCTCTTTTTGTGTTTTTTGTTTGTTGTTAACCCAGCTTTGTTTTCAGAGGGAAAAGACAGAAAAGCTTACTTAGTTTGGGTACCGGCTGTGTGTCCCAAAACTGGTATCTGTGTTTGGCAGCCTCATCAATGTTTCTGGCGGGGCCCTGGCATGCAGATAACAGCTCCATTGCCCTCTGGATATCCTGCAACTTCTGCATTGGGATGGTGGAATTCTACAACAGCAAAGACACACAGACACAGAGTATGAGGAAGCTGCTGCCGCTCCCAAACCAAGGGCAGGTACAAGCACGCCTGCCTCAGAGACTGCGGCGTTCGTTGGAAAAATGCACGACCCTCCTAGAAGCATAGACCCTGGGCTCAAGTATGCTAACATATTAAAATATAAGCAAAGGATAAAGGCAACAACAGTCCTATAGTTTTAATGGGGCTCTGACAGTCTGGAAAATCTCTAGTAAATCAAACCAATGTTTGCTTCAGTTGCCCAAGCATCTGCAAACGATCCTCACAGTTAATTACTCATGTGCGTGAAGCAGCAGAAAGGGCTGCCGTGCAATGCAAACGTGAGCATCATACAGCAGCCAGTCAGCCCCTGGTTTTGGCTTCATTGCTGGAGTTAATGCTTGACAGGAGCAATGCGGGGACAAAAAAATAACTTCTAGAATGAAAACGAGGTGGACAAGGCAAATTTTAGTTCATAAAAAGAAAGAAAGAAACCTGAACTTAGTGCTGGGTGGAGGAGGAAGTTCATCAAGAAAGGACTCTCAAAGAATGCCTTATCCTGGACCACACCCCACCCTCTCCTAATTCTGATGCTCCTCCACAGACAAATCCTTCAATGAGGATGTGTAGCTTCCTCCATGAATTCAGAACCTTTTGCAACCACAGCCTGTCAGCCCCAACCCAAGTGTGGTAAATAACCTTCCTTTTAGTAAAGCATATCCTCAGTCTATAAAACTGACAATGCCTTTAAATACTAAAGTTCCTTCCTTAAAACTAATATTTCTGTCATTTCTGAAGATTCCTTAGCTCTTTTTTGTTTTCTGGAAAATCCCTCAAATGATGTAATACTTCTTAGAAAACAAGACTATACGTGAAATGAGAGTGGGACATAAGACTGAATGTGGAAATTGGGGAGGTTTTCTCAACATGCAAAATTACTGATGGGTTTTAGAATTTTGATGCCATACAAAGAACACTCTTTGCTGTGGGTTCAGAAGTGGTTAGGAGTCTCAGAGCTTTCAGTTTTTGTCAACATCACAGGCACCAAGGAGAAAGGTACCATCGACCCTCAGTGGTTTATTAACAGCAGGTCTGGACTTAGCTCAATTCTGAATCTGAAGTCTGTGACCTGGAGCAAATCCTTTCATCTGGGAAGCTGACTTGTTTGATGCAGTGTGAAAGTCTTAGTCGCTCAGTTGTGTCCAACTTTTTGTGATCCCATGGGTTGTAGCCCACCAGCCTTCTATCCATAGAATTCTCCAGGCAAGTATACTGGAGTGGGTAGCCATTCTCTTCTTCAGGGGATCTTTCCAACCCAGGGATCAAACCCAAGTCTCCTGCATTCCAGGCATATTCTTTACCATCTGAGCCACCAAGGAAGCCACAATACAAAATATTTAATACAGACCATCCTGTGGTAGTTTGACTCATTGGGTTCCCTTAAGATACTTAAAATGATTCCAAGAAACAAAGTGCTGGAGTCTAACTAGAAGTAGGTTAAAGCCTTGATCTCTCCACTCGGAAATCTAAATAGCATCACCCAGGACTACCACAAATTTTGTAAGCTGTTTACCTTATATTTATTTTGATTGAGATCTAAATCATCAGGTTCATACATCAATTACACATACTAATTTAACAAAGTTATATTGTTGTTCTGACTTACTGTAGTTTTAGATGTCTCTTTCTGGGTCTCCTTTGAGCCTCCAACATAAAAGTAACAGATTTCTAGCCAAATGAATTTACATCCATCTGAGCCTCCAACACAATGAAGAGATTTACAACTTACACAGAAAGTAAGAGTACAGTATATTTAAGCTAATAATGTTTGAATATGCATCCATTTATGTTACAATAGGCCAAGTAGAACCTAGTCTTACAAAAATATATCTATAGTGTCTGCACTGAATTTGCCATAGTAATTCTTTTCTGCTATTTGAGTTAAATCCTCTAACATGAATATACCAAACTCCCAACTGTTTCATAACAAGCACGCATCAGCATCTTTGTCTCAGAGAAGCCAATGATGGTACCCTGTCTCCACGAAGAAACCCTCAGAGTGGTTTCTGCCTAAGCAGGCTGACCAGCAGTCTTTATATAAAATCACCATTCATGAAGTAGCTATATCCCAATGCTCACTATTCAGTGCTCTCTTTTAAATGAGTCTAGTTGATTTGCAATATTATATTAGCTTCAGGTGTACAAAACAGTGATTCAATGTTTCTGCAGATGATGCTCTTAAAGCAGATTCAAGTAAGTGCAACTTTCAAATCCACGGTGACAGAGCAGTAAACTTGGTTATGGTAAATTCTTAACCCTATCCAATCACCTTCTGGAACAGCACCAGATAGAGTGTTTAGAAAGGTGAGACTGGGTAAGGATCCCACATTAATCTCTTACTACTGTATTTCTGATGTAAGAGTCAGACATGACTCTCTTTTCTCCTTATCTGCTCCTTGGGAAATACTAAACACCAACTGTACTCCTTGCCCACTAGTTTCCAGTTTAATACCATAGAAAAAATGTCCAAGTCTTTAAATCACCATGAAGTGTTTAAGAACCCAAACATCATTTTATTTTGGTTCTTGAGCATAAACCACAATATTCTTGAAACTAAAGAATCTCTAAAAGTCACTGTAATTGATGGTTTTATGTTGAGCTGGCATCAGTTTAGGGGAAAGGAGCCCCAGTTTTTAAGATGCAGTGAAAAGCCCACATTAAAACAATTTTGACTTCACTAAAAAAGAAAGAATTTCTCTACCACATCATGCTAGCAGTTCCTCCTGCCTTGCTGGTTCCTTTTCCTTAAAATTCTGTTCATCCACTCATTTTATTTTTAATTTAAAAAATTCTTTTGAAGTAGAGTTGATTTAAAATGCTGTGTTAATATCTGCTGTGCCCCAAAGTGACTTGGTTTATACACAGATGTATTCTTTTTCATATTCTTTTCCATTATGGTTTGTCATAGAATGTTGAATATAGTTTCCTGTGCTATACGGTAGGACTTTGTTGTTTGTGAAAGAAAGTGAAAGTCAATCAGTCATGTCTGGCTCTTTGTGACCCCATGGATTATTACACCTTCCATGGAATTCTCCAGGCCAGAACAATAGAGTGGGTAGCCTTTCCCTTCTCCAGGGGATCTTCCTAGCCCAGAGATCAAACCCAGGTCTCCAGCATTGCAGGCGGATTCTTTACCAGCTGAGCCACAAGCGAAGCCCAGGAATACTGGAGTGGGTAGCCTATTCTCCAGGCCAGAATACTGGAGTGGGTAGCCTATCCCTTCTGCAGTGGATCTTCCCGACCCAGGAATCGAACAGGGGTTTCCTGCATTGCAGGAGGATTCTTTACCAACTGAGCTATCAGGGAAACCCCTTGTTGTTTATCCATCCTATATATAAGAGTTTGCATCTGCTAATCACAAATTCCCATTCTATAGCTTCTTCTAAGTGACCAGAGGTAGGGGAAGGACCCAAAGTCACCAGGGGTACGGGGACTGGCAGTAGCTGGTGGTGAGGACAGAAGGAATAAGAAGATAGTCATGAATGCGTGTAAGTAACACTACATTTATCTGATGAAGCAACCTTGAGAAATAAGAAAGATATCTTGCCAGCTTATATGAGTTACCTTGGAACTTATAACTGTGGATAGACTATTTATTATCTGAGAACCAGACTGAAAATCTATCGATGGAGACTGCATTTTCTTCTCACCCCACAAAAGCAGTCAGGGAAAAATCGGGGCAAATAATTTTCCTTCTTGGTGATTCCTGGTCCTTATGTGTAAAACTGATAACAACAACAAAACCACCTGCCAGACTCACCCACTGTTATATGATGTAAACTTTGTGCAAGAAAGAAATTTAGACCCCACAAAACTTTGCTAACCACAACAATTGCCATGTATACAGTGCTTTACAGTATAAAAACCACGTAATAAAAATGGTCTGATTATGACTTCACAAGAGCCTGTGAGCTGGGTAGCTTTGGGAGGGATAGAGCCTGGCAGAGGCACCTGGCTCGATAGCCAGAGGGCCAGGACCGGAGCTCCTGCCAGGATACCAGGTGCTCCCCAGCTCACCTGGAGCTACAACAATCATATAACCTGTTTTGTTACATGCCTAACTCTACCCCCTTTTTACCATGTCTGGCATCAAGAGTTCTGTTTTTCCTAGGCCTAGCACACGAGGTGTTTGCAGCCAAGGTGACCGGGGTGACCCCAGGGAAGAGGCATCTGGCATCAGCACCTCCAGAGGCATACAGGACACAGGGCCCAGCTGGACCATTTCTGGTTTGGTCTAAACTGGGTTATTTCCACCCACTGGCAATGGAATTAGGATTGGCTGTTGCAGACTGATCCAAGGCAAAGTCAACATGAGACTTACCCATGGTGGCTCCTGCTGAAATCTGCTGCCTGATGGTGCTGTATTCAAGTAATTAGACAGACACCCAGGAAAATAATAAATGTGAATATCTTCTGAACAAAAAGGAATCAAACATTAAGTGTAACTTAAAAACCTAACAAGGTCATATTGAGACTTCATTCTATGACTACAAGCTACGTAATAATTTGCTGAGAAAGGGGCAAGATGTAGGCAGACCACACACACACACACACAGAAGCTCAGCACGGACCACTTAGTTATCTGGGTGCCAACGTGAGTTCTGGGAAAGCTGTAAACACCCCAAAGAGACCCCTGCCATGTGGTACACGGTGACAGCACCACCCTAAACACACCTCTGCCCCAACAGGGTGCTCACCTAAGCTGCCCAGACCCGCTTTCACAGGCATACAACACCACAGAGATTAAAATAAAACACAGTTCTCACTTTTGAAGGCGGCTGAATCTTAATCTCCTGGGAATCGGATGCAGAGTCTGACTTGGTACCTCCAGAATTTGGTTTCTCCTTTTTCCTCTTCTGTTTCTTCTTTTTCTTTTTGGCACCCAAATCCCCTCCAGGACTTCTGTTAGAAAATTCACAGGGTTTGTAAAAACAATAACAGGTGGGTCACTATGTAAAATCTGAATTGCATGAAATTAATCACCGAGGAAAAACATATGTTATACTACATTAGGATGTGCAGTATTATGATTGATGTGAAATACATATATATTCAGATGACCAAATGTGTATCTGCTTTTGATCCATGGTTCCTGGATCACAGTTCCCTAAATGCTTAGAATTTCCTAGGAGATGAGAATTTAAAGGTGCCCCTTAGGTCACGGTAAGGAGGAGACTTCTGGAAGCACCTAAGGATGGGGCTGATTACCAGGGAAGCAACTCTGTGATTAGAAGGTTGGAACTTTCAATCCCACCCCCCAACCTCAGGGAGGCAAGCAGGGCTGGAGTCTAATCAAACACCAATGGCTGATGATGTAGTCAACCGCATCTATGTTAAAGTACTGCACTCAATATGCCAGCAAATCTGGAAAACTGAGCAGTGGCCACAGGACTGGAAAAGGTCAGTTTTCATTCCAATCCCAAAGAAAGGCAATGCCAAAGAATGTTCAAACTACTGCACAATTGCAGTCATTTTACATGCTAGCAAAGTAATGCTCAAAATTCTCCAAGTCAGGCTTCAACAGTACATCAACCATGAACTTCCAGATGTTCAAGCTGGATTTAGAAAAGGCAGAGGAACCAGAGATCAATTTGCCAACATCTGTTGGATCAATGAAAAAGCAAGAGAGTTCCAGAAAAACATCTACTTCTGCTTTATTAACTATGCCAAAGCCTTTGTGTGGGTCACAACAAACTCTGGAAAATTCCTCA
The DNA here is from genome assembly GCA_007570785.1 of Antilocapra americana. Classification (NCBI taxonomy): domain Eukaryota; kingdom Metazoa; phylum Chordata; class Mammalia; order Artiodactyla; family Antilocapridae; genus Antilocapra; species Antilocapra americana. The sequence continues at coordinate 3,446,650 of ML660812.1, read as the reverse complement.
AGAGATGGGAATACCAGACAACCTGACCTGCCTCCTCAGAAATCTGTATGCAGGTCAAGAAGCAACAGTTAGAACTGGACATGGAATAACAGACTGGTTCCAAATAGGAAAAAGAGTACATCAAGGCTGTATACTGTCACTCTGCTTATTCAACTTATATGCAGAGTACATCATGTGAAATGCTGGGCTGGAGGAAGCACAAGCTGCAATCAAGATTGCTGGGAGAAATGTCAATAACCTCAGATACATAGATGACACCACCCTTATGGCAGAAAGTGAAGAGGAGCTAAAGAGCCTCTTGATGAAAGTGAAAGAGGAAAGTGAAAAAGTTGGCTTAAAACTCAACATTCAGAAAACAAATATTATGGCATCCAGTCCCATCACTTCATGGAAAATAGATGGACAAACAGTGGAAACAGTGTTTGTTTATTTTTGGGGGCCCCAAAATCACTGCAGATGGTGACTGCACCCATGAATAGCTCCTTGGAAGAAAAGCTATGACCAACCTAGACAGCATATTAAAAAGCAGAGACACTACTTTGCCAACAAAGGTCCATCTAGTCAAGGCTATGGTTTTTCCAGTGGTCATGTATGGATGTGAGAGTTGGACTATAAAGAAAGCTGAGTGCCGAAGAATGGATGCTTTTGAACTGTGGTGTTGGAGAAGACTCTTGAGAGTCCCTTGGACTACAAGGAGATCCAACCAGTCCATCCTAAAGCAGATCAGTCCTGGGTGTTCATTGGAAGGTCTGATGTTGAAGCTGAAGCTCCAATACTTTGGCTACCTGATGCAAAGAGCTGACTCATTTGAAAAGACCTTGATGCTGGGAAAGGTTGAGGGCAGGAGGAGAAGGGGACAACAGAGGATGAGATGTTTGGATGGCATCACCAACTCAATGGACATGAATTTGGGTGGGCTCCTGGAGATGGCGTTGGACAGGGAGGCCTGGCGTGCTGCAGCTCATGGGGTTGCAAAGAGTTGGACATGATTGAGCGACTGAACTGAACTGAACTGAACTGAAGACAGCATAATAAAAAGCAGAGACATTACTTTGCCAACAAAGGTCCGTCTAGTCAAAGCTATGGTTTTTCCAGTAGTCATGGATGGATGTGAGAGTTGGAATATAAAGAAAGGTGAGTGCCAAAGAATCGATGCTTTTGAACTGTGGTGCTGAAGACTCTTGAGAGTCTCTTCAACTGCAAGGAGATCCAACCAGTCAATCCTAACGGAAATCAGTCCTGAACAGTCATTGGAAGGGCTGATGCTGAAGCTGAAATTCTAATACTCTGGCCACTTGATGCAAAAAGTGGAAAAGACTTTCTCATTGGAAAAGACTCCGATGCTGGGAAAGATTGAAAGCAGGAGGAGAAGGGGATGACAGAGGATAAGATGGTTGGATGGCATCACTGACTTGATGAACATGAGTTTGAACAAGCTTCGGGAGTTGGTGATGGACAGGGAAGCCTGGTGTGCTGCATTCCAAGGGGTCGCAAAGAGTCGGACATGACTGAGCGACTGAACTGAACTGAATATAAGGGAGGCTCCATAAAAACCCCAAAGGAGGGGGTTCTGAGCCCATAACCTGTGGAATCTGATGCTGTCTTTGAGAAGACAGTGTCAGAACTGAGTTTAACTGCAGGACACCCAACTGGGGTCTGAGAAGCAGCTTGTGTTATATGGGAAGTCCCTCCCACCCCACCTTCCCATTGGAACTGGGTGCAGGAACTCAGAAGGTTATTAGTCTATACTCAGTGACCCTGCAGGGTGCTTAGATGTCATTTAAGCAGGAAAATCATAGAAATAAACCCTATTTTATCATGGAAGGCAAACAGCTTTCACAGGTATCCACTCCGCTAATGTACTCTTTAGTCAGGGAGAGAAACATGTTGTAAAATATGTCATTATAAACGTCTCTTGGGTACACAATCCACTAATCTTGACAGAACCAAAGAAAGTGCTTCCCTGCAGAGGACGAAATGTCTCCTGATAAAGATTTTTTTTAGAAGAATTAGAAATTAAAAACTCTACATGAAAAAAACAAAAAACAATCAGGGGTAAAATATTTCTGTTTGGAACACTTGTCATCTCAGAGCTGTCATCTTCTGAAAGAGCAAGAGAGACACAAGGAGGCTTCAAATTCCCATTTCTTTGAGCCTGCTCTCCCAGAGTATCCCCAGAGGCAAATTCAAATTTAGAGTCAGAGATTATCATTGCATTATCATCTGACACAGGGAAAAGTGACTGAAATATCGATTCTGTCCTATCACTCTTCTTTTCACATCTACGTACTCACTCACTTTACATTCGGCTGTGCTGGGTCTCAGTTGTGGCGTGTGGGCCCTAGTCTCCTTACCAAGCATTCAACCCAGGCCCTCTGCATTGGGAGTGTGGAGTCTTAACCACCGGACCACCAGGCTCCTCTTCTATCGTTAACTAGGTCTATCTGTTCCTATTTTCTTACTTGAATTTTTACCTAATTATCAAGTACATGTTCATTATAAGACAAATGTCATTAGGTAACAGCCTTATATATACATCAACAGCCTTATTTCCCTCAAAGGAAACCAATAGTTTTTCTGGCATAAATTCTTTAAAAATAGTCTTTCTTCTAAGCATGACTCTGTTTTTACTATGAGTAAATTTTAAACAAAAATTGAATCTTAAACACACTATTTTGAAATCAGGCTTTTTTTCTCCCTCCACTGAACAAATGTGTCTTGGATTTCTTCCTTTCCATGTCAGGATATATTGAGCTACTTCATTTCTTTTTAGCAACTGGGTAGCATTCCCTTGTGTAAGTATAGCATATTTTATGCAACATTCCTATATTAAATATGCTGCTGCAAAAAAATCTTCTGATACTTACATCTTTGTGCATTCATGCTAGTTTTTCCATAGGTGGAAATGCTAGGTCAAAGGGCACACATTTTTATTTTTACTAAATATGGTATTTAGTAAAGCAGTTACTAGTTACCACCCCACCAATAGTGAGTCAGTTTCTGGTTCTGCATGTAAGGAGCTTGGAAGTCACCACTCCACCCTAGCAGACTGAGAAACCAATTTCTCTGAGATCCGTAAGGGAGGGAGGGACACAGGATAAACTGCTGCCCCCAAGATTGGAGCAACAGTTTCTGGGAGCAGAGACTCACAAGTGGCAACCTCCGTGGGAGCCAGTGTTCAAGGAGGAACCCCTGGAGGCTGTGTGTGGACAAGCCTGAGAGTTACCAGCCCAGTCACGGGGTCTGGGTTTTACCCCTGGAGCCCAATCAGGTTCCCATGGTAGATACTGGAGAAGAGTCCCCTCGTACTTCTGGCAGAGGAATCATTTTAGAAATACGCCAGACATTCTGTGCTTCTTAACAAGACCTGTTCTCAGCAGAAACTAGTCAACCAGAACCTAACCAACTGGGCTATGATCAGAGCCTAACTGATCTGAGGAAGGGAAATACCCAGCTCCAGCACCCTTAAGCCCTCCTATCCCACGTCTGTGAGGTCACAGTCTAGAGGCACAGGCTCACCAGAAGACTGAGACCTAGTCATAGGACTTTAGAATGCTTCCTGTCCCCCCACACCTCACCACAGCATGACCATAGGCCTATTTACAGCAGTTCCTTTTACCCAGTGCATCATGGCTGGCTATCAAGAAAAAAAAAAAAAATGACAAGGCATTCCAAAAGGCCAAATACACAGTTGGAAAAGACACAGCAAGCATCAGAACTAGATATGGTAGGGATGGCGGGATGATCAGACCTGAGATTGGAAACAATTATGATTAATATGCTAAGAGCGCAAATGGACAAACCAGAAAGCAAACGAGAACAGACAGGCGATACGAGCAGAGAGGTGGAAATCCTGACAGAACCGAGAAGAATCAAAACACTGTAACAGAAATGAAGAATATCTTTTGATGTACTTATTGGTAGACTGATGTGGCTGAGGAAAGAATCTCTGAGCCTGAGGACATAGCAGTGGAAGCCTCAGAAACACCCCCTAAACTTGAAAAGCAAAGAGAAGACAGAAAAAAGAATCAAGTATCCGAGGACTGTGAGGAAACCACAGACAGTGTAACATACCTATAATGGGAGTACCAGAAGGAGGAGAGAGAAACAGAAGAACTATTTGAAACAATAATGACTGAGCACTTCCCCAAATCAACAGCAGGAGCTAACCCGCAGATCCAAGAAGCTCAGAGAACACCAAGGAGGATAAATGCCACCCAAACAGCATCTTGGCAAATCGTTTTCAAACTACAGAAAATCAAAGATGAACAGAGCCAGTGAGGAAAAATTACTTAACCTATAGGAGGCTTCCCTGGTAGCTTAGCTGGTGAAGAACCCACCTACAATGCAGGAGACCCTGGTTCAATTCCTGGGTTGGGAAGATCCCCTGGAGAAGGGATAGACTACCCACTCCAGTATCCTTGGGCTTCCCTGGGTGGGCTCAGAGGGTAAAGAATCCGCCTGTAATGTGGGAGACCTGGGTTCGATCCCTGGATTGGAAAGATCCCCTAGAGAAGGGCATGGCAACTCACTCCAGTATTCTTGCCTGGAGAATCCCATGGACAGAGGAGCCTAATGGGCTACAGTCCATAGGACTGTAAAGAGCTGGACATAACTGAAGCGACTTAGCACACATGCACACACATAGAAGAACAAAGGACAGAACAGCAAATAAGAACATCAGTTTGCCTACATCTTTGCTAGCACTGAAATATAACCATACTTCTTCATCTCTGACAATCTGATAGGTAGAAAAAAAGTCCCACTGTAGATTTAAATGTTCTTTTATTTAACAAGGAATGAAGCTGGAAAATAGAAAATGGACCTAATGAGCATGAAACTAAGCAAAAAGATTTCTGGGCAGAAGGCTGAAAGCATGCTGGCTTTTCCCAGCTGTCTCTAAGAAAATGAGAATGGAGAGAGATTAACTCAAGAATGAGATTCTCAGCATTTGAATGGAAGTTAGAGAATTCCATGGACTAGTCCATGGGGTTGCAAAGAGTCCACACGACTGAGTGACTTACACTTTAGAGAACACAAAAACCCAGGCAGTATTTGGGCTTCCCAGTGGTAAAGAATCTGCCTGCTAGTATAGGAGGCACAGGAAACATGGATGCAGTCCCAGGATTGGGAAGATTCCCTGGAGGAGGAAATGGCAACCCACTCCAGTATTCTTGTCTGGAGAATCCCATGGCTACATAGCCTGCCATGTAGCTTGGCAGGCTACAGTTCATGGGGTCACAAAGAGTCAAACACAACTGAGCAACTGAGCATTGAGGCAGTACTTGCTAGACTCTGAATTAAACTGTTTCCCATCCCCAACATCTCCAGAAGGTGAAGTTCAGTTCAGTTCAGTTGCTCAGTCATGTCCCGACTCTTTGTGGCCCTATGGACTGCAGCATGCAAGGCTTCCCTGTCCATCACCAACTCCCAGGACTTACTCACTCATGTACATTGAGTTGGTGATGCCATCCAACCATCTCATCCTCTGTCGTCCCCTTCTCCTCCTGCCTTCAATCTTTCCCAGAATCAGGGTCTTTTCCAATCAGTCAGTTCTTCACATCAGGTGGCCAAAGTACTGGAGTTTCAGCTTCAGCATCAGTCCTTTCCAATGAATATTCAGGACTGATTTCCTTTAGGATTGACTCAGTGGATCTCCTTGCAGTCCAAGGGACTCTCAAGAGTCTTCTCCAACACCACAGTTAAAAAGCATTCTTCGGCACTCGGCATTCTTTATGGTCCAACTCTCACATCCATACGTGACTACTGGAAAATCCACAGCTCTGACTAGACCTTTGTTGGCAAAATAATGTCTCTGCCTTTTAATACGCTGTCTAGGTTGGTGATAGCTTTTCTTTCAAGGAGCAAGCGTCTTTTAATTTCATGGCTGCAATCACCATCTGCAGTGATTTTGGAGCCCCCCAAAATAAAGTCTGTCACTCTTTCCACTGTTTCCCCGTTTATTTGCCATGAAGTGATGGGATCGAATGCCATGATCTTAGTTTTCTGAATGTTGAGTTTTAAGCCAACTTTTTCACTCTCCTCTTTCACTTTCATTAAGAGTCTCTTTAGGTCTAGAAGATGAAAGCTTCACATATTAAGATGTGGCCTCAGGGGACTTACTCGGTGGTCCAGTGGTTAAGACTCACACTTCAAATGCACGGATTGTGGGTTCAATCCCTGGTTGAGGAATTAGTCACCAGACTCCTCTGTCTATGGGATTCTCCAGGCAAAAATATGAAAGTGGGCTTCCGTTTCCTCCTCCAGGGGATCCTCCTGACCCAGTGATTGAACCCATTTCTCTTGCAACTCCTAGATTGGTAGGTGGATTCTTTTTACCACTGAGCCACCTGGCAAGCCCCTAACAGATGAATAAAGAATCTATACAATGGGATACTACTCAGCCATAAAAAAGAATAAAATAATGCCATTTCCAGCCACAGGGATGGAGTTAAAGATTATCATACTAAGTGAAATAAGTCAGAAAGATAAAGAAAAACACCGTATGATACCACTTATATTTAGAATCTAAAATATGACACAAATGAACGTATCTATAAAACAGAAACGGACCTCATGAACATGGAGAACAGACTGGTGGTTGCCAAAGGTGAGGGGGTTGAAGGAGGGGAAGAACAGGAAGTTGAGATGAACAGATGTAAGCTTTTATACATAGAATGGGTAAACAAACTACATTCAATATCCTATAATGGAAATCATAATGGAAAAGAACACATAAAATTGTATAGATGTGTAACTGAACCACTTTACACAACAATCAACTATACTTCAATAAATAAAAAAAAAAAGAAAGAGTTAAGCCAAGAATTTTACCTCTTTCGAGAAGCCTTCTTGTTCCTTTCTAATGTGAAGTAGGTGCTCCTAACTCAATGCTCCTCCTGCCCTCTGAAGTGGAAGTGTTAGTCGCTCAGCAGGGTCCAACTCTGCGACCCCACGGACTGTAGTAGCCCGCCAGGCTCCTCTGTCCATGGGACTCTCCAGGCAAGAATACTGGAGTGGGTTGCCATTCCCTTCTCCGGGGATCTTCCTGACCCAGGGACTGAACCTGGGTCTCTTGTATAGCAGGCAAATTCTTTACCTTCTGAGCCACTAACACAATACCCTCCCATCTAGCACACAAAAACCTGGTGCTCTTACCTGCTTTTCCCACTAGAGTGTAGGCTCCCTAAGAACACAGTCTCTTACCTCTCTCTTTAAAAATATATGTGAAATAATAGAGAAAATATAAGACCCCAGTCCCCGGCACAGAGCTCCTCGACTGATGGAATTTCCCGAGTGGTGGTAGCAGTGTCTTCTGTTCTAATGAGGTGCCTCTGGGTGGGCTCCTGGATGGTCATGAAGACCAAGCCATGATCAGAAGCTTGAGATTTTCATCCCCCATCTACAGTTCTCCAGAGATGTGAGGGGGCAGGAAATGGAGTTAATTATCAGTCATAAGCCTTCAGGAGCAGAGACCTTCCTGGCTGGTGAACCTGGGGAGAGCCTGGGAGCATGGACCCTGGAGAGGGTGTGGGAGCTCCATGTCTCAGCCCTCACCCCTTGCCACACACCTCTTCTATCTGGGTGTTCATATGTTTCCTTTATCACATCCTTTTACAATCAACTAATAAGCAGTTAAAAAGTGTTTTTTCCCCCTTTTTTGGCCATGCTGTGTGGTATGCGGAATCTTACTACCCCAACCAGGGATTGAACCCAGGCACTCAGCATTGAAAGCATGGAGTCCTAACCACTGGACCACCAAGAAATTCCCTAAAAAGTGTTTTCTTGAAGACTGTGAATTCAAATTAACCACACCAAGGAGGGATTCTTGGGAAGAACTTCAGGTTTGTAGCTGGTTGGTCAGAGGCACAGGAGACAGCCTGGACTTAGGACTGGTGTCCCCAAGGTGGGGGGTGCAGTCTGGTGCAACCGGGCCCTCCACCTGTGGGATCGTACAGCGTCTCCAGGTGGACGGTGTCAGAGTCGACATAAATGGCAGGATCCCCGCTGGCACTGCAGACATGCTTGGTGTCAGAAGATCTGCGGGGGACAGTGGTTAGAGGCAGGAGAACACAGGAGAAGAACTGGGTTTTTCCTACTCAGATAAACACTATTCGTGCTCACCAGTACTTCTGACCCTCGTTCCTGTGGACGGTCCAGGGGATGACCCATACACTCCCCCACCTGAAGTGAGAAAATGTGGGCCCAGGCAGGCTGTTTGCTGAGCCAATGGAAGACGAGGAGATGGAACAGGCAGAGACCCCAGCGGGGAACATGTGAGGGCGCTGCGCCTTCTCTTTGCTGACTTCCGCTCCCAGCCAGCCTGGCAGCCTCGTCAAGATGCTGCACTGGAAGGCGATGGGCCTCCGACAGCCGAGGCCAGAGGCCCCCACCCGCTGCATATAGTGCCAGGGAGAACAAGCTGTGCTGATTTAACCCCACAGAGCTGTGGGCTTGGTCTTTACCACTTAAGAGGACCCCAGGTGGCAGTCTCATCAGCCCATATCTAGGTCACAGAGGAACTCTTCTTTCTGGTGGTTATTTATGTATTAAAATCACAAACTTTTTGAGTTATAGTGACTAACTCACTTCTCTGCAGAGTTAAAGCATGAAAGCCATGTTCAACAGTGAGAAAAAGTGTTTAAAAGACCAGCACATGAGGGATTTCCTCAGTGGTCCAGTGGTTAAGACTCTGCACTTCCACTGCAAGGGGCTTAGGTTCGATCCCAGCTCAGGGAACTAAGATCCCACATGTCAAAAAATATAAAATAAAAGACACTAACAATTATAATTTTTTTTTAAGAAAAAGGGCAAGTGGATGAGCTATAGATGTGTGTTTCCCTGTTCTCCCTAATCCTGAAATACAAAGTAGTGCTCATTTTCTGCGATACATGAAGACCCCACCAAATGACACCCTGTTGGTCTAAAAATAGTAATGCTTTCCTATCCCCAAAATGAGCCGTTTGTTTTCATCGGTAGAATTAAATCTGCACTGTAGTGATGTTTATGTTTAAAATCATCTAGTAGGGAAAAAAATCATCTAGTAGTTAAGGACTTCCAGAAATATCTGACTAGCAATTAGGTTTAAACAAACATCACAGCCAGATACTGGAGCTAGAAATATGCCATGGGTAGTATGGTTTTGTACATTCTCTGATTTGGGAGTCCTTCTATTTTGGGCTTTCCTTCCTCAGGGTTCCCGTGGTTGGTGCCTTGTTAAGTAGTAAACTTGCTGCACTGTGGTTATGTGATTTATGTGTGCATTTGTGTCAGTATGTGAAGGGCACAGAAGAGAGGTGTTCCTATTTGTACCCCTGAGGTCGCCAAGGCCTTACCTCCCAATACTAGTAGATTTTTATAACAAGTACTTCTTGAATGGATGAGTGAGTAACTCTGGTTCTTGGGGTAGTTCCAATCACACGTTGCCAGGAAGAAGATCTCTGAAAGCTATAGTTCTCCCTACCTGCATAATGAAGTTGATTGCAGCCGACTATCCTATATTTACTGAGCTGTCTACTATGTGCTCAGCACTACACTGCATGCACGGGAAGGGTGGCAGGAGTCTATAGCCTTTTTTTTTTTTTTTTTAATAAAGGCATTTACTTTATTTTTCAAAAAATATTTTTGCTAGAAGGTTTGAGTAATTTTACATGATCACAATCTTTACATTTTCTTCTGACCAAAAGGTACCATTTAAGTGGACAGCTTGTCTAGATCTGCTTTTGTTAACACCCAAATACAATTAGCATGTCTGATGGCATTCCCTAGGTATTCTTAAATTATCTACAGGCCAGGAGGCAGAGCCTAGCACATAACCAAGTATGTGCTTTATAACTGCTGATTAGTTCAGTTTCATAACAAGCAGAGCAGGTAGTCAGTATACCTAATTCACACTATTAACACACTGGTTCTTGCCTGAAGGGTCTGATCCGTGCAGAGCTTCTAACCCAGGAAGCAGGAAACCACAACTGCAGAGAAAGGGGGCAGCTCTACTTAGGCTAGTGCTGGCGATGTCTCAGGTCTGTTCCTTTGTTCCAACTACGAATTCAAGGTGACCAGTGTTAATTATATTCAGTGATACGTAGGAAAATAAAATGCAAAGCCAAAGAAAAGATTTGGGGACTGCTGGCAGCAAGCAGCTGCTGCTTCTCCCTTTCTTGAGAGAAGATTGTTTGTCTATGATTGAAAGATCTAAAAGTGAAAGTGAAGTCGCTCAGTCGTGTCCGACTCTTTGCGACCCCATGGACAGTAGCCTACCAGGCTTCTCCATCCATGAGATTTTCCAGGCAAGAGTACTGGAGTGGGCTGCCATTTCCTTCTCCAGGAGTCTAGCCTTAAGGAGACTAGAATGTGGGAATCAGAGCTGAAAAGTTTACCTTCCCTAGGGCAACTGGAACCAAAAAAGATAATGACAAGTGTTAACGAGGATGTGGAAAAACTGGAACCCTCATACACCGCTGGTGGGAATGTAAAATAGTACAGGTGCTCTGGGAAACAGTCTGGCATTTCCTCAAAATGCTAAAGAAAGATTTACCACATCACTCAGCAATTCAACTCCTAGGTAGATGACTAAGAGTAATGAAAATATCTGTGCCCACAGACACTTGTATACAAATATCCATAGCAGCATTCTTCACAATAGCCAAAAAGTAGAAGAAACCACCAAATACCCATCACCTGGTGAATAAAGAAAATGTGGTATATCCATACAATGGAATATTATTCAGCAATTAAAAATGAAGTATTAATTCATGCAACAACACGGATAAACTGTGAAAACATTACACCAAATGAAAGAGTCACAAAGGGCCACACACTGTATAATTCCATTTATATGAAATGGCCAGAAAAGGCAAGTCTAAAGAGAAAGAAAATTGATCAGCGGTTGTGAGCGGCTGGGAAGACAGGGGTGTCGGGGGTGACAACTAAGGGATGCATAGTTTCAGTTTGGTGTGATGAAAACATTCTAAAATTGATTTTGGTCACAGCTGTACAACTCTGTGAATATAATGAAAGCCATGGGACTGTAGACTTTAAATGAGTGAATCACAGGTACATGGATTGTCTCTCAACAAAGCTGTTAAAAAAGTGGCAGATGAAATCTCTTCCATGGGGGTGGAAAAATACTGAGAAGCCCTCAGGATAAGAGGAAAATCCCTGCCTGAGAAGATTCTTCTGTGAAATCCGATGGAGAAAAGGGTTCAGACTCTCGCTGCCTGAAGTTGATTACTGAATCCCATACTTTTAGCCATGGACATCATGCAGCTCTTTTACAAAGATCTCTTGGATTTTTAAGAAAAGAAGTTCCATTTTCCACCTCCCCCATAATTCATATGAAAAATCCATAAGGAAAAGCCTCCCCATTTTGCTACCCCAGGAAGGCCAGATACTTGCATCTCTGCCTAAAGAGAATCTGGCACGTTTCAAATCCCAAGGGTAAACCAACAAACTATTTCTCAGCCATGGAAATGTCAAATGTTTAATAAGCATATCCTGCAAATCTGACGTATTCAGAGATTCTGCAGACCAACACTTAATGGAATGACCAAGGAACACATTTTATAGGAAACTGTAAATGTTTTACAGTTGCTCCAGGAGAAACAAGTGAGAGAGAGACTGCCAGCTGCCCACAAAGACCCATTCCCCTTTGGTCCGGGAGCTCACAGCTAGACTATGCTTGCTTGTTGCTGGCAAGTCAGGTACAGTCATGTGACTGAGTACCAGTCACTGGCATGAGAGTGGACGTGAACCCTCATTTTCTGCTGGCCCAGAGAGAAGCCTGGGGGTGCTCCTTGATGCTCTCCCTCCCCTAGGCTGGTTGGAGGCAGGTGTCGGATGAGACAATAGAGGATGGCAGAGTCATGTGATGGAAGGGGGCCAACCTGTTTGACAAGATGAAGGGAAGTCCCTTACTATCCATCTGTATACCTGTCCAGGGCTGTCCTATCAATAAGGAAAAAACTTTATCATGTTGAACAGTTATGCTGTAGGGTCTAGTCGTTATAGCAGCTTCAGTTCAGTTCAGTTCAGTTGCTCAGTTGTGTCCGACTCTTTGCGACCCCATGAACCACAGCACGCCAGGCCTCCCTGTCCATCACCAACTGCCGGAGTCTACCCAAACTCATGTCCATTGAGTCAGTGATGCCATCCAACCATCTCATCCTCTGTCATCCCCTTCGCCTCCTGCCCTCAATCTTTCCCAGCATCAGGGTCTTTTCAAATGAGTCAGCTCTTCGCACCAGGTGGCCAAAGTATTGGAGTTTCAGCTTCAACATCAGTCCTTCCAATGAACACCCAGAAGTGATCTCCTTTACGATGGACTGGTTGGATCTCCTTGCAGTCCAAGGGACTCTCCAGAGTGTTCTCCAACACCACAGTTCAACAGCATCAATTCTTCGGTGCTCAGCTTTCTTTATAGTCCAGCTCTCACATCCATACATGACTACTGGAAAAACCACAGCCTTGACTAGACGGACCTTTGTTGGCAAAGTAATGTCTCTGCTTTTTAATATGGTGTCTAGGTTGGTGATAACTTTCTTTCCAAGGAGTAAGCGTCTTTTAATTTCACCATCTGCAGTGATTTTGGAGCCCCTCAAAAATAAAGTCAGCCACTGTTTCCACTTTTTGTCCATCTATTTGCCATGAAGTGATGGGACCAGATGCCATGATCTTAGTTTTCTGAATAGCCTGTCATAACTAACAGGCCAATTTTAAGAGCTTGATGTATGGTACGGAATGCCAAAGATAAACAGTTCTTAAATTTTAAAAATGTTCTTGGCTGTGCCACATGGAACTTGAGCCCCCTGCACTGGAAGGTGGAGTCTTAACACTGGACCACCAGGGAAGTCCCAAGAAACTATTTTAGATTTCAGAGGATTCCACCAGAGAGATCACTCACCCCCTCCCCACAATGACCATTAATAGTTTGATATTATAATTATTTTACAAAAATTTCCCCTTTGATTTCCAATTTCCTGCATAGAAAATGGTAAGATTATAAGTGATTTTAATAATTTCTGTATTTTCATGCATTTTCTAAACTGTCTATAATAACCACAATGCCTTGACAACTAAAACAAAGATTTTTATTTATTTATTAAGATACAACAAAGCTTAAGAATAAATAGATCAAAGAAGTGGAGTAGGCAGGCCAGTAACACTCATTACATACAAGAACTTGATATATAATGACTACATCATAAATCAGTAGTGAAATGAGTTGTGTTGGCTTTGTTAACATCTATCCATACCTAGAATAGCATCTGGCACATGATAGATGCTCAAGTAAATATATGTTGAATGAATAAGCAAAAGAATGACAATAGGGACTTTCCTGGTGGTCCAGTGGTTAAGGCTCCGCACTTCCAATGCAGGGGGCACGGGTTCAATCCCTGGTGGGAGAACTAAGATCTCACAAGTCACCTGGCAGGACCAGAACACCTCCAAAAAAACAATTTTTTAAAAAAATCCAATTAAAAAGGATGACAGTAACTTCCTATCAGTAAAAGAAATAAGGACCCAAAAGTACACACTATAAGATAAAACTTGACTACATCTAAGTCAAATATTTTGTGACAAAGTGATTATAAAAAAATTTTTAAAACTACAGAAGGAGGTGAGATATTTATAAAACACATGATAAAGTAGGAATAGAAAGCTCTTTTCCTGTTTACATTCTATCTCCAGCATAGTATAGACAGGCAATATACTATCCTGGTTAGGACCACAGGCCTTAGCTAGAGTCGGACTACCTGATTTTGAAACCTGCCTCCACTACTTCCCAGCTGTGTGCCTTGGAATATATTACTTAACCTCTCTGTCCTTCAGTTTCCTTGCCTGTAAAAGATGAAGTTTTCAAAAGATGGTGTTCCCAAAACTGTGAGAATAAAATGAGTTAATATGTTAGTAGTTGACAAAGAGAAATCACTCAGTCCATGATAGCTATTATTATGATTATCCCACTTTATTTTTCTTCATATAACTTCTTGAGAGCTAAGAATATAGTATTTATTTGTCTTCCTCTGACTAAAACATAAAATCCATAAGACAGCCTCTTCCATTGTATTCTTAGCACCTTAACAGTGTCTAAGGTGTAAAATAAATATTTGCTGGATGAATGAAAAATCTATGTAAAAATCATTAGTAAGATAAAAGACCAAGAGAAGAATGGGCTGAAGATATAAATGATGCAAAGGAGGAAATCCTAATAGTCAATAAATTTATGAAAAGATGCTCAACCTCACCAGCAGTAAGGAAACTGAAAATGAAACCACCTCAGATTCTACTTTTTCTCCTTGATTTGCCAAACATTTTCAAGTCTAAAAATACCAGAAAAATGTGAGGAAAGGGAACACTTATATAATGCTGGTACAAACACTTTAGTAATAACTGATACCCCCACCATAACTATATCAACATCATCATCACTATCATCACCCTCACCATCTCCACCATCACCACCACCACCACCACCACCACAGTCTACATCATCACCACCAATATCACCATCATCATCACCATCACCACTATCATCACCATCATCCTCACGACCACCACCACCATCATCACCCCAGCAACATCACCATCAACACTATCACCACAATTAACATTATCATCATTACCACCACCATCACCATATCCACCATCACCATCACCACCAGCAAGCAATATCACCATCATCATCACCACCACCATCACCACAATCAACATCATCATCACCATTATCATTACCACCAACATCGCCATAACCACCACCATCATCACCACCAGCAACATCACCATAACCACTATCACTACAATCAACATCATAATCACCACCATCACACCTCCATTCTCATCACCATCATGGTTGCTGGCGTAACAGTTAACACTTTAGAGCACTCACTGGGCAAGCACCTTACATATATCTACCGTGTAAACTATCACAACAACTGTGTGAGGTTAAGTCCTATGACTATAGTTACTCCCAATTTATAGAAGAGGAAACCACAATCTGTAGAAGTTAAGTACCTTGCTGAACATCATAGCTAAATAACAGCCGAGCCAAGGAGCTGGACTATAAAGAAAGATGAGCACTGAAGAATTGATGCTTTTGAACTGTGGTGTTGAAGAATACTCTTGAGAGTCCCTTGGACTGCAAGGAGATCCAACTAGTCCATCCTAAAGCAGATCAGTCCTGGGTGTTCATTGGAAGGACTGAGGTTGAAGCCGAAACTCATACTTTGGCCACCTGATGCAAAGAGCTGACTCATTTGAAAAGACCCTGATGCTGGGAAAGATTGAGAGCAGGAGAAGGGGATGACAGATGAGATGGTTGGATGGTATCACCAACTCAGTGGACATGGGTTTGGGTAGACTCCGGGAGTTAGTGATGGACAGGGAGGCCTGGCCTGCTGCAGTTCATGGGGTTGCAAAGAGTCGGACACAACTGAGCGACTGAACTGAACTGAACAAGGACTCAAATCAGTCACAGGCTCCAGTTAATTAATTACTATGCTTTATCATCTCCTATTTATGCACTGCCACTGGCTGAGTATCTCTTTAGATATTTACTGGCAATCTTGAGGTCTTCTTTGGGGAATGACCTCTTCTTTTGTGAACATTTAAAAAAAAATTAACCAGGTGGTCTTTTATTGAATAGTAACAGATCTGTATGTGTTTGCATAAAGGTGTGTATGTGTATTCTGTTTGGGATCTCAAGTCACTTTATTGAGAGGGAAATACACTACGCAAGAGTAAATATATCTGAGGTGATTTTGGCACAGTTTAAGAAAAATGTAGGGGTAATCCAAGGAGCATCACAGTGCCCAGGTGATGGAAGGAAACTCACAGCCCCAGCCGCAGGGGAGTTGGGCTCCCCTCTCAAACTCTCTGTAGTACTGGCCACAGGCTGTTCCCATACTTCATCAGGGCACCCATCTGATACAGGCTGATCACATGGCTGCCCCACTCAAGAACTGATTTTATCTACAGTTCAGGTTCTCTTAATAGAAGTGCCATGAGTAAGTCTGTTTTTTTGTTTGTTTTTGCCCACACCATTCATTATGTGGGATATTCCCCAATCAGAAATCGAACCCATGCCCCTGCATTGAGAGCACAGTCTTAATCACTGGACTGACAAGGAACTCCTGAGTGAGTCTGTTTTCTCAGAAGCCAATCTGTGCAATTCCAGTCATGACTTCTTCATCTGCTTCTTCCCCAAGTGTGATGCACAGTCCAGAGCAAGAAGCCAACCTTGCCACTCTCAGCACCTGGCTTCATCACAGCATGACCTTCAACAGGATTTCAGCCACTCATCAATTAGGGAGCTTCATCCCTAGCTCAGAAACTTCCTTCCCCGAGGTTTTTTAGAACATCATCATCTCTGGGCAAAGCAGAAAGTCACGGAGAAGACCTTGGAGAGCTCCAAGCTCAAAGCTACCCTAGAAGTTTGTGACCAGTGGGGAGCAGAAACTGACAATGACCTTTATCATTATAAAGGTCAGCCAAGGAGACAGGCAGCGGTAGCTACTGAGGCTAGAGCATGGGGCAGCAGCCACAGTGGGACCAGCCAACAATCCCAATGTTTCTATGTCAGCAGTAGAGGGTGGCGGTCTCCAGCAGTGGCTCACCAATAAGCCGTGGGCAATCCTGGCCCAGCTAGAGTAGGAACCTGGATGATTCCTTTTGCTAGTTTCTGTTCTACAGTTTGTTAACGAATTCCCCCTTTTTGATATTGGGTCGTTCCCAAGTTTCTAGTTCTTTCAGCTTTTACCATAATCTAAATGAGGGAAAACAGGTTCTATCTCATTAGCCTTCTCTTTCCACGATTATTTCATTACTATCCAATACGTTTGAGGATGCTTCCCATAAAAATCCAATTCTTTCATGTTGAGGTTTGACAGAAAACAACAAAATTCTGTAAAGCAATTATCCTTCAATAAGAAAACAAATTGTTAAAAAAATACACAAACAAAAATCCAGTTCTAACAAGGCTGTGGTAACACGCTCAGTCGTGGCTGACTCTTTGTGACCCCATGGTCTTCTGTCTATGGGATTTCACAGGCAAGAATAATGGAGTGGGTTGCCATTTCCTTCTCCAGAGGAACTTCCCTACCCAGGGATCGAACTTGAGTCTCCTGCTAACTCATCATAAAATTTTATCAATAAGCACTGGCCAGAAGTAGTCCAGCGTGAAGTTTAGTTTGGGAAGTAAGACTTGTCTTTGCAGATTATCCAAGATCTGAATGAAGGAAAAAATATTTTAAATGCTCCTAAAAACTGTATATCTTTAAGATCTTTACACATAACTGAAAAACTAAATATATACTGTTCGGTCATTCCACAAACAAATTTCTTAAAAGCGTATTTTCTTGCACTGTACTTAACACTGTTTCAAGATGAAATGGTGAGCAAAATAAGTAGAAAAATCAAGTTTTTCAAAAAGGGTCGAGGGTGTTGGTAGAGTATAGCATTCAAGATAGTCCAGATCAGTGAAAAACTACCCTATTTCCTACAGCCTTTCTCATTCATGCTCACAAATGTTTTTATGTTAGATCAGCCCATACAGTTACACAGTAGTTCCCACTTCTATGACTTTTCTCATTTCCAGGTCTTTCAGAATGAAGGAAGATGATTAACAAGTCAAAAAAAATTTTTTCTGGCTGTGATTCATTTCAATATTGCATTAGCACTGTTATATTTAATAAGATTAATATGCCAGCAAAGTTCACAATTTGATGTGCTTTTCAAATGATATTCCTATATGCCTATTTCTGAATTTTCTTGCTAGAACCAGTTTTCATTTTTAATAATACTTCCCCTTTTGAATAATTCCAATGATGCTTATGGACCTAACCAATTCTCTCATTAAAGGAATGTTCTATGTTTTGATGCAATCCTTATGGTTACAGTGTGTGACAAAATATTAGGCTGCTGCCCCCCTCCCGCCCGCCACTGCACTCCCAGAAAAACCTGATGCAGAAGCGAGGGATGAGATGTGCCTGCCGGGGAAGGAAAATCATCATCTCAGGCAGTTAAGTATGTGAGGAGGGGCAAAGAGGCTCCAACAGCAGGAAGGTAACAGCCAGATCTCATCTAGGCTGCAGGAATTCCAGGGACTGATGCATCCGAAGGGGTAGAAACACTGGAACAGAGAAATCACTTGCTTGACCTCAAGTAGCAGGGCTGAGTGATGAGTCTGTGATATGAGACCAAGGGCAAAGGCCAGACATGAGATGCAGAGAAAACATGATTTCAGCAGGCAGTCAAGGTTCAGAGGCCGAGTGGAGGCTGTGCAGGTGGCCTTCTTCCCCAGGAATCACAAAAGTGAACTTGGAGTTCTCAAACATTAAGGGCAGGACCTTCCAGATCCAAAAGGGAGCCAGCATGGTCCACTTTGGGATGGTAGACGGACAAGACAAGGACATTTAAAAAAAAAAGCAAAAGCAGATGTAAACTAGTACACAGAAGATGGATAAAAAAACAACATCCTACTGTATAGCACAGGGAACTATATTCAATGCCCTATGACAAACCAGAATGGAAAAGAATATGAAAAATATATACACGTATAACTCTCATAGAGCAGAAATGAACACAACGTTGTATACCAACTATACTTCAATAAATTTTTTAAAAAATAAAAAATAAAAATGTAAAAATACATAGAAACACCCCAGAGCTCAGAAAAAGTGAAAGAGAAGGAACAGCTGGCAATGCCAGGGATGACAGCTTAAAGGTGGGGACAAGTCAGGAGTCAGGCAGGACAGGCATCTCTCTTTTCCCACTGTTTAGATTGCCCCCGACCTTTGGGCTGTGTAAAACAGAAGGTTAATCCAAGGAGCTCTGGGGGCCTCACAGTACCTGAGGTGCACGGTCCTTATCCCTGAGGGATGGGGCAAGGCTCAGGACAAAGTGCATACTTGTTAAATCCTATGAATTTGAGAGCCAAACGCTTCAATTTCCCAATCAAAGACATTCATACCCAGAGAGCTTCATTGACCTCTATTTTGACATCTGACTGAAGGGGAGTTTTTTGATTCCTGGTTTAATACTCATTTCCACACACCGTATCGCCTACCTAAAAGCCGTTATTGGGAACGGCTTTTAACTTATTCATTAAAAAATATTTTGAAGAAGTGCTATACATCCAAGGATACTTGTTTCAGCATTGTTTTATTAACACCAATGATTGAATACCACTCCATGATCTAAGACTGTGTACCATCAAAAAATTAGGTTCAAGGTTTCTCTGGTGGCTCAGTGGTGAAGAATCCGCCTGCCAAAGCAGGAGACACGGTTCGATCCCTGATCCTGGAAGATCCCATGTGCCTTGTAGCAATTAAGCCCATATGCCACAAATATTGAGCCTGTGCTCTAGAGCCCAAAAGCCGCAGCTACTGAGCCCATTCACCCTAGAGCTTGTGCCCCACAAAAAGAGAAGCCACTGCAATGAGAAGCCAGTGTATCGCAACTAGAGAGTAGCCACCGCTCGCCCACAACTAGAGAAAAGTCAATACAGCAACAAAGATCTAGCACAGACAAAAATAAAAGTAACTAAATAAAAAAATAAAATTCTTTTTGAAAAATGAGCCTGAGGCAATTTCCTGGCAGTTCAGTGGTTGGTCAGGATTCAACGATTTCACCATCAAAGGCCCAGGTTTAATCCTTTGCTGGGGAGCTAAGATCAGTGCAGCCAAATAAACAAAAACTGAGATCGGTCTATGGGTTTTGATATATAACAGCCTTCCCTGATAGTTGGTAAAGAATCCATCTGTCTGCAACTCAGGAGATCCCGGCTTGATTCCTGGGTGGGGAAGATCCACTAGAGAAGGGATAGGCTACCCACTCCAGTATTCTTGGGCTTCCCTGGTGGCTCAGATGGTAAAGAATCTGTCTGCAATGCAAGAGACCTGGGTTTGATCCCTGGGTTGGGAAGATCCCCAGGAGAAGGGAAAGGCTACCAGTATTCTGGCCTGGAGAATTCCAAGGACTGTATAGTGCATGAGGTCGCAAAGAGTCGGACACAACTGAGCAACTTTCACTTTCACAAAAATATGTATATGGATTTCCAAGATACACTGTTAAGTGACAATTCAAGGTGCAGGAATGAAGAGGCAGCTGCATTGGTGGTGAATGCCTGTTCCACATAAGCACGCCCCTGTACACATGCACACACCCCACAGCCTTGTATATGTGTAGGATGCCACTAGGAGGACACGTCAAGAACTGGCATCAGGAGATGCTCACGGGGAGGGAAACTCAAGGCTGGGAGAATGAGAAGTCCTCCTCACAGAATACCCTTCTTGTGCTTTTTGAAGTTTGCACCATATGCTCATACTGCTAATTATAAAAGACAAAGGTCCCTGCAAAGTCAAGGGTGACATACAGAAGTCCTATTCGTTACAGTACAGGTCCAACTGTGCGGGTCAAGTCCCGAAATAACAGCAGCACAGGTCACCGATGCTCACGTCTCTCTCCTGGGAAAGCTGTAGCTTCCTTCAATGGGGAAGTTCTGCTCTCCTACCTACAGTGTACCATGTGGCCCTTCAACAAGTCACTTACGTGTGAGCCAGAGCTTCCTTCCAGTAAAACAAGGGTCTGCCTGAGAAGATGGCTTGGGGGTGTGGTGGGGGCGGGGGTGTGACGGGTGCAGAGGCACTGGGTGAAGGATGCACTGGGTCTTCAGGGGTTGTCACCCTCAGTTACAATGACTGGGGAAGGCGGCAAGAAAGAAAGGGTGATGGAGCTGGACTTTGAACTTGGAGAAGAGGTGGAGGTGGGAGGACTAAGAGACCACTCTCAGAGGGGCCCTGCAGGAGGCTGTGACCTATTGCAGGTGGGGTGGAATGGATGCCACTAAATCCCTTAGGCGAACAATGATGTCTGACGTTGAATTTGAACTTGTTTTCTGCCTTAGGCTATGGTCAAACCTGACTCACTGGAAAGACCCTGATGCTGGGAAAGATTGAAGGCAGGAGGAGAAGGGGACGACAGAGGACGAGGTGGCTGGATGGCATCACTGAGTCAATGGATGTGCGTTTGAGCAAGCTCCAGGAGATGGGAGGACAGGGAAACCTGGTGTGATGTAGTTCATGGGGTCGCAAAGAGTGTGACACGACTAAGCGACTGAACAACAAATAGTCAAACCCTGCCCTCTAGATTCAAGAAGCCTTTATCTAATGCTGTGTTTAGTGGTTCTTGGTGGGGGAGGCGGGAGGAAAGAGAACTAACTGTATTCCACTCAGGGTCAGAGGTCTAGGGAGTGGAGAAGGAAATGGCAACCCACTCTAGTATTCTTGCCTGAGAATCCCATGGACAGAGGAGACTGGAGGGCTACAGCCCATGGGGTCGCAAAGAGTCAGACTCAACTTAGAAACTAAACAACAGTACTTAAGAATTTCAACTATCAAACTATCAAACAAATTTTAATCAACCATGTTAAAAAAAACATTGGATTATCTGCATAACCCTTCCAAAGAAAATATTACAAAATCATCTCACATGAAAAAGCAATCAGAAACTAATCAGCCAAAATGTAAATCAAACTGTATTATAAAGATGTGTCTAACAGTTATAATTTAAAATATGATGTTTCTCTGGATATAATTATACTTACAGTATTTCTCAGATTTTTTTATTTATAATCTATTTTCTCTCTAATTCCAATTAAATACCATCTTTGGTTCTCATTATGTGAAAAAAAAGAAGAGTCTAAGGAGAAATGCTACAGGACCCGAAGCATTCAGAGCTAGTGATGGGGGAGACGGGCAACAAGGACATGCTGGAGGACCATGAAAATCTCCGTAGCCACAAGACCCCCAGGAATATGTATGAGCTTGAGCCATTTTGTTAGATATTAAAGAAGAGAGTTATCCTGGAAGGTAAAATGATACGGAAACCCTTGGGTTTTAGAAAAATGAGGAGAAAAATCCCAGCAGCTTCCAGACTGAAAACAAGGCAAAACAAAGAAAAAGAATATGGTTGCCTATAAAAGAAAGAGAAGCAGACAGGGAGAGAAACATCTGTTCCATTAAATGCTAAAAGATAATAAAAAGATAATAAAATACTGTTTACGGAGCTTGAAGGAAAAAGATTATCACAGAATTATGCTTGCATTCAGACTGGCTCATGCAAAAAAAAAGCATCTTCAGACATATAGGAGGTTAGAAAATATATCATCCACACTCTCTAATAAAAAAATTACGTGGGAAAATAGTCAAAGAAGAAAGGAGAGGGTGCAGTTTATAAGAAATAGTGGTTAGCAATGAAAATGGTAAAGCTGTCAAGATGGTTTAAGACATTTTTTACACTATGGATGTGAATATAATACAATAGTTAAGAGAAAAGCTTTAATATAATACAACTGCAAAAAGGAAAGAAGCCAGATGGAATTAAAATCCCAGATTATTTCAACAAAATCTATGAAATATAAAGGAAGGACAAATCCAAATATCCTATACAGTTTGTCTTGTTTGGTAGAATATCTTGGACATTGGTTAATTTTTTACACTGACAAGAGAAATACAGGAAAAAAGCATCCTTGTTAGAAATTTAATGGTAATTCCCAGAAGAAGAAAAATAGGATATAGAGCTCCTAAACCATTAGAGGAGAAAAAAATAAAGGATGTATGGAAACTTGACATATTCTGTAAAACACAAGAAAAGAAAGAGGAAGTATTCTGAATACCAAGAAGGCTTACAAAATTCAAAGGCAGGATATGATCTGAGCTGTCTAACACATCAGCCACGACCCACAAGCAGCTATTAAATTCTAATAGTTTCAAATTAAAACTGAATAAAATTTAAAATTCAGTGCCTCAGTCACACTAGTCACATTTTAAGTGGCCAGTGATCTCTGTATCAGACATTTTTATCATAGCAGAACAGTCTAGCAGACAACACTCACAGCCAGTGCAAAATACAAGGTAATGTGAGTCTATATATAAAGTATGATCCCATTTATGTTAAATATACATTTACATACACATATAAATATATACAGGGGTACCCAGGTGGCTCAGTGGTAAAGAATCCACCTTCCAATGCAGGAGACACAGGGTACTCCAGTTGATCCCAGGGTCAGAGAGATCCCCTGGAGGAGGGCATGGCAACCCAACTCCAGTATTCTTGCTTGGAGAATCCCATAGACAGAGGAGCCTGGTGGGTTACAGTATGTAGGTTCACAAAGAGTCAGACATGACTGAGCACACAGGCACATAAATACATAAACGCTGACTGAGTCAGTGAGAAATAAAAAATAACAAAAGCATCTCTGTAACGTATGGTCTGACTTATGTAAATATATGTGCATATATATGTACATAAATATAAATAAGTATAAATTACACTGTTAATAGCAGCAGCAGCTAAGAAGTAAGATGACTAAGGGGCTTTCTTTCTCCATATATCTTACTTTTTGTATTTTCATTAAGCATGTCACTCTTACAATAAGTAAAAGTCATTAACATATTTTCAATGGGAGTAACCACAGACCAGCCAACCAATCTCTTTCTTGAACTTGGTTTCAAACCCTGGGTTAACCCAGTAACTGACTTTAACTCATATATATCTACCATGTACACTTGGGTTAATAAATAATTTCAAGATGGCATAGCATGTGTCCAATATACTTAAGAGACTTTCTAGAGTTTGGCTAAGCCCTGCAAGGAGTTTGTTCTGAGCCCCAGAGTGATAGCACCCTTTCAGATGAAAACCTTTGATCATTTTAAATGTTATTTCCCAAATCAGGAGGTTGCTTGAACAAAAGTTGTTAGCTCACCTTTCCATTTAGATTTACAGTATTAATGTATGTGTGTGTTGAGTCTCTTCGATTGTGTCCAACTCTGCTACTCCTTGGACTGCAGCCCACCAGGTTCCTCTGTCCGTGGGATTTCCCAGGTAAGAATACTTAGAGAGGCTTGCCATGCCCTCTTCCAGGGGATCTTCCTGACCCAGGGATCAAACCTGTTCGTTTCTCGTGTCTCCTGCATTGGCAGGCGGGTTCTTTACCACTATCACCATGGATAACAGACCACATTTCAGAAAGAGCAGTTTTGAATTATCCCTTAAGTTTTCCATGACAAGTAAAATACCTTGAGAATTCTAGTAATTTTCTGCATCTTCCCACAGACCCTATAGTTGACTGAAGAGAAGATCAACACCAAAGTAAGAACTAATGACACGGTGCACAGAGAAGCTTCCAATAGCCCTGCCTTAAATTGGAGGTAAGAGAAGAGAGGTTAGGGTCTCTGTTAAAAGAATTTCAAAGTTGTGAACTTTCCCAAATGCCAGATCTTTAATTTTTGTAAGAAAAATAATATATTTTAAATGTCTGGGAATAACCCTCAAATACCAAAACTATTTCAGATTGACCCTAAGTGATAATTCAGTCACTTATCTGCCAACAAAGACATCTTCATATATGCTTATTTTATTCCCTATGTAAATATTCTTGGTAACTATTCACCACAGTGAATAATGAGGGGAAAGTTCTCTGAGTGAAAAGGGGATGAGACACATCAATTTGTCCAGGAAATATGCACTTTGAAAGTCAGTGCTGGTAAAGCAAGGAGAGAGATTTGGTTCTGCTGCCAACTTAAATGCCAATTTAAAAGGATCCACCTGCGATGCAGGAGTCGCAGGTTCGATCCCTGGTTTGGGAACATCCCCTGGAGGAAGAAACGGCAACCCACTCCAGTATTCTTGCCTGGAAAATCCCCTGTACAGAGGAGCCTGGTGGGCTACAGTCCATTAAGCGGCACAGAGTTGGACATGACTGAGCACACATGCACACTTTTCTCCTGAGGCTCTAGTTTAATACATGTAAGACAATAAGTAAATACATTATACTCAACAGTAGATGTAAATTAATTCTTTCAGGCCACAACTGTACTATTTAATGAATGACTGCTCCGTGTACTGACCCATACATAGTGGCCTCAAAGTGATCATTCACCTTTAAAATATCCATTCCTTCAAAGCCTCATTATTTGTCACCTGATTTCAACTGGTGGAGAACGAAAAGGCCAGGTGTAGAAAAGAGGTGTCTTTTAAATTTTAATGTTTAAAAACTTGAGCTACTTAAGAAAGAAAAAAATCTAGATTTCCACTGAGCCATATCATCAGTACCCAAGCCAAATAAAACACAATTTATCCCCCAAATTTGGCACACACCATCTGAATTCAAATCCAAAAAAGTAGTCCAACTAGCACAGCCACTTGGATTTTTACTAATCTCCTTACATTTTAATAGACTACAATAAACCCATTACGACAATTTCTTCCTTCTAAAAGCTTAAATCATGTTATCTGTTCTTGGGTAAAATATTTCAGTCCATTGAGCAGCTCTAATTTTGAGTAACTGTGCTAACATATAATTAACGTGCTGATGCACTACACTGAAAACCTTGGAAGAAGGCATGGAGATGCTTCTGGGTGTGAATGTGGGAACTGTGCAGAGCCTCCTGCAAGGTTCTTGGGAGCAGCTTCCCCATCACTGGCTACACAGGTGAGTAATTTTCTGTACCATGGGACATTCTTGACTATATAAGCAAAGAAGTACATAATCAAACCTTCAAAAGGACAAAGAACAACAAACAGACATTACAGGAGAGAAGACAGACTGTTAAGGATCTTGCTAGAAAGAAAGGTGCTAAAGTTTGGGGGGTAACTCAGCACATTTGCATCTGGGCACATTTCTGGCACTAGTGCCATTGTTTCAATAACATATCTATATTTAGCTATCTATCATACACAAATTTCTATCGCTGCATAAACAGAACTGGAGCTCAGATGTCTGCAGAATTTCCTTTCCTCTCTTTTAAAAAAATATTCAGACTAGAATTCTAACATTCTGTACTTGCAGCTGCCACTGAAAAATATTCATGCCAATGAAAGATACATTTAGTCAGCTTTTCTCTTTCTTGATCTCTTTTAATATTTTCTAACACTTTAAAACTCAAAGTTCCTGTCTTAAATCTCCAAGCAGACGTTAAATAAAATGTAAATACTCCACACTTTAAATCATCAATCATCTAAAGACTCCTCTCCATGAATTGAATAAATAAGCCATCTGTGACTAAGGCCTCCCTATCATGTTTTTAAGCTGACCCACTTCTTCGCCAGTCCCCATGGTTTGCAAAAATCAGTTCGAATCCAACAGGCTAAAGGGGTAATTAATGTAAACACAAATTGGGATTTAAAATGCCCCCCCACCCACCTATAAAAACAGAACTTCAATACTCTCCTTCACCGGAAGCAATCTTTTCTCCCTAAAGGAGAGCGAATTAGGTCTGCAGCGGCGGAGAATGGGAGCCAGTGAAAAGAAACCTGATCAGGTGTTAAAACGCGTGTCTTTGGACATCAAACAGCAAACAGGATCTGGCCGGGTAGGCGGGAGCGACTCCCGAGACTGAGCTGAAATTTAGGTCGGGACCGCTCCAGAGATGCGGACTCGCTCTGCGGCGGCGGACCTGCGCGACCCCAGAAACCCGGCCGGGACCCCCGGCGCCCCCTGCCCGGGTCCGCGCGGGGCAGGGCAGCCAGGGCAGCACAACTTTCCGCGGCTCCCCCGCCAGCGCCGCCGAAACCAGGAGGGGCAGATCTCAAACTGCTCCCCGCCAGCCGAGGCGCGTTCTCCGGGGGTGGCGGCGGCTGGGGGAGGGGTAGGAGGGCCTGGGAGGACTTCGGAGGAGGATGACAAGGAGAGGAGAGAGGAGACCCACTTCCCACCGGCCGGGCCGCCACAAAGGGAAGGGCGTCGCGTTCCCCTCGGTGCTACCGAGTCACACGCCGGCGGGAAGCGGACGCGCGGGGCCGGCGGGTGACAGCGGCGTGGCGGGTCCCGGCGCCCCTTCGCCCGCCCGCGGCCTCGCCCCCGCCGCCCAGCTCCCCTAGCGAGCCGCACCGACGGACGCCCAGCCGCCCCGGAGCCGCGCGAACGCCACGCGCGGGCCCGCCCGCCCCGGAGCCGGCGTCGGCGCGGAGCCCGGGCGCGCCTACCCTTTGGCGTGCTCCGTCTCTTCCTCATTGTCCCCGTCGATCCCGCACGTGTCCTGGTCGTCCAGCTCCAGGCTCTGCTGGCTGGCCGCGGACTCGCTGTCCTCCGCCATCTCGGCGGCGCGGGCTGGGAGGCGGCGCTCGAGGCCGCGAGCGCGGGGGGCGGGCGCGGCGAAGGCGGCAGCGGGAGAGGCTCCCTCTAGCGCAGCTCGCCGTCTCCTCCGGGCGCGCCCGCCCACTCCGCCCCGCCTCACCTCGTTCCGTCCCGCCTAGCCCCGCCCCTCCGCGCCCAGCCCCGCCCAGTCCATCCTCGACCCGCCCCACTCACGGCGTTTCGCCCCGCCTCGCCTCGCCCCGCCCCGCCCCACCCAGCTTCGCCCCGCCCCACTCACGTCGTCCCGCCCCGCCTCGCCCCGTTCCGTCCCGCCTCGCCCTGCCCCGCCGCGCCCAGCCCCGCCCAGTCCAGCCGCCCCACCCACCTCGCTCCGCCCAGCCCCTCTGGGCCCGGTTTGGGGGCGGTGCGCGCGCTCCCGCCATCCGGGTTGGGGAGGTGCGCGGGACAGCGACACGCGCTGTGCGCAGGGGCGTAGCCCTGGAACACGCTTCAGTCTTCTGAACGCCGCAACCTGCTGACCCTAAATTCTGAGTCTTCGTTGGAGGCTAGACAACGCAATTTTACATCTGTTCATATTAAGAAGAGCTTTCAACTCTCCAGGAAATTCATTCTCAGGGGTAGGCCGTGCTGGCCACTGACTTCCAGAACCCAAACCCCATCCCCCAACCCCAACCAGGTACACTTTGTAAAGATTTCATTTCATATGTCTCTGTCTGTCCAGTGTTCTATAAAGTCAAAAGTCTAAACGGAGCGCTTCCAGCCTTCCCACCTGTCCATTCCAGCCAGACTCCTGGCCCTAAAACTCTTTGACAGAGGACAGTGTTGAGCTGTCCCTTTTTTTGCTGGACCTCTTAGTCCACAGCAGCCCTCTTAAGGAAAATGGGGCTCGAAAAGTGTCAGAGGCGCCATTCTGGCATCCTCAAGTGAAGGTTATGACCTAAACCTCCAAGCAGAAGTGGGTGGCCTTCTAGGCTGAAATGCTTCCGTGTCTTTCCCGGTGAAGGCAGGAGGGTAAGGAGGCACTCCATGGATTGCCAAAGAAAAGGCACATGAAGTCCAAACTCTTGTTTGCTGTTGCGCTCTGTACACTCCCGGTCCTTCTCTTTGTTCTCCTTTCATGGACAGAGTTCAGGGTCCCACTAGGCTGTGGGAAGCCTGCATGGTTTAACAGAGGCAGTGGAAAGATAGTTATCAGAAACGCCCAGCGAGGTAAAAGAAACTTTAAAAAGCTACCTGTAATTTTTGGTGTGGGTCCCTTTTTTTTTTGCAAAAGGTATCGGGAGCATTTTGTGGCTTCTTTTTTTAATCCCCACAAGCAAGACCATGCCCTTAAAATACAATGTGATAGAAGTACCTAAAAACAAAAATTGAAGAGTGATTTCAAAGTTCACCAGACTTAATTGCCTGAGGTTGAGCCTGCAAATGTTCTGAAAGAAGTGGAAAATGGGGCCAAACCACGAAGGAAATACAGGCTTTCTTTCACAATTGCAATGATTTCTGAGACCAAAAGTGACATGTGAGCTCTGGCTTAAAACTTTAGGCAAATATAGATCAGTGAATTTCCTTTGGTTCCTCCCTGTGGAAATGAAGGTTGGATAATGGTAACCTGATTGGGTAACCAGCAGAATCCTGACCAGGAGCAAATCATAGCAGTTGCTATAAACTACTGGAAGGGTTCTCTAAAAAAGAGAAATGCAAATCAAAACTACCTCATACCAGTCAGAAAGAAAACCTCTATAAACAATAAATGCTGGAGAGGGTATGGAGAAAACGGAACCCTCTTGCACTGTTGATGGGAATGTAAATTGATGCAGCCAGCAGCCATATAGACAAAAGTATGGAGGTTCCTTAAAAAGCTAAAAATAGAGCTACCATATGACCCCAGCAATCCCACTACTGGGCATTTATCCTGAGAAAGCCATAATGGAAAGAAACATGTATATCCCAATATTCATTGCAGCCCTATTTACAATAGACAGGACATGGAAGCAACCTAAACGTCCAGCGACAAATGAATGGATAAAGATGTCGTGCACATACACAATGGAATATTATTCAGCTGTAAAAAGGAACAAATTGGGTCATTTGTAGAGATGTGGATGGACCTAGAGTCTGTCAGAGTGAAGTAAGTCAGAAAGACAAAAATATTGTATATTGGTGCATAAATGTGGAATCTAGAAATATGGCACAGATGAACCTACCTGGAGGGCAGGAAAAGAGACATAGGTGTAGAGAGGACATGTGGACAGGCATGGGGAGGGTGGGTTGAAATGGGAGTTTAGGATTGATATATATACACCATGTGTAAAACAGTGGGAACCTGTTATGCAGCATAGGGCGCTCAGCTCCGTGCTCTGTGATGACCTAGAAGGATGGGGGAGGTGGGAGGAGGTCCAAGAAGGAGGGGATATACGTATACATATAGCTGATTCATTTTGTTGTACAATAGAAGCTAACACAAAGTTGTGAAACAATTATACTACAATTTTAAAAAGACCAAAGGAAACTCAGCAGACACATATTTATCTGAATTCTCAAGAAATGTCGCCTAAGAACATCTCAAAAAAGAGTAAGAAAACAAATAATTCTGGAGAAATAAAATGAGAGTATCAAAAACCAGTTGAACACTGGAAAGCAATGATAAACAGGGAAGATGTGTTCCCCAGAATGCAAAGAAGTTGGCACAGGTGACTTTTCAGCAGTGGATGGAGGTATTACATAATACAAATGTGTCATCATTAATCATTTGAAGCAGGATAGAGTTTGCGGATGACCCTGGCATTCTTAAATGTTATTGTTATGCATAGAAACAATAGGATTTAGCAGTATGCCTGGCATACTGCTGTCCATGGGGTCTCAAAGAGTCGGACACAACTGAATGACTGAACAGCAACAATGCATAGAAACTCACTATATTTCTAAAAATTATGGCTGCTTTTCCCTATTTTAATCTCAGGGTTTGGGGGATTGGAACCAGATGGTATCTTTAGAACCTTAGATCCAAGATTTCTTTGGGGGAAGAGACTACTGCACAGTGGTTACTAGTGTGTTAAAAGAGGCTCTTGGAAATTTCCTATCCTACTTGACTCATCTCTTATTATAGATGTAAGATCATAGTTGTATAATTAGTCTTGTTTTATTTAAACTGCTGTAACTTTTTGCTTTAAAAAACTGTGGTATAATACATGCAATATAAAATTTACCATCTTAACTGTTTCTAAGTATACAATTCAGTAGCATTAAGTACATTGACAATGTTGTGCAAGCTCATCTCCAGAACTTTTACATCTTGCAAAACTGCAGCTATAACCATTAAACAACTCCCCAGTCACCCTTCTCCCCAGGCCCTGGCAACCACCTATGAATCTAACTACTTTCAATCCCTGTGAATTTGACCAGTCTAGGTTCCTTGTATAAATGGAATTATGCAGTCTTTTTGTGACTAGCTTATTTCCCTTAGCAAAAAGTCCTCAAGATTCATCTGTGTTGTACCACGTATCAGAATTTTCTTCCTTTCTAAGGATGAATAATCTACTGTATAAATAATATTGCACTGTATTGTAAATCATAAGATCCTGAACTTTGAGGTTGATGCTATGATTTGGATGAGATGTTGGGGAGGTTTGTGGGGAGATTGATCCCTGATCAGGGAACTAAGATCTCACATGCTGCGGAGTAACTAAGCTCTTTGTGCCACAACTGCTGACCCCATGTGCCACAAACTAGAGAGTCTGTGCACCGCAGGGAAAGATCCTGAGTGCCACAACTAAGACCCGAAGAAGCCAAGTAAAATAAATAAACAAATATTTTTTAAAAAGAAGAAATATGTGACTAACTGGCCAGAGGGCAGATTGATAAATTCACTGCAAAGGTATGAATTCAAATCTCCATCCTTGTCGTTGCAGCTCCTCCCATCAAGAGATGGAACCAATGTCCCCACCTTTTGATTTTAGGATGACCGACAAAATTCAGCAGAAGTGATGGTGTGGCAGTTTTGGCACATAGAATATACCCTTCTGCTTCCTCTATCTTTTTAATTCCAGCAAAAAAAATTCTGATGATACAGGGTGTGTAATAGAATGCATGCACGCTAAGTCACTTCAGTCATGTCTGACTTTGCAACCCCATGAACTGTAGCCTGCCAGGCTCTGTTTCTGGGATTTCCCAGCAAGAACACTGGAGTGGATTGCCATGCCCTCCTCCAAGGGATCTTCCTGACCCAGGGATTTGTTCTCTACCACTAGTACCACCTGGGAAGCCCCATGTATCTAGCATACATCATCTTTATTAATAAGAGAACTAGTAAATTTTGGCCAAAAGGAATGTTAAAGGGATCTAGCCTTGAGAGGGTTTGCATGACCTGCTCTGCCCAGTGGAACGCTTTCCCTCCTGGGCTCTCTGGTTCTCGGTCAGTCCACCAACTGACCACGGACACATATGCAGGTCCCACTGAGATCAGCATAACTGCCTAGCTGACTCATAGATGTGTGAGAAACAATCCATGGTTATTGTTTAAAGCCATTAAGTTGTGGAATGTTTTTCTCTTTTTCTGCCTCAATAACTAACTGATAAGCTACAGGAAAGCAAAGACCAAAAGAAAATCTTAAAGATGGACACATTCTTTATCATCAACTGTGACAACTGTCTATATATCAGGTCTATCTGAAAAAGATGCCTGCCAAGTTGGTAATCTGCACGTTCCACTATGTGCTCACAAAAGCTACCTGTTACTTTGGCATTGTGTTAACTCTTCCTGATAGCTGGTCTGCTTTACACTCAGGTTGACTTGATATTTTTTTTTTTAAAGTGACTCCATTTCTGGGCTTCCCTGGTGGCTCAGTGCTAAAGAATCCACCTGCCAATGCAGGAGACATGGGTTTGATCCCTGGTCTGGGAAGATCCCACATGCTGAGGAGTGACTGAGTCCATGCACCACAACTACTGAAGCCTGAGTGCCCTAGAGCCCATGCTCTGCAACAAGAGAAGCCATCACAGTGAGAATCCCATGTACCACATAAAGAGTGGCCCCCGCTCTGCAACTAGAGAAAGCCTGCACAGCAACAAAGACCCAGCACAGCCCTAACTAAAGAAAATTATATATGTTTTAAAGAGTGACTCCATTTCTAATTGTGAAGGAAGCTATGACTCTGCCTTACCTTTTGCAATTGTGCATTTGAGAAGCCCTTCTTGGGATCCGTGTAAGCATGGTTTTCACCTCCTGCTGCTTATTATTCTGCTGAAAGGCTTTCCTACTTGTTCAAACCAGCAGGGTGATATCACCGTGAGAACTGCAGACCAGCTGCATATGGAACTTCACTGTGGGTGAGTCTGGCTTGCTCCCTGTGGGACAAGGTAGGGCCTGAGGGGGTGCTGGGGAACCTGCCAGAGATGTC
Organism: Antilocapra americana; assembly: GCA_007570785.1. Lineage (NCBI taxonomy): Eukaryota > Metazoa > Chordata > Mammalia > Artiodactyla > Antilocapridae > Antilocapra > Antilocapra americana. The sequence goes on along the minus strand of ML660812.1, from coordinate 3,414,163 downwards.
GCAGCATGTCAGTGGGCATTGGTCACCAAGAGGAGACTATATCTGCACCAATTAAGTCAAACAAGTTACACTGTCTTTCTCTAATCCCTCTGCCCTACCACTTGGGCTCTAGACGAGGCAGAAGACGGGCATGTGGGGAGATCCTTTGAGCCACTGGAAAACACCAGAATCAAAAGGTGGGGGTGGACTTGGTACAGACTGAAGATTAAAGATTCAAACTGAATGTGACTGGAGTGAGCTTTTAATACCTGAAGTCACTGAAAGCCCTGGAGTCTGCCCAAGATATCACGAAAGATGGGGAAGGGAGATTTGAAAGCATGGTTGAAAGCAGTGATTAAAGAAAAAGCATAGCTATTTGATTTTATAAAAATAAAAACAGAGCCAAATCCTCCACCTATGTCTCATTTTATTTATTTGTAAATAGTGTCTCGTAGCAAAAATGGTACCATCTTTTGAAGAAGAAACTATAGTTAGATTCAAATCCCTGTACTTTCCTCTTTGTGTTTATAGACAGGGAAGATGCTCATTTGAAAGATTTGCATAGAGTAAAACCTCAGTGTTAAAATTTGTTGAGGGTTATAGCCTGGTTGAATTTGTAAAAATTCTGAATTGGAGAATGCTTTTACAGAAATTTGTACAAAGTGATTAAAGTCATCCTTTTTCATTAAATACAACCATTTACCCACAGAGATTTCTTAGGTTATCCTTCTCATCCACTCAGGAGGAGCACTTCAGCTGTTTACTCAGCATTGAAATGAGTTGGTACCAATGGTTTTTTTGAATTTATTTGGCAGCACCAAGTCTTAGATGTGACACATGGGACCTAGCAGCATGCGAGCTCTTAGTTGCAGTATGTGGGATCTAGTTCCCCGACCAGGGATGGAACCAGCCCCACTGAACTGGGAGCTCAGAGTCTTAGCTGCTGGACCACCAGGGGAGTCCCCGACTATTAATATGTTCTTTCATCCTCATTGACCTCAACTTGCTCCTTTAACATAACACCAGAGTCTTGCCTATTGGTGGTACATTGTATAACCATCAACAGGGGAAACCGATTTGGTCCTTGAGAGAAGTCAATGCTTGATGTTAGAGCTGTTTAGTCCTCATAGCCTAACTTATAGAAAAAGAACAGAAACAGACTCGCAGATACCTAGGGCAAACTAGTAGTTACCAGTGGGTTGGAGGAAGGGGGAAAGGGTGAGATAGGGGTAGAGGATTAAGACACTCAAACTGTGTTTAAAATAAACAAGCTAGAAGGACATACTATACAGCACAGAGAAATATGGCCGTTATTTTGTAATAACTTTAAATGGAGTATAATCTATAGAAACATTGGATCACTATGTTGTACACCTGAAACTAATATAATATTGTAAATCAACCAGACTGCAGTAAAAACAGAAAACACTAATTTGAAAAGATACATGTACCCCAGTGTTCATAGTAGCATTAGTTACAGTGGCCAAGATACGGAAGCAAATGAAGTGTACATCAGCAGATGAATGGATGAAGAAGATGTGGCATATATACACAATGGAGTCTTACTCAGCCATAGAAAGAACTAAAATTTGCCGTTTGCAGCAAAACGGATGGATTTGGAGGGTATTACACTAAATGAAACAGTAGAAAGTGGTGCCAGAGAAAGTATTTCAGAGATATTCAAGCACTACATATATGTATGGAATTACCATGAGACTAGGCCTCATGGTTTCAGAGCATGGCAGCACTTAGAGTTCCAGTGGAAAAAACTAATAATTTTTATTTATCACTGTCTGTTGGTTTTTCTGCCTTGCTAAGGACCAAATGTTCAAATGGTCCTCTTTAGTTGGATAGATATAACTTCACATCATTGCTGATATGAGTTTCCTGGAGGATGTGGGCTTAGAGATGAATTTTACATAAAAATAAGAATTTTTGGATCTTAGGTAGAGAGAGCAGGAGCCTTTGATGACAAATTGGAGCAGGGAGAAAACCAAATGTCTTTTGCATAATTGGCAGGGAAAGAACTCATGAGTAGACCTGGTAAGTGATATAATTAGGATAATTTGATAAAGAGTCTTGAAATCAAATGTGAATAAGTTGAATCCACTCAGAAGCATCCACCAATTACGTTGTCAAAGATGCAGGTGGGAGAAATGGATGTCACTACAGAGTTTGAACCTCTGAACCTCTTGCAAGAACCAGAGTCTGGAGGCAAAACTGCCAGTTAGTGTGATTTGTTTCAGATAAGAAATGACCCCAGATGGTCCCAGAGACCCTGCAATGGAGGAAGAAAAACAGCCAAACACACACAAATTCAACAACAACATCAACAAAAATCCCCCATTGCTTTAGCAACAAGCTAGTTGCAGGAAGGAATGGTTGATGAGCCTCCATGCCTGAGGACGGATGACGATGGATACTCAGATGGTCTAAGAGAAATATGTTAGATGCTTAAGAGTAGTTACAGAGCTTTCTTGTAAATAGAATGAAGCATGATTACATTTGAAGTCAATTCCTACCAGGCCAGCCTTTGAATTGTTTACATTTGCTTCTCTTTTGCCAACAAAGTCCTGTCTAGTCAAAGCTATGGTTTTTCAAGTGGTCATGTATGGATGTGAGAGTTGAACTATAAGGAAAGCTGAGTGCAGAAGAATTGATGCTTTTGAACTGTGGTGTTGAAGAAGACTCTTGAGAGTCCCTTGGACTGCAAGGAGATCCTACCAGTCCATCCTAAAGGAAATGAGTCCTGAATACTCATTGGAAGGACTGATGCTGAAGCTGAAACTCCAAAACTTTGGCCACCTGATGTGAAGAATTGACTCCTTGGAAAAGACCCTGATGCTGGGAAAGATTGAGGGCAGGAGGAGAAGGGGATGACAAAGGATGAGATGGATGGATGGCATCACCGACTCTTGGACATGAGCTTGAATACTCCAGGAGTTGGTGATGGACAAGGACGCCTGGCGTGTTGCAGTCCATGGGGTTGCAAGGAGTTGGACGTGACTGAACAACTGAACTGAACTGAATTGAACTTCTATTTTGCATGTCAAATTGATTTTTTAAAAACAAACATCAACAAAATTCAAGAGGATTATGTTCCAGGTGAACACTGTTTTATTTGGTCAGCATATATTTATTGCGTATTTTCTCTATAAATGATAGAAAGGATGAAACAGGTATATTTGGTACATCAGGTATTAGAGCAGAGACTTTAAAATAAATTTATTTAACCTTGAAGTATAGCTGATTTACAACGCTGTGTTAGTTTCAGGTTTATAGCAAAGTGATTCACTTATATGTATACATACCTCTATTCTTTTTCATATTCTTTTCTCATATAGGTTATTAGAGTATTGAGCAGAATTCCTGTGCTATACAGTAGGTCCTTGTATATGGTTGTGTGTACTGAATGAAGGCAGGAGGAGAAGGGGACAACAGAGAATAAGATGGTTGGATGGCATCACCTACTTGATGGACATGAGTTTGAGCAAGCTCCAGGAGTTGGTGATGGACAAGGAAGCCTGGCGTGCTGCAGTTGAAGGGGTCGCAAATAGTTGGACATGACTGAGTGACTAAACTGCACTGAAACTGCCAACATATGCCTCCCACCACCTTTCCCCTTTGGTAACCATAAATCTGTTTTTCGTGTCTGCGAGTCTGTTTCTGTCTTTTAAATAAATCCATTTGTATCTTTTTTAGATTCCACGTCTAAGTGATAACATATGATATTTGTCTTTCTCTGACTTATTCACTCGGTATGACAATCTCTAGGTCCATCCATGTTTCTCCAACTGTTGTTATTTCATTCCTTTTATAGCTGAGTGAGACTTTTTAATATATTATTTCATATTAACTCTACACCAGCTCTGTGATGTGGGCATTATTCTCATTTTCCATTTGGGAATCTGAGCCTCAACGAGGTTATGTAACTTATCCAAAATAGTATCTTAGCAAATTCTTATAGCACCCACAGTGCTGTGTTGCAAGTGCCTGCTTTCTTGTTAGAGCAGATGCCTGTCTACACAGTGTGCTACCCTATGTGGTCATCCGAATCCACCTGCCCCTGTAGACAGACACTGCAAATGCCAGATACTCACTCAGGCAGCTTCTCTCACAGCTAGAGGTGGCACTACAAACCCGTCGTGTCGATAAGGCATAAAGACTGTTCCTGGAGGCCATCAGGGAAGTTCATGGTGTGATGCATTCAGTGAGCAGGTGCAACTATTGTCCAGACACTTGTTAGATGGGGAAGATTAGAGCTTGGTCCTCAGTGTGTCAGAGTCTTGAGCTCTAGGACCACCACCTGCAGGTTTTCATTAGGGGAGAAAAATAACCTCCTAGTGTTTAGGTTTCTGGGATTTGGATATTGACCAACTTGGAGCTGAGAGCATTCTACCAACACAGACAGGCCAGGCTCGCCTCTGTAGACCCGAATTCTCACTACCTGTTTGGAGGGGGAGGGCCCTGCCAGCAAGTCACTGCAGGGAGACAGGGCAGCCTGCCTGGCGCAGGCAGAACCATCAAATCACCCTGCCTTAAAACATCCCCTGCCAAAGGGTTTGAAGGCCAAGCTGGATTCTCTCTTTTGGGAATTTGAACTGGAGATGTAGGGAAATGGTTATTTATTTAACAGAGGAGGGAGAAATAAAAACAAAAATGAGAACTTCCCTGGTGGTCCAGTGGTTAAGAATTCACCTGCCAATGCAAAGGACACAGGTTTGATCCCTGGTTCAGGAAGATTTGGGGGCAACTAAGCCTGTGCTCCACAACTACTGAGCCTGTGCACCTAGAGCCTGTGCTCCGCAAGAGAAGTCACTGCAGTGAGAAGCCCACACAACCACAACAAAGAGGAGCCCCTGCTTGCCGCAACTACAGAAAACCCTCTCCCGGCAGCAAAGACCCAGTGCAGCCATAAACAAACAAAACAAAACAAGATGAAATGAGCAAAACAGAAGCTACGAGGAAAGCTATCATACCAAGATGGTGACGTGCACTCCAGCGATTACCACCTGTCACCTCCTGACACCCAGAGGATGGGATGACCAGAGGTGGAGACCACAGTGTGGACCAGTTATTCTCCTGAGGCTCCAGCCTCAGCTGAATTCTGCTGGTTAGTGATCCTCTTCTCAGTTTCATTTTTAGTTTCTAGGGAAAACTGGTTGAGAAGGGAGGGGGAGCTAGGAGAGCCCAGGCTGAGATGAGTCTGTTGTTTGCTCCTTAAGCATCTAGGAGCTTAGGAAAGCAGGCCTTGCTCACAGAGCTTCCCAGCAGGCCCTGGATTCTAGGAAAACCCCTGAAATCTGATGGATGCAGAGGCCAGGGCACCCCCAGGTCAGAATCAAGGGGACTCAGAGCAGCCTAGGCCTTTCTCTCCGCCATCAGGACCGTACTGTTTCCTTGCCAAATCTTCCAACTAGACCAGTACTTTCTTTCTTTCTTTTTTTTTTTTATTGACATATAATTTCTGTACAATATTATAGAAGTTACAGGTATACAATATATGGACTTCCCAGGTGGCAGTAGTGTTAAAAAACCTGCCTGCCAATGCAGGAGATTTACAATCTCTTATGAGACCCTGGTTAGATTCCTGGGTCAGGAAGATCCCCTGGAGGAGGGCATAGCAACCCACCCCAGTATTCTTGCTTGGAGAATCCCATGGACGGAGAGCCTGTCGGGCTACAGCCCATAGGGTCACAAAGAGTCAGACACGACTGAAGTGTCTTAGCACACACAATATATTGATTCACAGTTTTTAAAGTTTATACTCCATTATTTTTTTTAAATATATATTTTTTATGTGGACCATTTTAAAAGTCTTCACTGAATTTGTTACAATATTGCTTTTTTTTTTTTTATGTTTTGGTTTTCTGGCCACAAGCCATGTGAGATCTCAGCTCCCTGACCAGAGACCAAATCGGCACCCTTGCAGTGGAAGTGTGGAGTCCTAAGCACTGGATCACCAGGGAAGTCCTGAAAGGGTGACATCTTAAGGTCTAAAGTAAACTTTCCACTCAGAACAATAGTTCTGACATTTTCACCAACCATTTAAACATTAATGGAAAATATAATCCTGTCTTCAGTAAAAGGAATTATTTCATGCCTATGATAATTAATAGTGAATAGCTTAGGAAAGGTTTTTTTCATCATATGGACTGTTGACATAGTTGTGCAGAAGACACCACAATTTTAAAGTTAACAGTGCATCCAATATTCATGATGAAATTTTAAGTGATTTCTTTATACAAGTACCTTTTCACATTTTTTTTTTCAACCCAGATATTGGATTGTATAACACCATAACATCATGCTTTATGCTTTAACTTGTACTTCATTTTTCTGAAATTATTTGTTATTTGGGACAAATGAACTTACAGAAGTATCTTTCTGAGATCAAATATTTGTTATTTGGGACAAATGAACTTACAGAAGTATCTTTCTGAGATCAAACCCGACTTCAGAATTTTCATATATATATATGAATATTTCAGGAGAAAATGCTAAGAGAATACTGCACTTTTTGAAAAAGAATCTCCTTAGCAAAACTATTAAAAAGCATACCTACTGCTTGGAAAATATTCCACTATGATGACCTGCTCTGTAAATGTTAAGAAATTCAAGCATCACACTCCTATATTCTGCTATCTGCAGTGTCATCATATCCATCCCCCAGCACCCTCCATGGGTCCACCCATGGAGTCAGTTGTATTTGAAAATTATTGTGGGACATTGTGAGTTTCTCAATACAAATGCAAGTAACCAGAAGCTTTTAAGAAGTATGGATTTTAAAAAAAATATTATTGGGGTTTAATTGCTTTACAATGTTGTTTTTTGTTGGGTTTTGTTTTTTGTTTTTCTGCTGTCCAACAAAATCAGTATGTGTGCTGTGCTTAGTCACTCAGCTGTGTCCGACTCTTTGCAACCTTGTGGACTGTAGCCCCCCAGGTGCCTCTGTCCATGGGGATTCTCCAGGCAGGAATACTGGACTGTGTTGCCATGCCTGCCTGAAGGGGATCTTCCCAATTCAGGGATCAAACCCAGGTCTCCGCATTGCAGGCAGATTCTTTACCGTCTGAGCCACCAGGGAAGCCCAAGAATAGTGGAGTGGATAGCCTATCTATTCTCCAGGGGAATCGAACTGGGTCCCCCTCCCTCTTGAACCTGCCTCCCACCAATAAAGGTGGGTATTTAAGAGCATTCCTTCCTTGTGCCCTTTTCTTGGTATGTCTGTGACTCATTTCACGGCATAACCTTAACAGAAGTCAGTTTTGAAATTTTCACATGACTTTACGATGATCCTTCTGAAAGATGTCACACATCTTTCCATATTTAGTGGCTCAATTGGTCCATTCATTCTTTCAACATGGAAATGCATACTATTACCCCAACTTGTCTGAGGATATTTGGGGAATAGAAGAGTAACTATTGAGGTTGTAAGAGTCAAGCTAAATCCTTCCTTAGTGTTGATTTTAACAGTTTTGACACCTGAGACTAACACAACATTGTAAATCAACTATATGCCAATATAAATTAAAACAAGGACTTCCCCGGTAGCCCAGTGGTTAAGAATCTGCTTGCTAATGCAGGAAACACAGGATTGATCGCTGGTCCAGGAAGACCCCACATGCCCCAGAGCAACTAAGCCTGAGTGCCACAGCTACTGAAGCCTGTGTGCTCTGGAGCCTGTGTTCAGAAATGAAGAGTAGTCCCCACTTGCAGCAACTAGAGAAGGCTGGTGCACAGCAATGAAGACTTAGTACAGAAAAACCTAAAAAAATAAACCAAAAAAAATCTGAAACTAACACAACACTGTACTATACTCCAGTGAAAGTTAAAAAACAAAACAAAAAATAATCAATTTTGAATTGAATGTTCTACATCCCATTATTTCACATGAAACTCTTTCCTTCTTCCTCGCTGAAATCAGCCTATGGCTGCTCTTGCAGTCTCTTCCCTTACCCTTCTCCCTCTTTCTTTCTCTTCCTTTGGATAAAGCAGAAAGAGAGGAAGAGAGGTGTCATTTTGCTTTTTGGAGATTCTTCAGGAACCAGACCTCTCTGGAGGGCAGAAACACCACAATAGAAAGTAAAGGTCAAGTTGACTGCGGTGAAGCACAGACTTTTGTTTGGCTGTTCTGTGTGTTCCTCTGCTGGGGCCTGGAACCTGTGATTGTGCAGAGCAAGAACAGCCTGGTACTTTCTAATTCTGTAGCTGCTTTCATCACAGGTAGGGACAGGAAGAGCATACTTGGGTTTCGGGGAAGCTGAATTTCTATCTGTCACTCAAACTTTTGGGGAGTCATCCTCTGGATAAGTAAGAGTGAGGATACAGAGCAGCCGAGGGCAGGCAAAGATGCTCCTCCCAGGTACCTCCTACCTTCTTCCTGAGCCTCATGTTTCCTAGCCAGATCCCAGCTCTGATCTGAACGTTGAATCTGGACTGTTAAGCCGGGTTCATTTCGCTCTGAACAGCCTGCTTCTCAGCTTACCTGTGTCAGATTTTGATCCTGGATTTCAGAACTTGCTACTGCTGTTTTCCTTCTGACTTTCTAGCATAGATTTATTCTCCCTGCTGTTTTGGATTCTCAACCTTGGTTTCTGACATGTTGAAGCTGGGAAGCAGAACTGAATCCTTGGGGGAGCAACTGGGCCTTCGCTCTGTGTGCATCAGCTGTTGGACGTGATCATGAGGATGCAGTTGGCCTTGCTGCCAGCATCCCTGAGCTCTAGAACTGCTATGTCTTATTTTCAAATCCTCTTTTTTTTTTTTTTAAACAAGGTAGAGTGTTCTTCACGACTGCCTGTGAGTAGAACAAATCCTTTGTACTGTGGGTAATTAGAGATGAAGAAAGGTTTGCTTTCATCAACATTTTCTAAATTACCTGTTGTACTGATAGCTCAAGTCACACCTGACTTTCTTTTGCAATAACTGTGACAGTGTGAGCTATCACTCAGCACAATTGCACACCTCTGTGGGGGCATTTCTCTAATTTGTAATGCAGTCGGGGTGACTTCTGGGGTTCATGTGAGTAATCTACAGTCATTCAATTTCAGTTGTCTCACACCGAGTGACTGAATCCCATGAAGCATTCTTTGACACCAGGCTTTTGAAAAACACAAAGCCTATTTATGAGGAGGTGAACAAAAAGTAATGATAAAAATTGCAAACGAATAGCAGTGAAAGTGAAAGTCGCTCAGTCATGTCCGACTCTTTGTGACCCCATGGACTGTATGGTTCATGGGATTCTCCAGGCCAGAATACTGGAGTGGGTAGCCGTTCCCTTCTCCAGGGGATCTTCCCAACCTAGGGATCAAACCCAGGTCTCCCACATTGCAGGCAGATTCATTGGGCAACCCTGACCCTACAGTTAGAATGTTCTCAAAGGCTAGACATCGCTTCCTTAGGCAAGATTTGATAGTACAAAGATGCAGTAACGTTGATGACTTTCTCCAACCAAGCCTTGGCTGCCCCTGGGTTTCCAATCCCAGTGACATTTTAGTTCCTATGGAAGGTTGGTAAGGGTCAAATTGGCTCTTAAGATATCATCTAGCGTGTAATCTTTTTTAGTATTAAAGAATATTAAGTATAGATACTGAGAATGAAATGAATAATTTGCTTTATAAGAGTTTGCTATATTAAAATTACATTAATTAAGGCATGATTTTTCTTTCACTACAAATAATACACAGTTTTCAATATAAAGAAGGTATTGTTAATGTGTACTTATAAAAAAACCGAATGGCTATAGAAAGCTATAGATGGTTTTCAGGAAGCAAATTCTATTTGCTTTGGATATATATATTATACAATTATATATGCATATATATAATTTCAAATAATGAGCTGAATTGAAGCAATGATATGTATTAATGTTCTGACAACATTTACACAGTAAATGTTTGATAGGCTTATTTAAAGAAATGCTTTACTATCAAATATTATATTAAAGCAAGACTAAATTTTGGTTATTTGTTAGAATGACATAACACACTGATCTTGGTATATTTATTCTGCTTTTAACTAGAAGCAGTGCGTGTAACTCTATCTCTTGTGTAATTTTCTTAGTAATCAGATTCTGTAAACAACTCACAAAGTATATTGTAAACAATTCTTAGTAGAAAGAAAATGAAAGGAAAGCAAGATTTCATAAAAAATAAATATTGCTATGTTTGAAAAAGGATATCATCTGAATGTAGAAAACAAACTTATGGTTACTAAGGGGGAAAAAGGAGGAGGGATAAGTTGCGAGATTGGAACAGACATATATACAGTACTATATACAAAATAGATAACTCCTAAGAACCTAACTGTATAGTACAGGAACTCTACTCAATACTCTGTAATGGCCTATATGGGAAAAGAATCTAAAAATGAGTGGATATATGTGTATGCATAACAGTCACTTTGCTGTACAGCAGAAACTAAGATGACATTGTAAATCAACTATATGCCAATAAAAATCAATAAAAACTATATCATCTGATTAAGCAAGGTGTCGCTGCAGCAGTCCTTGAGTGGAGCTCAGCCCTCCTCAGCACTCTTCTTCCAGCCAGGATCTTTCAGATCCCACTGGTCCTTCTTCACTAGAGCCATTACAGCAGATGGGAATGGCCGATCTTTTGTTGCCCCATTTATTTTTACGTGGGAGAACAATACGGATCCATACGAGAACTCAGTTCATTTCTCTACATCTTGTGCTGACCAGTACGCTCAATGGCATGTCCTAAAGCATTTGTGAGCCCTGAACATCAGCATGGCCATAACGATTTATAACAGGAGAAGCCCCAACACTCAGGAACACCACTTTACCTTTTGTGGTTCTAACAGGGTGAGATAATCACAAACAGCTTTGAAAATGATTGGTTATGCTTAATGCTGGACTGGTTACATGAGTGAGCTTTGAAGGCAGAACCCTGTTACATTATTATTAGTAATATTTGATTGGAGTATAGCTGCTTTACAGCTATACTCCAATAGCTGTTTGTTAGTTTCTGCTATACAGCAAAGTGAATCAGCCACACATTGCTTCAGTCACGTCCGACTCTGTGTGACCCGATGGACTGCTTCCCACCAGGCTCCTCTGGCAAGAGAATCCATGGGATTCTCCAGGCAAGAATACTGGAGTGGGTTGCCATGCTCTCCTCCAGGGGATCTTCCTGACTCAGGGGTCAAAACTGTGCTCTTATGTCTAACCTGCAATGGCTAGCAGGTTTTTACTGGGAAGCCCATCCATGTGTGTGCATGTATGTATACATTTATATATATGTGTATATACATATCGCCTCTTTTTGGATTTCTTTCCCATTTAGGTCACTACAGAGCATTGAGTAGAGTTCTCTGGGGCTTCCCAGGTGGTTCAGTGGTAAAGAATCTGCCTGAGAATGCAGGAAAGGTGGGTTTGATCCCTGGGTTGGGAAGATTCCCTGGAGTAGGAAATGGCAACCCACTCTCGTGTTCTTGCCTGGAAAATTCCATGGACAAAGAGCCTGTTGGACTGCAGTCCATGGGGTTGAAAAGAGTTGGACATGACTGAGCAGCTGAGCACACAGAGCACCGAGCTAGACAGTAGAGTCTCATACAATGAGATATCACCTCACCCTGGTCAGAATGGCTATTACTAAAAAAATCTACAAACCATGTATGTTGGAGAGAGAGTGGAGAAAAAGGGAACCCTCCTAAACTGCTGGTGGGAGTGTAAACTGATACATCCACTATGGAGAACAATGGAGAGGTGGGTATTCTTTAAAAACTATAAATAGAATTACCATATGACTCAGCAATTCCACTCCTGGGCATATACCCAGAGAAAACCATCATTCCAAAAGACACATGCACCCCTGTCACATTTATTTCTGTATCCCAGAACTTTGTTTAGTGTTTCCTGCTGGTTACTACTTGAGAAGTAACTGCTTAATGCTGAATGATCTTGCATGAACTAAAACAACATACACTATTTTAAGAGAATTTATCTTCTATTATTTCAGCCTTTAAGAACCTCAGTAAGTACAAGAGGAGTCATTAGAAAAACTGTAAAGATAAAAAGGGACTAAAATCTGACTCTTATTCAAGAGGAAATTATTACTTAGCAGAAGTCACCCACCTTCTCTACAGAAGGGAACAGGGAATAGTTAATGCAAATTCAAGTTAAAAATAGCAACATGTAATTTATGCATAGATTTTTTTTTTCAGCCATCCCTCCTCCAAATATCTTCAGGTTGAATACTTTGGATAAGTGATGTCAGGGGATCCATATGTAGGGCAAATAGCATGTGAAAAAATTCACCGGTTCTATCAAGTTCCTGATGTACTTTTTTTGAAGTTCCTCAAATGATTCTCTTTAGAAGAGAATATCCGTTTTTCAAGGGCTTCACTTGGGCTGGTTGGCCATTCTTGCTGTTCACAGCTGTAGGTCACCTCTCTGCAGTCAGCGAAACCAGCCTCAATCTCACCCTTTATTAAATCTTCAGATAAGGAGACTGAACCCGGGGCCTTGAAGAGTCTTTTGGCTCCTCATTCTGGGAAGACGTGAAACCATCAGAGTAGATCTGGAAGCAGTGAGCTTCTCTCTCTGCATGTTTTCCCCCTTATTCCTCTAAATTACAGCTGTGAGGGCAGGTGAGAGGTTAATTTTTGAAATCCCTTAAATGGCTCAATTTGGGGAGCTCCTGTTCTCCCTAAGCCTTCCCTTGAGAGCCAGCGTGGAGATGCTGCTGCTTTTCCAGGGGATGCTGAGTGGGGCAGGTCCCCACTTTGTTTCTTCTTCTGGATGTGAGCCCCCACTCCCCATGCCAAGAAGTACCCTCTTCTGCCTTAGGGCTTCCGTGGCCGTCCTCCACTGCCTCCTTCTATTGCTTCTCTCCTTCTGATACTTTAAAAGAAAATGAAACAGCAGGACTAGAAGCTAAGAACAAGTCCTTGCCAGAGCCTAGCACAATCAGTTTAAAATGCTGTTATTATTTTTTTTTAAACTGAAATCATTTTAGAAAAAGTCATTGCACGACCTCTGGAATAGATAAATCAGGAAAGATCGGAAGATACTGTCTCAGCTTCTGAGCTCACAGAACCCTGTTATATTTTAGAATAATTTGAAAACCAATTGCTTAGGATACTGAAGAAAGAGAAATTACTGAGGGGAAAATAAATATCAGTAAAAACACTCTGCCTGTTCCCTTAGCCGTTACAAATGTATGGTATAAGGAAATAAGACCAACTGGGGCTATTTTTTTTTTAAACCATTGACTTGCACACTTTTTTAGTGTATGTGTGTGCACTTATTTATTTACTGACCGCACCGCTCAGCTTGTGGGATCTTAGTTCCCTGGCCAGGGACCCGGGCCCACAGCAGTGAAAGTCCATATCTTAACCACTGGACAGCCAGGGAATTCCCTTGGGCTCACTTATGAGAGAGCTTTCTTTGGGTTCTTTCATTTTCCCCATTTATAGTGATGGAGGCATTATGACCTGGGTCAACCAAATAAAAAAAAAAATTGGAGTAGGAAGTCAAAGACTGTGAGTCATACAAAACTATCTCTTTATCAGGATCAGATCCAACAAAAAGAATGATGAACAGGAAATGTCCAATATCACAGTGTGAGGTTAGAGTTAAAGAAACAAGTTCTACTTAAGTGTAACAAGAATAGAATCAACGTCATGGGCTTGTAACAAAGACAGAGAGCATGCCTAGCACACTCCTTCAGTCTCTTGGTTGCGCTTTATCTATGCCTAGCCCTTAGTTTAATGGTCATGTATTGGTTGAAGCTTCTGCCCCAGGAAAATTCAAAATAATGATTTAGGATGGGGAGGCTGGTTCCTCTGTCACCAGCCTCTACGCTGCAACCTAACATCTGTGCAGGTGGGGTCAGTGTCCCTGTGTTTAGCAGGGGAATCATGCCTCCCTTGAGCCCTACTCATCTTTCCCATAAGTTTTTCCTCTGTTGATTTGAAGTAAAGAGCTTGGCTTTTTCAACTACATCAGACTCAAGTCTGTCCATCTGTTAAGAACTGTCAGATTGTGAGCCTCCTCCTTTGGGAAGGAGGAAGAGGAGCATTTCAGCCTGAACAAGAGGGACCAAGGCCCATTTGCCTCCACTAGTCCATCTGCAGGTGTTTTTCAAGCAGTGACTTTTACAACAAAGCTTATCCCTAGCATCAGAGTTGAGTCTCTATAAATGTCCATTGGTAATCACACCAGTGAATTAAAGAACAAGGCCACACAGCAGGGCTGGTAGGGCACACAAGCAGAGGTAACACAACCTGGTTCTAAAAGGAGAGGGTGAGATGTATGGAAAGAGTAACATGGAAACTTACATTACCATATATAAACTAGATAGCTAATGGGAATTTGTCGTATGGCTCAGGAAACTCAAACAGGGACTCTCTATCAATCTAGAGGGTTGGGATGGGGCAGGAGATTAAAAAAAAAAGTTGTAGCTGTATTCTAAAGTTAATGGAAGGGGAAGGGGAAAGGAGGATAGTTTAATTTAGCCAAAATTTTTTACTTTAGAAGAATTGGTTGATTTAAGTCCTACAACCATTTCTAAGCACTAGCTTTCAAATTAGCCAGTTGTTTGAATGAAATGGCGAATTTTCTTCCTTTCCCTCAAGCCAGTCTCACATGGCTACCACCTAAAATCAATGATTAAAAAATGTTTAATAGTAAATAATAAAAAGCAGAAACTGTCAGGTTGGTGACATTTCTGGTCACTCCCAATGAACATCAGTCTTATAGACCATTGAAAGTGAAAGTGAAATTTAGTCGCAAGTTGGTGGGACTCTTTGAGATCCCATGGACTGTAGCATGCCCCACTTCTCTGTCAATGGAATTCTCCAAGCGAATGTACTGGAGTGGGCTGCCATTTCCTTCTCCAGGGATCTTCCCAACCCAGAGATTGAATCTGGGTCTCCTGCATTGTAGGCAGATTCTTTACCAATTGAGTCACTTGGGAAGTCATACAAACTCTTAGGTGACAAAATGAGTTTCAATTTATTAATCAGAAAACTCAATCCTGTGAACAGTCAAAACTTCTGCTGGTTTTGCCATTGGACTTTCTTTCCTGGGTGGTGTCACCATGATGGAGAACACAGGATCAGACAGGAAGGCTGGGGTTTGTGTCTCTTAATCCCATACTCCTAATTATCCCTCCCCCCTCAGTTTCCCCTTTGTTTTCTGTAAGACTAACTCATTCTTAAGAGGGTAAAGGCTGAAGTTTGTAGATGAATCTGGCCTGGCCTCCCCGAGGTCTCTGAACTCTGAACTACATGTAGCTGTGACATTATTAAGCAAGAGGCATCCCTCCTCTGTGCTTCCACATAGAGATGAACCACTCTCAATTATTCCATGGCATGGTTTTCTCCATCAGTCAGAATTTATCTTTCAAAGATGCTTGCTCTGTCACAACTTTACAATCTTAGAGAGGCATGCTGACTGTACCACTTAATCTATTAACTATTCCCTGGGTCTTTCGAGGATCCCTAGTGGCTCAGCCTATAAAGAATCTGCCTGCGATGCGGGAGACCCGGGTTGGATCCCTGGGTCAGGAAGATCCCCTGGAGAAGGAAATGGCAACCTACTCCAGTATTCTTGCCTGGAGAATTCCATGGACAGAAGAGCTCGATGGGCTACAGTTCACGGGGTCGCACAAGAATTGGACACAACTGAGTGACTAATATATATATATATATATATAGGCTTCAATTCAGCATGAAACCTATACTACTCTTTCTGTTTAGTTTTTTGTGTGAATTAACCTAAACTCAACCATCCTTGTGGTGGGAGAGTTTCATATCCAGACGTCAGAGTCTTATATCTTGTCTACTTGTACAATTAGTGTCTCAAATATATGTTTCCTCAGCAAAACTATAAGTGTATCAGGAGAATCAAGGGTGACAGCCTGGTGTGCCAGGGGCAGGATCTGCTTCTCTTGGACCACAACAGTTTTACAAGTAAAGTGTTTGGAGCATCTTCCACAGAAGCAAATGTTGGGACTACAGGACTTGGTGCTCTGAGGACTGGTTAGGAGTTCTACAACCTGAAGCAAGAATGGGAATTTTCTATTCACAACCATTTTAAATAACTCAAGACCTTTTCGTACTGGGGCTGGTGACGTTTGGAAGGAGGGAGTCAGGCAGAGTAGTCACTCTGTTTCTGTCTCGGTCATAAGCAGAGGGTATGAACAGGTAGATGACAGAAGGGCCATGAAAAGATTTTGTCAGTAGATCCATATGTTGAAACAATCGGGAGTGACTTTATCAAAGCAAGCAGATAGCAGATAATCATACTGGGTGAGTAATCTCACTGAGAATGTGGTGACTTAATCCACCAAGGGTTTCTGAAATCCTGAATTCCTAGAGCAGGATCTGTGTTACAGGCTTCAGAGGACAGAGGCAGGAAAAACTCTGAGTCATACGATGGCATTTTTATAATTATTCCAAAGGTTACTCTCAAGTGAAAAAAGAAGTCATTGTTATTATGGTATTCCTAAAATCAGACAGATTCTAAGTCATGAGAGATGCCATCATCTGACATCTAATGTCCCCAAGGATAAAGTAAGGACACTTCCTGTGTGTGAAAGGATTCCCGCCTTTTAATTAACACATGCATCACTTCACATATTTATCTCTCTTTTTTCTTTTTTTGGTGAGAATGTTTACATTTTATTCTCTTGCTGCTGCTGCTGCTAAGTTGCTTCAGTCGTGTCCAACTCTGTGCAACCCCAGAGATGGCAGCCCACCAGGCTCCCCCATCCATGGGATTCTCCAGGCAAGAACACTGGAGTGGGCTGCCATTTTCTTCTCCAATGCATGAGAGTGAAAAGTGAAAGGGAAGTTGCTCAGTCGTGTCTAACTTGTAGCGATCCCATGGACAGCAGCCTACCAGGCTCCTCCGTCCATGGGATTTTCCAGGCAAGAGTACTGGAGTGGGGTGCCATTGCCTTCTTCTAATTACTGTACAACACAGCATTATCAACTCTAGTCACCAAGTTTTTCATCTTACAATGGAAACCTTGTACCCTTTTACCAAGCTCTTCCTAGTTCTCCCAGCCCCCAGCCCTGGCAACTACTCTTCTACCTTCTGTTTCTATGAGTTTGATTTTTTTTTTTAGACTCCGCATGTAAATGATACCATGCAGTACTCTTCTGTGTGTCTGTCTTGCTTATTTAGCATAATTTTCTCCAGGTCCATCCATGTCATTGCACAAGGCAGGATTAAGTTTTTTATTTGATTAAAAAAATAATTAAGGTACTGCTGAAAAAATTCAAGATGTTAATGTGGTAGTAAGTTCAGCTTTATATCTTCTAGGTATCTCTATCTGGAGTCTTATGCACAAAGAATAAATATTCAGAGAAATGTTTCTGAGTTCTGTAGAACTGAATTCTATAAATAAGATTGTAAACCAACAGCATCCTACCCTTGTTTCTTGTTATCTCTGCTTTTCTTTTCCCAAAAACTCTCTCCCTCGACTTTCTAAATGGAGTATAAACCTCACACTTTCTTGGACCTCGGTGGGCTCTCCTGATCATGTTGCTACTGCTGCTGCTGCTGCTAAGTCACTTCAGTTGTGTCTGACTCTGTGCAACCCCATAGACTGCAGCCCACCAGGCTTCCCTGTCCCTGGGGTTCTCCAGGCAAGAACAATGGAGTGGGTTGCCATTTCCTTCTCCAGTGCATGAAAGTGAAAAGTGAAAGTGAAGGCATTCAGTCGTGTCCGACTCTAAGCGACCCCATGGACTGCAGCCCACTAGGCTCCTCCGTCCATGGGATTTTCCAGGCAAGAGTACTGACCTGATCATGTTAGCCCTGATCTATTTTATCTGTGGATTGTAGTTAAGTCAATCTAGGCTTTGTCTCAGCAGAAAAGACACCTGTTCCTAAACTGACAGCTGTGATTGACGTTGTGATTGGTCAGATGAGTTGGCTGGATATTCACTTACGGTGCTTTGGGTTTATAGTGTGAGTACATGTTAAGGCAACATGTCATCATAAAGGCAGCCACAAGTGGATTTGTCCCTACAAATTCATGGGTACACCTGCCAAGGTATATACAAGGTCGAATGTATGGCTTAAGAGAAACAAAGAAACTTAGTTAAGAAAAAAGGGAAGAAGAGGAGATTTTTAAAAATTAATCCAAAACAGATCAACACAGGAGAAAAAAGAACCCTCCTACACTGTTGGTGGGAATGTAAATTGGTGTAGCCACTATAGAGAACAGTGTGGAGGTTCCTTAAACACTAAAAATAGAGCTACTATATGATTCTGTAATTCTACTCCTGGGCATATATCTGGACAAAATTATAATTCAAAAAGATACACGTACCCCAGTGTTTGTTGCAGCACTATTCACAATAACCAAGACATGAAAACAACCTAAATGTTCATCAACAGATAAATGGATAAAGATGTGGTACATGTATATATAATGGAATACTACTCAGTCATAAAAAAGAATGAAATAATGCCATTTGCAGCAACATGGATGGATCTAGAGATGATCATATTAACTGGATTAAGTCAGAAAGAGACAAATATACCATATCATATGTGGAATATACAAAAAATGACACAATTAAACTTATATACAAAACTGAAATGTACCCATAGACATAGAAAACAAACTTATGATTACCAAAATGGAAAGGGAATAGGAAAAATTAGGAGTTTGGGATTAACAGATAGATTATATTATATATAAAATAGATAACCAGCAAAGACCTATGGTATAACACAAGGAATTATGCTCAATATTTTGTAATAACCTACAAGGGAAAAGAATTTGAAAAAGAATACACACACACACACACACACACACACACACACATATATCTGAATCACTTTGCTGTATACCTGAAACTAACACCAGATTATAAATCAATTATACTTCCAAAAAAAACCCCACAAACATAAGATTTAAAAGACAAATAAA
The DNA here is from genome assembly GCA_007570785.1 of Antilocapra americana. Taxonomy (NCBI): domain Eukaryota; kingdom Metazoa; phylum Chordata; class Mammalia; order Artiodactyla; family Antilocapridae; genus Antilocapra; species Antilocapra americana. The sequence continues at coordinate 3,395,264 of ML660812.1, read as the reverse complement.
TCAACTTAAAAACTCATTCTGTTAATCAGACAGTTTCTGCATCTCAACTTTGGTGAGTCTTTGTTCTCATTCCCTACTTAATATCAAAGGTGGAGACTATGTGCTATGAACCAAATTAGAAAATGATTTTGATTGTCATTCACAAAATTCATGATTCTTATGTGCCTTCTCTGTTTCTATAATGGGAAAGCACTGTAATTCTAAAGCAGAGCAAGTCAAGAATGATCTTTTATTCTCATTTGTATTAATAGAATGGAGAGCATCTAAGATGCACCAAAACAAGACTTTGTTTTGTCATGGTGACTGGTGATCAGTACCGTGGTGACTTATGGTTGTAATGATTGGGTGGGCATGAGTGATCTAGGACTTTCTGATAAAAATGTTCATATTCTTCTACAAAAGTCAGGCTAAAAACTTCTAGAAGTGTACATTCCAGCTGATTTCCAAAGCAAAGCAAGTATTCAAGTGTCTGAATTTCATGTAATGTGTCCGTATCCTGTAACACAAATCGATACCCCATTTTCACTGACTAGTTTGTTTCAAGAGCTGAGCTGCCTGGTGTTGAGATATTTATTCAATTAAGACAAAATGCTGAAAGGAATCAGGTCAAGTCTTTAATCACAGCTCTAGAATAAGCCAAGAGGCTAAATGGAAAGACACACCAGTCTCTGCAGTGTTCTATCTTCCCTGGTATGTGCACCCTGGTGCAGGAGAGCAGCTTCCCTACACAGAAAGGCTTTGTAACTGCCTATGATTGGACCTGAAAAATTCCATGTAGTTTTTTAGCCAACTGCTATATCTGGCTAGTAGGATGCTTTATTTCTGGGCTCTGTGACATAGTGGTGACAAACAAAATCAAACTAGTTGATGACAAAGAGGAATTTACAGGAAGGGTATTGGAACATTTTAAGCAATGGAAAGAAGAGGATGAATAATTCAAATATGAGAAGGACAGTGATATTGGTGAGTTCTGGCAGCCAGGAATCTCCTCTCACTCACCTCTTCCTTGTAGGAATTAGGATTATTCTCTCATTGTGGACTGGCTGCCTTAGGCACAATGAGAACTTTATTGGAAAGCTAATGAGGTGCCTCAGGTAATCAAAGGAATATGACTTTTAGCAACATTGCAATTTCATATATGCAATTCCACCACTAGTGTTACCTTTTGAAGTTCTAGTTAAAAAAAAAAAAGCTAGAGAACAACTCTGATTGGCTCCTATCTGGATCAATCACTGTGAATGTGACCAATCAATGTATTCCCATTATGGAGATTTGGCCATTGGGCTCCACCTTGTCTATTGGGCATCATTTCCAGAGAAGGAATTATCAGCCAGAAAAGGGCATAGAAGACATCTGTTTAAATACATGAGAAGAAATGTCACTTTGGTCTTATGTCTAAGGGTGTAAAGAGAAGAAGAATGATGAGAAAACGGAGCAAACAGATTTTCATCTGCCAAATAACTTGTTTTATAAGTAGAGGAAACACCAAGAGTAACTACATGGTTCAGTAACTTTTTTTTATAATTTATCGGCCAGTGTTTTTTTCAGCTCTTATTTTCTTCTCCTTTATACGCACACACACTACTGTGCAAGTCTGAGAATACAAAGTGAATGAAAGATGAGGTTTCTGTTCTTTAAAAAATTACATTTCCTCTATTCCTCTTTTACATTCAGCATACTAAAATTTTAGTTGATTAGCCAATTTGGAACCAGTCTGTTGTTTCATATCCAGTTCTAACTGTTTGCTTTTTGACCTGCATACATATTTCTCAGGAGGCAGGTAAGGTGGTCTAGTATTCCAATCTCTTAAAGAATTTTCCAGAGTTTGTTATGATCCACAGAGTCAAAGGCTTTGGCACAGTCAATAAAGCAGAAGTAGATGTTTTACTGGAACTCTCTTGCTTTTTCGATGATCCAACGGATGTTGGCAATTTGATCTCTGGTTCCTCTGCCTTTGCTAAATCCACCTTGAACATCTGGAAGTTCATGATTCACGCACTGTTGAAGCCTGGCTTGGAGAATTTTGAGCATTACTGTGCTAGCCTGTGAGATGAGTGCAATTGTGCAGTAGTTTGAGTATTCTTTGGCATTGCCTTTGGGATGGGAATGAAAATTGACCTTTTCCAGTCCTGTGGCCACTGCTGTGATGGCATCCAGTCTCATCACTTGATGGCAAATAGATGGGGAAACAATGGAAACACTGAGAAACTTTATTTTCTTGGGATCCAAAATCACTGCAGATGGTGACTGCAGCCATGAAATTAAAAGACACTTGCTCCTTGGAAGAAAAGCTATGACTAACCCAGAGAGCATATTAAAAAGCAGAGACATTACTTTGTCAACAAAGGACTGTCTGGTCAAAGCTATGGTTTTTCCAGTAGTCATATATGGATATGAGAGCTGGACTATAAAGAAAGCTGAGTGCCAAAGAATTGATGCTTTTGAACTGTGGTGTTGGAGAAGACTCTTGAGAGTCCCTTGGGCAGCAAGGAGATCCAACCAGTCAATCCTAAAGGAAATCAATCCTGAATATTCATTGGAAGGGCTGATGCTGAAGCTGAAACTCCAATATTTTGGCCACCTGATGCGAATAATTGACTCATTTGAAAAGACCCTGATGCTGGGAAAGATTGAAGGCGGGAGGAGAAGAGGACGACAGAGGATGAGATGGTTGGATGGCATCACTGACTCAATGTACATGAGTTTGAGTAAGCTCTGGGAGTTGGTGATGGATAGGGAAGCCTTGAGTGCTGCAGTCCATGGGATTGCAAAGAATTGGACACGACTGAGCGACTAAACTGAACTGAGCCCATATCACTAATTCAGTAATAAGGGATCAAACCTCCTGCATTAGAAGGAAAAGTCTTAACCAATGGATCACCAGGGAAGTCCCCCAAGTGTAGTTCTAGTTCATGTGAGATGACAGCTGATGCTCACATAAATTAAAGTTTCATTGCAGTTCACGATGACTATTTGGTTCTTTATTTGTTGATACACTGTCTCATTCCAGTACCCACTGGAGATGAGCTAACTGTAGTATCATAAGATAACCACTTAATAAACAACTCTCTTTCATGAGACTCACCAAGTGCTCTCTGGCCAAGAATCACGTTTACTCCATGAAACTCCTTCTCTGAAGATGCCTCTTTCCAGCTTTATTTTACTTTCCAATCTAGAAAAAGGCAAAGCTTCCTGAGAAATGGTCTACATCCTTTTTCTCTCACTCAAGAAACTGAAAATCTGTCTCTCTGGCCTCTTTGAGGGAAACATGTAATTGATCGTCCAATGCAATTTGAGTTGTTCTCTATTTCCAAGTGGTTCTAGACTCATCAGTGTGATGCCCCTTCTGTGTGTCTCCTGATATCAAACATGGATTTTTTTTTATTGCTGGGCATCTGATCTCATTTTAACCTACTTTCCTACCTTGTCTGGCCTCCAGGGGTGACGCATCACAGGACCCCAAAACTTCCCATTTGGGGAGTGAGTATCAAGTTATCTTTCTAAGGCTCATAGAATCCCTTAGGACTTCAGTGTCCACCACCATGTTTCTTGAAAAAAAATTATAATTATGCTATAATTTTTATCAAATTGTTGACATTCTGGGAAACATTTTAATTTTTAAAATTTTTGGCCATGCCACATGGCATGGGGGATCTTAGTTCCCTGACTAGGGATTGAACTTGTACCTCCTGCACTGGAATGCAAAGTCTTAATCACTGGACTACCAGGCAAGTCCCAGGAAACAATATTTTTATGTTCCCATGAGATAATAACACTACTTCATATGCACTGCAGAAAGGCAGAGAGCATAGATCTGTGGGTGAAAAAATGTCACCTGCTATATCAATAAACAAAGGGTGTTACAGCCCTTAAGCCATTAGCCACTGCAGTCACCCCTGAATGTGCACCCTGAGCGGATTCAGGATTGAGAAAAGCAGGACACTGGTCCTAGATAGTCCAGTCCAGTTCAGTTACTCAGTCGTGTCTGACTCTTTGCAACTTCATGGGCTGCAGCATGCAAGGCTTCCCTATCCATCACCAACTCCCAGAGCTTACTCAAACTCTTATCCGTGAGTCAGTGATGCAATCCAACCATCTCATCCTCTGTCGTCCCCTTCTTCTCCCACCTTCAATCTTTCCCAGCATCAGAGTCTTTTCAAATGAGTCAGTTCTTTGCATCAGGTAACCAAAGTATTGGAGTTTCAGCTTCAACATCAGTCCTTTAAATGAATATTCAGGACTGACTTCCTTTAGGATTGACTGGTTGAATCTCCTTGCCACCAAAGGGACTCTCAAGAGTCTTCTCCAACATCACAGTTCAAAAGCATCAATTCTTTGTCGCTCAGCTTTCTTCATAGTCCAGCTCTCATATCCATACATGACTACTGGAAAAACCATAGCCTTGACTAGACAGACCTTTGTTGACAAAGTAATGTCTCTGCTTTTTAATATGCTCTCTGGGTTAGTCATAGCTTTTCTTCCAAGGAGCAAGCATCTTTTAATTTCATGGCTACAGTCACCATCTGCAGTGATTTTGGAGCCCCCCAAAATAAAGTCTGTCACTATTTCCACTGTTTCCCCATCTATTTGCCATCAAGTGATAGGACCAGATGCCATGATCTTAAAACTTAGGTTTTAAGATTGAGTTTTTTAGGTTTTTAGGTTGAGTTTTAAGCCAACTTTTTCACTCTCCTCTTTCAATTTCATCAAGAGGCTCTTTAGTTCTTCACTTTCTGCCATAAGGGTGGTGTCATCTGTGTTAAGGTGCTTATCAAAGGAATGACTTCAATGAACCTAGCACTAAATTCATTAACTTGAGATGTCTGTTTTTCTTCAATTAACAGTAATCTTTTGATGGTCTGTCTACCTGGTTTTTTCTTTTTTTGCAAAAACTGCTATATGTCTTGACTCCTTTACCTCTTTGGAGCGGTCTCTCAGAGTGATGTAAGAGGCTGCCTTAGGGCTTAATTCCTCAATATGTTTGCCAAATAAATACAATTCTCAGCTTTGAAGTTGTGCTTTTTTTTTTCCCCTCCAGTTGACAGGTCAATAAGGTAAGTTTTTCTGTTTCTCTAGTTTCCTGTCTGTGAAATGACAGAAGTGCCGATCTCACAGGTTCCAGGGAGGATTTAATGATCCACAGCAAGTGTTTAGAACCCTGCTTGAACACATCAGGTACCCAGTGTCAGTTCTGTGACCAGCCCTGGAATTCACCTCTGTGAGGTAGCGGAGGGGAGAACACTGCACTCCGGGTGAAGCATCTCGGTTTCTGCTGAAATCCTGAGTCTTCACTTTTGGGGCAAAACACTTCCTTTCTGTGTCTTTGAATGCCAGAGTGGATTCACATCAGCTGCTTTAGCTAGATGACAGGGATGATGTGATAAAATAAGATTGTTGTTGTTGTTCAGTCACTCAGTCATGTCTGATTCTTTGTGACCCTATGGACTGCAGCATGCCAGGCTTCCCTGTCCTTCACCATCCCACATAATGAAAACAGTCTATACAGGAGAACCTGTTCATGGGTTCTGCAAACATGGGTTCTGCGAACATGACTGTATGCAGATAGGGTAATGGGTCCCAGCAGAAAGGGATCTGGGTGTGGCTTTCTTGGCAAAAGAGAAGCCATTGTAGGCTTGTGCCATTTTATGACCTAAACCTGGTCACAGTGCCTGACTTGCAGAAGAATAGGTCTCAGTAGTTAATGATTTTAGGGGAACAAAAGAATGTAAGAACATACAGTTATTATCAGGCCAGGGAAAGAACTGTCCTGGGGGCGATAAATTAGCTGTAAAAACTCCCAGTTCTGTTTCAAAGGTAAGGACTAGCCTGAAGGACATTCTTGAACTGTTTTGCAGGACCCAGCCTCTACCTTGTGCAATCAACCAGATTAACCAGAGCCTAAGGAATGATGATGCTGACCTTTGCTGACCCTTGCAGCTTCACTTTCCTAGAATCTGGACCCTCAGTGTCTGCCCCAATTCAATGCTGAATTCTTCTCTGTCTAAGCCCCTTCATGAATATGCATGTACCCTTCGCTTAAAACATCCCCCATTCTGCAGTTTGGGGAGACACAGCTTTAGGAAATATCCCTGGTGTTCCCCTTACTCAAAAAAAATTTTTTTATACAAGTTTGTTACTTATTTTTTAACTGTATGCATACTCTATTCCCTTGGGCTTCCCTGGTGGCTCAGTGGTGAAGAATCTGCCTGCTAATGCAGGAGACACAGGTTTGATCTCTGGGTCAGGAAGAGTCCCTGGAGAAGGAAATGGCAACCCACTCCAATGTTCTTGCCTGGGAAATACAATGGACAGAAGAGCCTGATGGGCTGCAGTCCATGAGGTCACAGAGTCAGACCTTGCTTAGTGACTAAACAATACTTCATTCTCTTACATGTTGCAAGTAATAAATCCCTCTTTCTCTTGTTCTTTGGGTTGGTAGTGTCTTTTGGCTCAATAGCCACCAAGAGGTGAATTCAGTTTGGGGGTACCATTATTATAATTTGTCTTTTGTGGTTTGGTTCCCTCATATAATTTTGATGCCAATTCTGATATGTGGGTTTTCCAACACCACCAAGCAACTCTCCAACATCAGCTGGGTGTCCTACAGTTTAACTCAGTTCTGACACTCAGTTCAGTTCAGTTCAGACACTCAGTTGTGTTCAACTCTTTGCGACCCCATGAATAGCAGCACACCAGGCCTCCCTGTCCATCACCAACTTCATCGAGTTGGTGATGCCATCAGCCATCTCATCCACCTGTCGTCCCCCTCTCCTCCTGTCCCCAGTCCTTACCAGCATCAGGGTCTTTTCCAATGAGTCAACTCTTCACATGAGGTGGCCAAAGTATTGGAGTTTCACCTTCAACATCAGTCCTTCCAATGAAGGCCCAGGACGGATCTCCTTTAGGATGGACTGGTTGGATCTCCTTGCAGTCCAAGGGACTCTCAAGAGTCTTTGCCAACACCACAGTTCAAAAGCATGAATTCTTTGGTGCTCAGCTTTCTTCACCATCCAACTCTCACATCCATACATGACCACTGGGAAAACCATAGCCTTGACTATATGGACCTTTGTTGGCAAAGTAATGTCTCTGCTTTTCAATATGCTATCTAGGTCGGTCATAACTTTCCTTCCAAGTAGTAAGCATCTTTTAATTTCATGGCTGCAATCACCATCTGCAGTGATTTTGGAGCCCAAAAAAGTCTGACACGGTTTCCACTGTTTCCCCATCCATTTCCCATGAAGTGATGGGACCAGATGCCATGATCTTAGTTTTCTGAATGTTGAGCTTTAAGCCAACTTTTTCACTTTCCTCTTTTACTTTCATCAAGAGACTTTTTAGTTCCTCTTCACTTTCTTCCATAAGGATGGTGTCGTCTTCATATCTGAGGTTATTGATATTTCTCCTGGCAATCTTGATTCCAGCTTGTGCTTCCTCCAGCTCAGTGTTTCTCATGATGCACTCTGCATATAAGTTAAATAAGCAGGATGACAATATATAGCCTTGACGTACTCCTTTTCCTATTTGGAACCAGTCTGTTGTTCCATGTCCAGTTCTAACTGTTGCTTTCTGACCTGCATACAGGTTTCTCAAGAGGCAGGTCAGGTGGTCTGGTATTCCCATCTCTTAAAGAATTTTCCGCAGTTTGTTTTGATCCACACAGTCAAAGGCTTTGGCATAGTCAATAATGCAGAAATAGATGTTTTTCTGGAACTCTCTTGCTTTTTCGATGCCTATGTGGAAATAGCATCAGATCTCCCCAGGTTGAGGGCTCCCACACTTCACATGTATCTCAGTCCAGGTTGCTACCTGTGCTTCTGACAAATGGCTGTAAATCACACCACCACCCTGTCTTTGGGTCCCGTTAGTTGACTAGAGTGGGTCACTGGACAAGGAAATGGCAACCCACTCCAGTATTCTTGCCTGGAGGATCCCAGGGACGAGGGAGCCTGGTGGGCTGCCGTCTGTGGTGTCTCACAGAGTCGGACACGACTGAAGTGACTTAGCAGCAGCAGCAGCAGCACAGTGGGTCACAGAACTTAGAGAAGTATTTTACTTCCTAGATTACTGGTTTGTCATCAAAGGCTATAACTTAGGGACAGCCAGATGGAAGAGATGCACAAGGCAAGTGATCGGGAAGGAGGTAAGGAATTTTCAGGCCCTCTGGGTGTGTACCACTCTACCCAGATCTCCAGGTGTTCACCAACCCGGAAATTCTCTGAACCCATCCTTTTGGGGTTTTATGACATAGGCATGATTGATTAAGTCATTGGCTGTTGGCAATCAATTAAATCTCCAGCACTGCTCCCCTCTCCCAAGGTCAAGGGCTTAAGAATGCAAGTTCCAACCCTCCAATCACAGGGTTGGCACCTCAGGCAACTAGCTCCCATCCTTAGCTGTGGCCCCAAAGTCACTTCATTAACACAAACTCAGGTGTGATTGAAAGGAGTTTGTTATGAATAATAAGACATCTTTATTACTCTCATCACTTAGGAAATTCCAAGGATTTTAGGAGTTCTGTCCCAGGAACAAGGATGAAGACCATATGTATACTCCTTTTTATAAATCACACCTTATTTTACCCGCCTCTAAAATCTCCCTTTAATGATGAAGTCTCTCATTTAACTGATGCTAGTTTGAGTCTGGTGTCTTATTATCTGCAACCACAGGAACACTATTACATGTAAGTGACATGATTGGATTGTACATCACACTTGCAGCAGTGTGGGCATGAATGGGGAGACGGGGGTGGGGGACAGTGGGAGGGGGCTGTGACAGCAGTGTTGCTTATAAACGGGGAGAAGAGGGACAATCTGGGAGATATTTAGCATATGATAAGTCTTCATGTAAGTATTTATTTTATCCTGATAGCAAAAATGAGGTTTCTGGATCAGCAGCAGACCTATCTTTATCCTATGCTTCATTTCATCCTCTGGGGGTGGGGGAATGTGATGAAGATACATACCACTTCACACATATGAAAGGAGGTCTGTGGGAGAGGAACCCTTGAACTAAGAATTTTGGAGCTTTTAAAACAATCCTTTTTGGGAAGAGAAAGAAAGGTCCCTTTATGTTGTAATGAATGTAAATGAAGATCAATGAAAGAATGGCTCCAGGGGAGATAAATCTGTAAATCTCTCTGGAGTAATTCACTCTGTCCTCCAAGGAATGGTTATATTCACTTAGCCTTAGACCCAGGATGCCAGTAAATTATGCTCAGAAAGCCCTGACCAGCCAGAAACATAAAGATTCACATGGTTTCCTGACAGCAGGTGAAATTGATAGGGTGTGATTCTTGAACCCGGGTGGTGAGGCTGAAAGAGGTTTGGAGGGTGACCCTGAGGTTTCTGGCTGGGGAAATTGTATACGGTGAGGCTTTATACTGGGGTGGCAGATAAAGGAGGAAATTAGGAGAATTTGACTTTTTCTTTTTTTGGGTGAGGGGCAGGCAGGGAGGTTCATGAGATGATGTATGATGATTACATTTTGGGACAAGTTGGTTTAGGTGTTTGAGGGTCATCTGGATGGAGACGCATGGGCAGCAATTGGAAACTAAGTCTGAATTCCAATAGCAGATTGGGCTGCAGACACAGCCATGGGAATCCTTCACAAACAGTGCTCTGAAATGCCCATAGATGTCACAAGAAGGGGAATAGAATAGAAGGGGAATATGTAGTATGTGAGTGGGACAGAGGACAGAGCCTAGGGTTGTCAGTCAGTCAGTTTGTCGCTCAGTCGTGTCTGACTGTTTGCGACCCCATGAATGGCAGCATGCCAGGCCTCCCTGTCCATCATCAACTCCCGGAGTTTACCCAAACTCATGTCCATTGAGTCGGTGATGCCATCTAACCATCTCATCCTCTGTCGTCCCCTTCTCCTCCTGCCTTTAATCTTTCCCAACATCAGGGTCTTTTCGAGTGAGTCAGCTCTTTGCATCAGGTGGCCAAAGGGTTGTCAACATCTAGATTTTTGACAGTGTGAATGAAGCAGATAAGAGCACTGGTCACGTGTCTTAGGCACATGCTGCTCAGCCTGGGGGGCTGTTATTGACTGTGTTTGCCCTTTCCAGCTGCAAATCTAGAGCAGGACTGCTAGCCTAACAAAGGGGAAATCCATCATTCTCAGAGCTGCCCAACAGAAGGCGCTACCAAACTGTGACATATCTTCACAATTTCTAAGGTAGTGATTTACAAGCCTAACGATCAATATATCAGAATCAGCTGGGGGAAGTGTTTTGTTGTTGTTGTTGTTTTCTTTCTGTTTTGTTTTTTAGTATCAGTGTCAGGTTTCCCCTGCAGAAATTTTGATTCTGGTTGGTCTGTGGTGAGATCCAGATACTTGAGCATGTTTTCCAGCTCCTAGATGATGCTTCTGCGCCTCTGGGTTTGAGTGCCACTGTTCTCAGTTTACAAGCATATGAGCGGCTAAATTAAGGAATGAAGAGCCTGCTACTGTGTTTTGCAAAGGGATTTACCTTTGTGGCCACTAGCAAATAAGTTATAGTAATTGGGCACCTACCCCGAAGTTATTGCTTTGTAGGCGTGTCCTTACACGTTGCAAGACCATCATGTAAGGAGGCTGTATTTTCACTGAGCCTCCTGGTTTACATCAAATATTTGGCAAATCACCTTAATTGGACAAAGAGAGGGATCACTCAGCTGAAGCATGTGGGAAGCAGTAAGCACGGGGTAAGACCCTGCTGTTTTGTTCTCATTTTCCTAAAAACTAGCTGAGAAGCTGCTGGTACAACAACAACAACAACAACAACAACAAAGATCACTGTCACAGGCAGTATAGAAGCAGGATTAGGAAACTACAAGATTAAAGGATAATTAGGAAGAGCAACAATTTATACTTTTACCAGAGCTTGCATTTTATAAGGAACTTTATTTTTTAATTAATTATTTCAGTTGGAGGCTAATTATAATATTGTAGTGGTTTTTGCCATACATTGACATGAATCAGCCATGGGTGTACAAACATTCATTGTCCTTTCTTTAACTCAACTTCCTCTTTTCCTCCTCCTGAGAGATTAGGCAGTGCAGGTACCCTTCTACAACCTTTGAAGTTGGTCACTTATCTGATTCCTGGAGCTAGGTGTTCTGTGCCCAAATCCAGGGTTCTCTCTGTGACCCTGGAATTTTATTCATCAGTATGGCTTACAATGCTGCATACTCCGGTAATGTTTGCACATGGCATGTAAACAGATGGCAGAGGGTGCAGATGAGCTGCCAGAAAGAGCAGCAGATGGAGGAGCCATCTGAGGAGGTGGACGCATACAGGCTAGGTGTCAGGAGACAAGGCTCTGTCTCGTTCTATGACCTGAGTGTCTGTGTCCTCCCCAGATTCATATGTTGGAATCCTAGAGCCCAAGGTGATGATGGCATTAGGAGGTGGGACCTTCAGGGTGATGAGGTCATGAGGGTGGAGCCCTTATGGAGGAGGCCCCACAGAGCTCTCTCTATCCTTGTCCACACTGTGAGGATGTGATAAGAAGATGTCAGCTGTGAATCAGAGGGTCCTCATCCCATCATGCTGGGGGCCCTGATCTTGGACTCGTGGTCTCTGGAACTGTGAGAAATAAATGTTTATTGTTTATAAGGCATCCAGTCTATGGTATTTTGTGAAGCAGCCAGAACAAACAAAGTCACCCCATGTGGTCCCTTACTGCCTGTGTGGGGAGGTCACTTCAACACTCTTGGCTCCAATTCCTCCTGTGTGAGATTACCAAGGCTCTTTCATGTTCCACATTCTTAGCGGCTCTAATGACTGTTCATTCTACTGAGGGGAAACAGTCTTATAGGAATTATTAGCTGCTTTTGGGTACCAGAACACCAGCATTAAACAAGTCACAATCTCTGTAAAGAATTATAAAAACTTTTATCAGAGATTTTGGTGTGTATTTATATCACAGCTTCAAAAATATAGTTTTGAGGGGGGCAGGAAAGGGGATTGAAATTTCCACTTCATCTAAAGAAGTTGCAAACTTCCAGTTAAAAAATTAAAAAGTCATGGGGATATAATATACAGTATCATGACTATACTTAATAATGCTATACTGCATATTTGAAAGTTGCTAAGAGAGTGGATCTTGAAAGTTGTTATCACAAGAAAAAAATTCTCTGCCTCTGTATGGTGACAGATGTTGACTAGACTTATTTGTGGTGATCACTTTGCAATATATACAAGTACAGAATCATCATGTTGTACACCTGAAAATAATATAATGGTAATAAAATTAAAATAATATATAATAATAATACTGTATATATAAGGTTGTATGTCATATAATGTTGTATGTCAATTATAGCTCAATTAAGAAAAACTCTAAAGACCAAAAAGAAAAAGAAATTGTGGGACTCTGAAATAGTTGAAAAATCACCACACATTTCTATCTGTAACTATTCATTTTTATCTCCTTGTCCTCCAAATATAGAGGTCTGCAAAAGTAAAATTCAAAGGGATGAACATGAGAAATCATATATCGAGTTTATTGTACTTGTGGCTTGATTAGTTTTAGATTTTATGCTCTATTTCCTTTTTGGTTCTGGTTTCATTTTCTTGGACACTCTGCCTCACTGTTTTAGCATTATCTGTATTAGTTTATACTAAATAGAGTTCCCTAAAGTACCAGGTCTGTTGTTTAAATAATGTTATATATCTCCTGGCATGGTTTAGCACACATAAATTCATTTCTTTCATAAATTCCTCCCCAGTCTTATTATCTGATTCAGCAAAGAAGTCACTCCATGATTGATCAGCGAGTGAAGTTCCAAGATGCATCTTCATTGTTTCAGTTACATTAATTAATCATTAATGTAAAAAACTCTCAACAAATGTTTATGCTTTTGTCACTTGCAATAGGCTGGCTCTGACTGAAATCAACAAAAGCATTCTGAGAGAATCAATTATCAAATGGAATTTATAATTATGTGTTTTATTATCATTTGTAATGCATTCCTGACATTGTACAGGAGACAGGGATTAAGACTATCCCCATGGAAAAGAAATGCAAAAAGGCAAAATGGCTGTCAGAGGAGGCCTTACAAATAGCTGTGAAAAGAAGAGAAGCAACAAGCAAAGGAGAAAAGGAAAGATATTCCCATCTGAATGCAGAGCTCCAAAGAATAGCAAAGATAGATAAGAAAGCCTTCCTCAGCGATCAATGCAAAGAAAAAGAGGAAAACAGAATGGGAAAGACTAGAGATCTCTTCTAGAAAATTAGAGATACCAAGGGAACATTCATGTAAAGATGGGCTCGATAAAGGACAGAAATGGTATGGACCTAACAGAAGTAGAAGATATTAAGAAGAGGTGGCAAGAATACATAGTAGAACTGTACAAAAAAGATCTTCATGACCCAGATAATCACGATGGTGTGCTCACTCACCTAGAGCCAGACATCCTGGAATGTGAAGTCAAGTGGGCCTTAGAAAGCATCACTACGACTCAGGTGGACGGAACTGGAGCCTATTATCCAGAATGAAGTAAGCCAGAAGGAAAAACAACAATACAGTATACTAACGCATATATATGGAATTTAGAAAGATGGTAACCAGAACCCTGCATGCAAGACAGCAAAAGGAACGCAGATGTATAGAACAGACTCGTGGACTCTGTGGAAGAGGGCCAGGGTGGGATGATATGGGAGAATGGCATTGAAACATGTTAATTACCATATGTGAAATCAATCGCCAGCCCAGGATTGATGCTCGGGGCTGGTGCACTGAGGTGTCCCAGGGGGAGGGAATCGGGAGGGAGGAGGGAGGGGGGTTCTGGAGGGGGAGCATATGTAAACCCATGGCGGTTTCATGTCATTGTATGGCAAAACCAACACAATAAAGTAAAGAAAATTTAAAAAAATAAAAAATAAAAAAAATTTAAAAATATCAATTTAATAATAATAATAATAAAGCATCACTACGAACAAAGCTAGTGGAGGGGATGAAATTCCAGTTGAGCTATTTCATTCCTGAAAGATGATACTGTGAAAGTACTTCACTCAATATGCCAGCAAATTTGGAAAACTCAGTAGTGGCCACAAACTGGAAAAAGTCAGTTTTCATTCCAATCCCAAAGAAAGGCAATGCCCAAAGAATGCTCGAACTACCACACAATTGCACTCATCTCACTCGCTAGTAAAGTAATGCTCAAAATCTCCAAGCCAGGCTTCAGCAATACGTGAACTGTGAACTTCCAGATATTCAAGCTGGTTTTAGAAAAGGCAGAGGAACCAGAGATCAAATTGCCAACATCAATTGGATCATCGAAAAAGCAAGAGAGTTCCAGAAAAACATCTATTTCTGCTTTATTGACTATGCCAAAGCCTTTGACTGTGTGGATCAAAATGAACTGTGAAAAATTCTTTAAGAGGTGGGAATACCAGACCATCTGACCTGTCTCTTGAGAAACCTGTATGCAGGTCAGAAAGCAACAGTTAGAACTGGACATGGAACAACAGACTGGTTCCAAATAGGAAAAGGAGTACGTCAAGGCTGTATATTGTCACCCTGCTTATTTAACTTATATGCAGAGTACACCATGAGAAACGCTGGGCTGGAGGAAGCGCAAGCTGGAATCAAGATTGCCGGGAGAAATATCAATAACATCATATATGCAGATGATACCACCCTTATAGCAGAAAATGAAGAACTAAAGACTCTCTTGATGAAAGTCAAAGAGGAGAGTGAAAAAGTTGGCTTAAAGCTCAACATTCAGAAAACTAAGATCATGGCATCTGGTCCCATCACTTCATGGGAAATGGATGGGGAAACAGTGGAAACTGTGTCAGACTTGTTTTGGGCTTCAAAATCACTGTAGATGGTGATTGCAGCCATGAAATTAAAAGACGCTTACTCCTTGGAAGGAAAGTTATGACCGACCTAGATAGCATATTGAAAAGCAGAGACATTACTTTGCCAACAAAGGTCCATATAGTCAAGGCTATGGTTTTCCCAGTGTTCATGTATGGATGTGAGTGTTGGATGGTGAAGAAAGCTGAGCACTGAAGAATTCATGCTTTTGAACTGTGGTGTTGGAGAAGACTCTTGAGAGTCCCTTGGACTGCAAGGAGATCCAACCAGTCCATCCTAAAGGAGATCCGTCCTGGGCATTCATTGGAAGGACTGATGTTGAAGGTGAAACTCCAATACTTTGGCCACCTCATGCGAAGAGTTGACTCATTGGAAAAGACCTTGATGCTGGGAAGGATGGGGGCAGGAGGAGAAGGGGATGACAGTGGATGAGATGGCTGGATGTTATCACCAATTCAATGGACATGGGTTTGGGTAGCCTTCGGGAGTTGGTGATGGACAGGGAGGCCTGGCGTGCTGCAGTTCATGGGGTCGCAGTGTCAGACACGACTGAATGACTGAACTGAGCTGAACTGAATGCATTTTTAATTTAAATGCATTCATTTCCAGAGTGCAGGCCATGTATGAGACACACCACTGATTCTAGCTGAGTGACCTCAATTACTTAACCTCAAGCCTCCATTTAGTTGGGTGAAAAATAAAGAATAAACCCCACAAGATTTTGACAATTGAATGCATTATTGTTTCCAACATAATGTTTCCAGGTAGGGACTCAACAAACATCAGCCAGATCTCACTCATCTCACCTGGGAGACAGAAGCAGCGCCAGGGACATCTTCTATGCGCACTCACCTGTCTTTCCAGAAGAGAGCTGTTTGTCTAGTCTCCTTAAGAGGCAGGTGAAAACTCACCACTAGGTGGCAGAAGCAAGGTGCCTTTGACAGCTTTAGTTCTTCAGGCAATATAAGTGACCTGGAACTCTGTGATAAGATACACTGTTTAAAGTCCACACAGTTAGGGTGCCCTTTCCAGACAGTTCTAGTCAGGTGCATAAAGTTGGCCCCCTGAGCAAAAACATTAGCCTCCGAGCCTCTTTTTGGATCAGTGTAAGATGAGTGAGCTTCATCTTTGGCAGAATCAATTTCCCTTTGGCAAATACACGGCCTTGTCTTTCTAGGAACAGTGTTTCATGCTTATGGCTGGCTGCTGCTCACTTTTCATTATCCTGCCTAATGAGAAGGAATCAGGAAAGACCGGCTCCCCTAGTCTTCCTGCTGAATCTCACATCATTAGTACTGACAGGTAATGTGTTACACAGGTAACATGCACTGTAAATGAAGTTCTTCACACTAATGGTTTAAGGAGAGTATGACTGTGGCAGCACCGAAGGTTGAGCTGCCAGTGGGTGGGGACCTCTTGGCATTCCCCCATCACCTATGTCTGCCCTAGTATTCTTCCAGAGGCCCCTTCTTGGAGGGTAATGGACAAATGGTGCTTACCTGGAGTCTTAATGGTGTTTGCCAGGGTTCACCTGCCACCTACTGATGAGAATGTTCACTTCTAAACAGTCCCTGACTTGTTAAACCACAGACTCCCATCTGTTCAGATACTTCAAAACACTGTCAGGGAATCTCTCAACCATTTTAAAAGCAAAATACTAAACATTGACATTTGAGAATTAAAACCATAAAAATCAGCTTGACTTGTTTTCTGTCTTGTGGAATTCATGACTGAAGATTTTATAATGAAAATAATCACTGATTTGTTCTATATTGATGATTCCACAAATAATTTTGATGAATAGTTTCACACATCTGGGATGGTTCTGGTCATCTGAATGACATCTTTTTGATGCTGGATAAATACTGAAAAAAAAAAAGAACACACCAGTTTCTTGTAAAGTATGGAAACACAATAAAATGCTGCCTTGTTTTCTCGAATGAAACTGAACAGCAAGGTGGGCTTCTAGGATTTAACCATTCTGTCAATTCCTAGGTGTTTTATGTGTTAGCTTCTTTTGTTTAATTTTTACTAGTGTATAGTTGATTTATAACATTGTGATAGTTTCAGGTGTACAGCAAAGTTATGTATAGATATAGATATATATACACACATATATAGATATATCCATTCTTTTTTAGATTCTTCTCCTAGAGTATTGAGAAGAGCTCCCTGTGCTACACAGTAGGTCCTTACAGTTTTCTGTTTTCTATTCAGTAGTGTGTATATGTCAATCCCAATCTCCCAATTTCTCTCTCCCCACCATATGTCAGTCTTTGAATGTAAGTCCAACAACTGGCCTTTCAGATTGCCAAGGAGTGACAAGAGAATTCTTCGTGGCAGCTCTATAACCAATAATGGCTAGGAACGAATGAAAAGGACCACAAGATAGGTTGTTTTTCTTCAGAGTTTATTCTGAGTTTTCATTTTTGGATAATCAAGCAGCTCTTTAAGGAGAATGCACAGAAGAGTCATTCTGGCACTTTTGGATAGTACATAAGACTTGTTTAATAGTCACATTCAGTCTACCTGCTCAGCCCATACTCCGTGTTTGGTGAGCAAGATCAGCCCATAGGATTTCAGAATTAATACGTAACCGTATATACAAACAGCCAATAAAACCATAATGGTGCTTAGTGGTCAAAGGGGTGGCGTGGGGGAGGGGATCACTAAAGTGTCCTCTAGGCTAGCTTAGCTAAACAGAATCCACGTCACACGTGAGAACGAGAGTACACTGAGCTGAAATGAGAATTCTGAGCACAAATGGGCACTTGGCAGCATGCAGATGAAAGAAAAGGAGATCGTTTAATAACTTTATAAAATCCAGGCAGTTCAATCAAAGAAGTTAAGAAAAACAACAAAAAAAGCAAAGTAAAGGACTGTCTGTCATCACTGTAAAAAAGGCACTTGGAGTTAATGGGACCAGAATTGAAGGACTGGCAGCTGATTAAAAACTTCAGTACTATTTCATTAAAAGGCTTGGATGTTAAGAGGTGACACTCAGAAGTTCCTGAAAGGTGATATCGAAATAAACCACCGAGAAGCAGAACAGGTGACAAGGAAGGAATTAAATCCTTACAACCTAATTGTGTGTGTGTGTGTCTGTAAAAAGCAAATCAGAAACGAAATCTAACCAAAGCAAAAACCTAAGCAAAGTAAGACCACGAAGCAGCGATGCATAGTTTTCCTTTGAGATAATGCATACCTCCAGACACTAAGTGCCAAGCTAATTTCTCAATAATAATTTCACAGGAGCATTATCATGATAAAATGGATTCAGGCAATGCAAAAAGAGTTTCTTCTGTTCCCAGAATCTGGAGGAGAACTGAGGTTATCATCAGAACCTAGTGACATCAGGACATCACGTGTGGTTTGTCAGTGTCCTCCGGGGTGGACACATCAAGTATGGGGAACGACACCGACATTCAGACAGACACTACCTTCAGCCCTCTCCCTGGAGGCAAAGCAGCCTGTACCATCATCCTTCCTTCTGAGTAAGAACTTGACTTCCTCTCTAACACTCAGACAGTGAACAGGGGTAACTGCAGAAAAAAGTCCACTGCCCAGGGCAGATGTGGCTCGACTTCCTCCACAAACAGGTAAGCGCTTCCTTAAGAAAGAATTTTTGGCAACTGGATCTGGTCCCGGGTTTGGTGGCTCTGGACCGCTCATTTGATGTTGAATGCCATCAAGGGTCTCTCCTCCCGTTTCTGCCATGGGCTCTTCTTGTCTTCGCCCTGGTCATCGTCGTCCTCATCGTCTTCCTCATCCTGCGGAGCGGATCGCCTCTGGTCGGGACTGGCCGCTGGCTCTGGGGCAATGTCTGAAATTCGCTTCGTCGTCTCCTCCTGTAGGCTGGGCAGCTGGCCGCCGCTCCTCCGGCTGGAGCTGTCCAGCAGGCACCGCAGGGCACTGTCCTCGGGCGTCCCGGCCGTGGTGCCGCCCTCGCTGCCGCTCTGGTCCAGGTCCTCCAGGTACACGAGCTGCGTGTAGGCCGAGCTGTCCGCAGCCCTCGACTCCTTCTGCGGATGTTCCTGGACGGGTGGGTGGTTCTGGGGCAGAGTCGAGGGGTCTCCTCTTCCCTTCCGGGCGGATTTTGGTTCATTCATATCCACACCAGAATCCAAACTGGCATCATTGCTTCCGTTCCTCCCTGCTCTTTGGAGATCAATGTAGGAATGTCTGACGTGCGCGTTGGACCGGCCGTCCAGGGAGACGAACCAGGCCCGGGGGTGGGGAAGGGGCTTCCCACCTCCGAGTTCCAGCAGCGCCTTTTCTGTCAGGAGCTGGACCTCGCTGTTCATCTGAGCCAAGGCCGCGTCGTTCAGAGATGCTGGGATGGAGAGCGACTCTGACATGGATGCGCTCTGTGGGGTCCACTCCCGGGCGCCCGTGTCCTGCAGGTGCTGCTGCGAGATGGCCTGGCAAGAGAGAGGCTGCGCTTGGATCTGCGCGGAGGGGTGTGGGAAGATCCCTGTGTGCGGGCTGGACAGCTCGGCCTGCAGCCTTTCGATCTCCAGCTGCGGGTCGGCTGGGACGACCAAGGGCTGGCCCACGTACGAATGGTCCCCTGGGAGTTTCATGTAATGAGCCGGGATGACCAAGGCGGGTAATACTTTCCTGTAAACGCTGTCATTGACCTGGTCCACGGAACTACAGCAGATCAGCTGGCCGGGTCGCGGGAAAGAGGTAGGTCTTTCCAGGTGGTCCACAGATCGCGACATCATACATTCAGTAGGTCTGCGCTCCAGCAGCTGGTCTTTCTCGGGAGATGAAGGCGTGGGGTACATGTGTTCCTGAATGGTGAGCTTACTTCCTGTGGAAATGTGGGTCACGGAGGCCTGAGCGTCTCTGTCCTGCTTTTCGAATAAAGGCTGTGAGAGCATGGCGTTGTAACTCCTCCTGTAGTCACTGCTGCCAGGGGACTCGTAGCCTTCCCTTTCCATAGATTTCCTAGCCTTTAAGGGGAAGATCTCCACTGACTTATGGTAGTCTTTTCCCAGTGTCCCACTCGGTGTCAGGTTATCAAAGGAGATTTGGCTTTTGTCCTCTTCCTTATGAGACAGGAGTTCCTCCCGGGAGCTGAACTCCTGGGAGGTGCTGTAGGAGAGCTTCAGCATGGGTGTGTGCATGTCCACCTCCCCGTTGGATGACATCATCTCTAAATGGACTCCACTCATCAGCTCCTTTGAGCCTGGGGCATCTGGGGGGCGGCCCTGGCTGGTGACAGAGAGTGGACCGGGGAATTCTGATTCCCGACGAGTAAACAGCAGGTTGATGTGTGACATGGAAGTTGACTGATCCCTTTTGGAACTCTCCAGGGTGGCGGGAAGTTGCAGTTTTCTATGGTGCTGGCGGGGTTTCAAGCACTTTCGCCTGTGATCAAAGATACAAACCCCAAGATTAAAATCTCAGAACAGTGAGGGTTCCAGTCTAAACCTAATTCTGAGTTCCCACAGGAAGAAACAAGACACTAATCAACAGCCAGAAGCCTTCTCACCCTATACCCTCAGCCTTGTTTTGATTCTGAGGACTTAAACCTGCAGATTACACCCCAAGTATATCCACATTATTCATTCAAAAGCAGAGTCAACAATAAACATTCTCCAAGTCAATCAGATGAAGCATCACAATAAGAAACGTTTGGCTCTGTCCTTGAGAATATCATCTCTTGATTACCACTTAGGATTATTCTGAGGGAACTGTGACAACTGTTGAGCTTATTGTTTTATGACTCCTCTCTAAAAGACATTACACACAGTGTAATATCCCGCTCTGTTTGCAACTTATATGACAGATATTCAGTTCTTGCTCAAAGATTTTTTAAAAAATATTTATTGGCCGCATTATGTGGCAATGTGGGATCTTAGATCCCTAACCAGGGATCAAACATGTGCCATCCAGAGTCTTGCCCACTGGACTGCCAGGGAAGACCCTTAGATCCATTTTTATGAGAAATAAAGGACCTCAACTCAGAAAAGTACCTCGATATCAATAATTGTGCAAGAAATTCCAAGTTAAAAAGACAGAACCCCAATGATAAAACTTTACCTGCAATAATATAAAAGGAGACACAGCAAAACCAAAAGAATGAAAGCCATTCCTCCCAAGATGGCCAAAAGAAAGACAGTATGATACGTGGTGATGTCCTGTGTGACAACCGGACCTGGAAGGTCAGAAAAGGGCATTTTAGATTTGTGAACACTTTTCACTAAAAAGAGAGCATAATGTTTTTCTTCTCTTCTTTTTTGGCCATGTGTCATGTGGGATCTTAGTTTCCCTACTAGGGATCGAACACAGGCCCTCGGCAGTGAGAGTATGAAGTCTTAACAACCGGCCTACCAGGGAAGTCCCTTTTTTCTTACTCTTACTGGCTAGAGTGTGGAACGGGGGCCAGATGCAAACACCCTTTAGATGTTGTGCCTGTGGCATCACCATAATTCCCCTTAATGGAAAGAGATTACCCAAACCATCACCAGAGCACTGTGAATACTCAAATTCTATACGTAGCATTCATGGTCCCTCCTTGGTCAAGAAGAGAGCTGCGTTTGGTACCATGTTCATCATTCTAAATACATGACCTTTGAATATAAGGAAACTAGATACATGATCATATCATGAGTGGGACTCATCAACTCAGAGACATGGCCTGAAGACCTGGGGATTTTATGACACTGCAGAAGGAAAAAATAAATCAAAACACGAAATTTTATTCACACTTTTCTTGGGCAATGATTACTATGTACTGAGCCCTTGGCCTTAACAAATCAGTTGAAATGCATGAAATAAATTTACTATGACTTAAAAAACCTACAGCCTATTACAGGGATATCAAGTGTTTCTAAAATGCCTCTCATTAAAAAAAAAAATAACATCTTTCTAGTATCTTTTCAAAATGGCTAACCTGATGTGGCCACAGACTTCTCCAGAACTTACAGACAAGGTGATCAGAACTAAACCTATTTTCTCTTTAATTTACCTTGGGAAGAATCCCAAGAGGCAGTTTAACTTACTCCTTATGTTCAATAGCACTAAGACTCTATCTTAACATTGCTAACAAGGGATTGACAGCAATAACGAAAAGCTCCCCCAAATTACAGTGTTTGGGCTCTTACTGGTGTCTAAGTATGCTGACAGTGCACCAAGAGATGGGAAGGAAGGAATATAGCTATTACACACAACATCAGAGAAGCATTGTTATGGTTATTAAACACCATAAAGACCCATTTATTCATTGATTTTTGATATTTTAAGGGATACATTTCTTTATAATCTTTAGGAGATAAGTCTCTTAAGCTAGATAAACCCAAGGAGACTTGTTGACTTTTGAAAATAGTGACATTACTTAAGTTCAAAAGACGACGTCATCCTCTCCCAAATATAAATAATTTCAGTGGGGTGAAAGTGAATATTTACAAAAGTTGGAAAAATTACTGACCACAATCACCTTAACTGTTTATGACCTTAATTGTTCAGAGAAACAATTTTCTTTTTTTTTTCTTTTTAACACAGAGCAACCCCACAAAGGGGTTATTATATAACCCCAAGATATGTAATATTTTGGCAGGGGTCATCAAGAAATCTGAGATACACATAAAAATCATTTCCAAATAATAGAAGCTTGGTCCTTTAAAGTACCTAAAATGTTATTATCTATTGAGTTGGCCAAAAAGTTCATTCAGGTCTTCCCATATCATCTTATGGAAAACCCTAAAAGAACTTTTTGGCCAACCAAATATCTTCTGCTAAATGGAAATCTTTATAAAGATTTCCTTCATTTCCTTCTTAATCAGAGAATGAAAGAGAAAACTAATTATTTTCTTGTTACTTTGCGTTCATAAAAGCACAGCATTGCTGTGATTTGTTTTAATAAAAGTGATGACTATGAGATTACCAGTATATGCATTTCTACATTAAATGCCACCAGGGTTTATACAATATATATTTTTATGGCTTTTTGTCTCTTCCTTCATTGCTCCTCAGCAAGCTTGGGTCAACCTATATCTAGTAGTCTAGTTCTCTTTCTCTTCTTTACAGAAGTACCTATTAATCTGTCATATAACACATTGCCAGAGTTCTTGGAAATAGATCTAAAATAAAATTTAACTTTGGTTTTTAAGGACTTTCTTTCTTTACTCATAATCATATTCTAGACACTTCAGATTTGGAGACTGGAACATTTATGTACTCACTTCATGCCCACGTGGCTATAAGAACAATACAGTAAAGGGAAATGCATACTCTTAAAACCTAGATGTGACGTGTACATTTTCTCAGGGTGGGACTATAAAGTAAAGGTAACAGATTTTTCAACACCCATCTCGGGTTGGCCTCTATCAAATCAGTTGCTTTGGGAGTCCTAAGTGTTCATTCCAGGGATAATTCCATTGATAAAATATCTTGTACTTCCATTTTGGAACTGCCTTCATGGTTAATTGACAAGGATCAGCTTTCAATCAAGCACATCTTTTTAAATGAAGATTTAAAATTTATTTTTATTTTTTTGAGGCAGACCATTTTTAATGTCGATATTGAATTTTTTACAATACTGTTTCTATTCTGTGCTTTGGCTTTTTGGCCTGGAGGAATGTGGGCTTTTAGCTCCCTGACCAGGGATCAGATGTGCACCGCTGCATTGGAAGGTGAAGTCTTCACCATGGGACCACCAGAGAAATCCCCAGCATTTTGACCTAGCTCAACCTCTTACTTGAGTCACCAATCTTGGCAGTCGGTAAGTTTTAGATATATCTAAGAAAAATCAAAGGGACCCTTGGGCCCTCTGAGTATGAAGACTGGCCACCCATGAAGTTTCACTAATGACAGCAGTCCAAGGTATACAGGGTCTAAAGGCAAGACATTTTGAAGTAATGGAAGCCATCAGTGGTAAGACTTCTCCTAAGGTAACTATTTTGAAAAGAAAAAAAAAAAAACAATTCTAGTATACTCACAGGGATAGATCAGGGTGGTTAGGTTTAAAAATAAATTTACACTTTCAGTTAAAATATTGGTGAAATTAAGTTTTAGTGAAAAATATGAGATAATTCATCTATTCTGAATGGAGGAGTATTCTTTTAAATATAAAGCAACAAGTTTGCTTTTAAACCTCTCAGAAATGCCCAGTCAAGTTTTTTGCCCCAGGAAGCCTTCAACAGTGACTTGATGCTGGTCCCTCTAGTGAGCGCCTTTTCCTACGTCCGCTCTTCCACCAGGCCACAGGTGTTTCAGGAATTAGGGAGGAGGTCTGAACCACTTCTGTGGGCTTTAGATTAAGAATTCCCTATGGCAGCTGTGTGAGCAGAACAGATTCGAGACAAGACTATTTTCTTTGCATTATTCTTACCCCGGATGGGACAGTTCCAACCAGAACTCCCCTACCCCCACCAAATACCTTCTCATCATTTGATTTTTCACACATTCAATTGTACTTTAAAAAGAGGTGATCTCTCTGCTGAAGTCACTTTCAAAAGCACAGGTAGCCTGAACCCTCCAAAAAACGGGCTGCCATGAGTGCAGGTGTTGGGGATCCTGTTACCTGGGTTGGGAGGAGACATGGCAGCCACCCAGTACCCCAGCTGAGGGGCGATGTATGTCCAAGTCAGCTGACTGCCTTCCTGGTGCACGAGGCCAAGGCCACTCTTCAGCCACGTTCCTGTGGGATGTGGAAAAAGACTTCAGCCAGATGCATGCAGAACTCCTAGTTAAGGCTTAAGCACACAGTACAGATCACCTTAAGTTTCCCATTTAGAACCCATCAAAGAGCCAAAGGGTCCAACTCTTGTGGAGCAACTGCCTCTAGCTTTCAGGAAAGCATTTTTCCTTGCCTTCCTGATTACATTACTCTCAGCCACTTTATCACACGTCCCTGCTTCCAAACACAGATAATTTTAGCAGAAGCCTTTGGAGTTTACTCATCTGTCACCCTGGCCCATCTCCTCCAGAAGCCTTTGGAATTTAGAAGCAGAATAAAGGCAGCATAGAAAGGGTTGGTGGGAGGGGAAAGAAGAGGGGAAACTCCAGTCCTATTTATATTTCTTATCCTCAAGCAAGTAAACGGATTTCCTATCTGGAATTGCACACTGGTGCAATCAGAGTTGCTTCAGGAAGTTTAAAAATATATATATATAGAGACCCTTTGGTCCCATCTTTGCAAATTCTAACCCAGAAGTCTGGCTCAGGTGAGTATTTTATGAAGATTCCAGTTGTCTCTTATGCTGAGAGACACTGAATGAGTCTAGGTCAGTGCTGCCTTTCAGTTAATACTATAAAGGGTATTTCACATTAGTGAGCACTTACTGTGTGCTGGCTCGTCACAGCAATGTGCTTTATACATGTTATCAGTAGTTTCACAACGATTCTAAAGAAGAGGACTTATTTCCCCCTTTTATACACTGGAGACTGATGGAATTCTTCTGAGCTGTCCCAGGGGTAGAAAGCAAAGCAAAGCGGGGGTAGAGTAGGTCTGTCTGTCTGTCCTCAAGTTTGGTCCTATTTCCTCCACTCTGCCTTGCTGCATCCCCTAATGAACTTGCCAGAACTTGACAACATTTTCACTTTGTAAGGTTCCCAGGGAGAGTGCTGGCTAGGGCCCCCACCAGCCCATGCACACCCACTGAACCTACCAGCCTGGACATATGGGTCACTTACACAGATCTCCCCCTATGATTGATCACCCACCCCCTGAAATGGCCATGTGTGGGTGGATTCCTGTCCCCTCCAGGCCTAAATGCATCAGCTATACCAAATATTCCATCTTCCAGATCCCTGCCTTTCATAGGTATAGATACATACCACTGGGCTTCCCAGGTGGCACTACTGGTAAAGAACCAGCCTGCCAATGCAGGAGACATGAGACTCAGGTTCCATCCCTGGGTTGGGAAGATCCCCTGGAGGAGAGCACGGCAACCCACTCCAGTGTTTTTGCCTGGAGAATCCCATAGACAGAGGAGCCTGGTGGGCTAGAGTCCATGGGGTTGCGAAGAGTCTGATATGACCGAAGCAATTAGCATGCACACACAAGGTGGTGAGAGTGGATTTCCTTCCCCTCCGAGGGAAAAAAAAAAAATACTTGGCAGGGCTTCTAGGGCCTATCAGTTGCCATAGCAACATTCAAATATAATGGGTGGAAAGGTGCCCCAGCATGCCTCCCATCCCTTCCCCTCCCTCCCTCTCCCCACATTACTCCTCCTTCCTCCCCCAGCTTTCCTCCTCCTCCTCTTTCCCCTCCCCTTCCCGCTCCTCCTCTTCCCTCCTTCTCCTTTTCCCTCCTCACCCTTCTTCCTCCTCTTCCTCAAAGACAGGAGTTGAACAAAGAAGGAAGATGGGGGAGGCCAGACATCAGTGGGTGCTTTGTATTGTCCGACCTCCCCATGCAACTGGCTGAACCATGGCTCCGGAGGATTTCAAGTTAGACGAGAAAATAAGCTGGAAGTTCTATAAAGTGAGTATGAAGATGCACTGGCTGAAGAGCATCAAGCCAGAGATGGTCCAGCCACTCTGAGCTTCACACACTCACTCCAGGAGCTGCTGAGGAAATTGAAACCAGGGCATGTGACACATGCAGCTAAAGGGGTTCTGTGTTGAGTCAGAAAGTCTGCCTGAAGGCAGAGAATGGATTGTTTGCCACCGCTTCCGGTTTTCCCCTGGGGAACCCGCACTGTTTAGCTCATGACTTACATACCCCACCCCACTCCCACACGCTCTCCCACAGGAGTGGCCCCGCCAGGATCTCCTATCAGCCCGGAAGCGGCCTGCATTCTTTGGTTTGCAGTTTCCCTCAGATTAGATTCTTGAGTCACTGCTCTTCAAGTAGAGCGGATACGAGGTCAAGCTAAAGGGACCCAGAGGAAAAGAGTTGGGGGCTCAGAGTCCTAATTCCTGTTGACCACTCAGGGGGAAAGCCACCTACCTGGATCGCTATGTTGCCCTTTCTACAGCACAACACAGATGCATCAACTGGAAATGTACTTTATTTTTAATATTTATTTGGCTGCGCCGGATCTCAGTTGTGGCATGCAGGATCTGTTGTTATGGATCCAGTTCCCCAACCAGGGATCGAACCCTGGGATCCTGCACTGGGAGAGTGGAGTCTTAACCACTGGACCACCAAGGAAGTCTTGGGAATGGACCTTTTTTTTTTTTTTTTTCCAGAAATGGACTTGTAAAACATCTCCCAGTTACACTAGGAACCAGCCTAGTGAGTGGACACCCACACACCATATAGGCACTCTAGCCTGTGATGCTGGTGGGAGCCAGAAAAGCCAGAAAGGCAGAACACAAGCTGCTTTGGGAGTGCAGTGAGGAAGGAATGCCACCTGGGATGAGGTGGGCTCTGGTGAGCAGGCAGGACTTCACGTGGGGGTGGAGGTGGGGGTGAGCAGAGAGAAAGAGGAAGGAACAGAGGCACAGAGGGATGGAGAGTGTAGCGGGCAAGCTTGATGCATGATGTCGGGGACGAGAGGCGGGGAGCCTGGGGAGGGCTGGGCAGGGGTGGTCCCAGTGCCATTAGCAATGAAAAGCCACCAGGACCTGTCCTTGGAAGCACAAAGTTGAGGCAGAGCTCTTCCAATTACCTGCCCTCCCCAACCCCCCACCCCTTAGTTCTTCCCAGTTTGGTCCTCTGAACACACACTTTTACCCGAGTCCATGACTTTGCCCTCCACTGTTCCAACCTCATGTGGTTCTTCTCTCTTCCAAAAACTTGCCCATCCTTCAGGTCACATCCTGTTTATCCTGAGTCCCTCTTACACATGGGGGCCTTCCAGGTCTCATCAACCTCAGGGCACATGTTACTACATCATCTGTTTTCCAGAAGCATACCTCGCCTAAACTGCTAACCCCAAGTCCTATATTCATTCTGTCTTCTCAGCACCCAGAAATATTCCTGGCATGGGAGTACAGTGGTATTTGAGTGTGAAAGCCAGACGTGCAAACCCCTCCCCTGCCAAATAATATCAGATGACCTTCTGTGCAAAGCTGGGTGTGGTTGGCAGGAGAGATCTCCTTACAGGAGAGCAGTTAAGCTTGGGATTCTCCTCTTTCTGACCAGAGGGAACAAAGCCAGCTGGGAAAGAGGCATTTATTTCGGACTAAGTTTTCTGTAAAATGTACACGTGTTCAGTGAATAGAGGGTGACGCCGTTTTAGGATCCAACAATCATGCTGTTATTGGCAAAACCTATTTCCAAGCTTTCTGTGTTTTGCGGGAGGAAATTGGCTGCAGGGAACACAAGAATTAATGAATTGTGTACCAGAAACATATGCTTCTCATCATTGAAATCCTGAGGGTGTGGGATGAGGGTGATTTCCCACCTGAGGAACTGAACACATAAGAGATTCTTGTACTTGTGAATGGGGAGCCAGTGCCTGGAATGGCGGCAGGACAATCAGACCTCAGCAGTCTCTTTTGTTGAGTGGGTTATATGACTGCCGGACCTGCAGCCAGGTTACAAAAAGCAGGGACTTCCCATTCCTGTGGGCACCTCAGCGCTGCTCAGACATTTCAGGGGAAGATCCAGGTTGCTCCTGCTTAGAAAATCCCAAGTGCAAGGTCTCTTGCCTGTTTTCTTGCCTCCTGGGTGGGGCCAGCCTCTGGACACGCCTGGCTCAGCACAGTCGCCCTCAAGGCTGTCCAGGTTAAGCTCGTCTCCTCTGTAGTTTGGACATTAGGGCGGTGCCTGTGGTCATAACAGCATAATGGGGCTTCCTGCCGACTTTCTCGGGTTCCTCTTCATGAGCGGGTTGCCCAGGCAGGTCTCAAGGTGGGTCATCTGGTGATGGTGTGCAGGCAGGAGGACTCCATGCTTCCTTGTGCCCCATGGCATCAGCCTAGCTGGGTTTCCACCTTCATGCATGCAGCCACTGCCCGGAAGGGTGGCTGACTGTGAAGTGGGTGTGTCAGGAGCAGGCAAGCTGGTGGCTGCTGATGTCTCTGTGCTGACGGAGCCCTGTGCTGCGCCGACTACTGAGGCTGCGTGTGTGTGAAGGTGGGAGAGCCATTCTCTGGCATCACTGGAGGAATGAAATCCTGTGGTACTAAAATTTCTAGATCATCAGCTCCCAGATGGTTTTTAAAGCATTTGAACTCTTTCTCTTTAATGGAATCTTTGTATTAAGACAATTAAGAAATTAATATATG
The DNA here is from genome assembly GCA_007570785.1 of Antilocapra americana. NCBI lineage: Eukaryota > Metazoa > Chordata > Mammalia > Artiodactyla > Antilocapridae > Antilocapra > Antilocapra americana. The sequence goes on along the minus strand of ML660812.1, from coordinate 3,366,318 downwards.
AAACAGATAAACAGATAAAAGACAAGCTTCTCTGCAAACAGATGGAGAGAACTCCCCGACCATGCAACCCCCAGGACATCTCCCGAACATGAGTTGGGAGTTATTCTTCCATAGAACTTGGGTCAGATTTGCCAAAGTTTGAAAAGGCAGTTTTCTATAATTCTAAAAGTGTCATTTACTCCTGACTCATAAAGTAGAATGTAATTTTGACTTTTTCATGGTAATTCAGGGTCAATGTTATGATCAACTGATGCTGGTCCTTAAATATTGATGCCCTTAGGTCCCTACAGAGGAACAAAGTGGTTTGCTCTTATACTAAACAGTTTCAACCATGGCTGTGTTTTTCCTCCTTCTCCCTCCCCTTCCCTCTCCTGCCCTTCCTATGGGCTTTTACCAGCTCTTCTCTCTCACCACCACCAACTCCCAGATCCCGCCCACGGAACCAGATAACCTGCTACATGAAGACTGCATCTAGAATAAAGTCCACAGGCAGCCACACGAGGAACAAATCCAGACGTGGAACTGAGATGCTGTGAATCCAAGTTCACTACTTAGTTTCTTCAACACACACTTGCAGATCAGTTTTCGTCTGAATTCTGTAGAGTGAAACCTCGCACAAGGGAAGGATTCAGAGACCCTTTCAAGGGGAAAGACTTTAGTTACCTATACAGCTGGCGAGGTTTGTTGTGGGTATAAAGCACCACGAGGTCTTTACTTGGAAGCTGCACTGAACCACAATGCTGATTACACCAGTAATTGACAGGCTCAGAAAGGTACGCCTCACGTTTAGCTTATAAGATCTGATAGGATCTCTTAGCAATCACCAGGGGTGCTGCTTTCTTGCTTGGTTACCAAGCAGGAATGAAACCAGCCTTTATTTGCAAAATATAAAGAAGACTGAGTTCAAATTTTAAACAAATGGCGATTCAAAGGGAAAAGAACTCTAAAATGTGAAAAGAGAGCTCCAAACATAATGTCTCATTAGAATATGACTGACAGGGTTCTGATTTTCCTTGCTTTTCCTGACTGGCCCACTTATTCTGCCTGGATGCCTCTATTTTACCTGCTGCACAAGCTCATCTCAGCATTTGGTAACAAGCAGAAAAGACTGTTAGGAGGAGCACTATTGGTTTTGAAAAGGAAACTGTAAGTGAACAACCTGCCCTTGTAGCAGATGACACACTGAAGCTGGCATCCTGCACCTCAGCCAGTATGCAGAGAAACTCTCACAGTGGGACTTGTGACCATACCACACCTTGGGATTAAAGTCCAGCACGGTCAAGGACCAACTGACAGCATGGACGATTTGCCCTTCCTAAGATAACACCTGGTGTGAGTTCCAGCTCTGCCGCTTTCCAGCTCTGTGGACACTCAAGGAGGGTCCAGCTAGGGACAGGTAGTCCCTGGTGGCTGCTTCACACTTCCTTTGTCACATAAACCATAAACGCTTCATCACTTGAGCACTTGTAGTTGAGGACTCTACCAACATGCACAGCTAATGTATTCTTTTTTTTTTTTTTGGTAAGTCTGTTTTGAATTTGTTACAATATTGTTTTATGTTTTGGTTTTCTGGCCATGAGGCATGTGAGATCTTAGCTTCAAGACCAGGGATTGAGCCCACACCCCCAGCATTGGAAGGCACAATCTTAACCACTGGACTGCCAGGGAATTCCCCTAACATGTTCTAACTGACGCATTTTTTTGTGAAAGAGTTTGTAGTGAGTTTGACGAGGTCTATAAGCTGGGATGCGAAGAAATGTCACAGCCATGCAGAAAATCCATCTCAAAAAAGTTTTATCAATTTAAAGGTGAATATTCACTGTGAAATGGAATGTTTCTATTCCTACAACTTAACTGTACACCGTGAACTATTTAGAAACACTCACGGCAAGAGGTGAGAACACATACCTGCATGACACATGCATGAACTTGGATGGTAGGAACCTCTTCTGTCCTGCCCGCCCTTCAGCCATTGGTTTTGGCCAATGACCATCTCCTCACTTAGGCTGTGGTGACTTTTGCTGAATAATGGATATCGTGGGCATTGGCTTGTTTGAGGGCAGACTTCTTAAGGGAGATATACTGCTCAGGTCCAGTATAAGTGACCTGAGCAGTGAGTGCTTATTACTATCACTACTTATAATTAAAACTTCCCCTCCCTCTCCTTCCAAGTATGCTGCATTTCTCTAGAAACCAGCATACTTCCCAGGATTTCTATCTGCATTATCTTGGGCCATAACCTCTATTGTGTTTTCCTACCAGCTGTATAATTAGAAGTGTCAAAGTCTGAGTCTATTTTGTCGCATGCTTTAACAAAACCTTAGTGGGATGAGATCACCCAGAAAAACTGGAAAAGTCCAACAGCTCTTAAGTCACATTCATCGTTACAGAAGAAATAGCGACACTGCCTATTTTTTTTACACTGTGGAGCAGCCTTCTTTTTTTCCAAATTAAAGTCTATGCCTTTGAATAGTATGTTCCCTTTCTTGGAATTATTTGTCCATGAACTCTGTAAGGAGGATACATTCCTTGTTAATTACACTGCAGAGTATTTATTTACCTGGTGGTCAATTATCTAACCATGCTAGTTGAAAGCAAGGGAACTGAAGAGTGAAAGTCACATGCAGATGGTTGGATTCCTGTAGTTTCAGGCAAGTGCATTTTGGGACCGGTTTAAAGAAGAATAAAATTAACGGCAATTCACTATAACCAATGACCTTCTGTTCAAAGCATAAAATCACAGGTAAAATGAATGATTAGAAATTAAAACAAGAAGTGCATCTGTATTCAGCTATAACATGTTCCCTGGGTATTTTTAGGGCAAATTTTGAGGAATAGATTCTTAAAAATAAATTTGATCCAAGCAACTGATTTTTTTTTTCTCCTTTAAACTTTAGCTGAGTGATCACAAGGCTTACTGAAACAAATTTTAGGAGACAGCAGTAATGGGAAACCGTAAAGCTTCTGGCAGGGAGGGCTAGACAAAGTGTATGCCTTAAATAGGTAGCCAGAAGTATTAGCATGCATAATAGCATTAATAAAATTTAACGAGAGAATTTTCAATTTACAATAGGTATATATAAATTCCCAGAAAGTAGGATCAGAGTGGAGGCTAATTAAGCCCATATGGAGAGAAATCTTATTCATTACCCACTAAATTTAACATTCATCTTGCAATCACATGTCAGATGGGGCTGGGTGAGGTACACAGTCCAGGACTTAGGAGGCATGACCACTCATCTTGAGCATCAGAAGACTCATTCGAAACAAAGGGTGGCAGAAGAGAGTGAGGTGACAAGCATCTGGACAGATGTGGCAAGATGCTCTCAACCAGTGCTTTGTTCAAGAGCTTGGTATAGCGGAGATCTTGTTCAAATGCAGATTCTGATTCAGTGGGTCTGGAGCAAACCTTGAGATTTTGGAGTCTGAATAAACTCCCTGTCCAAGGATCACACTTTGAGTAGCAAACTCCACATTAATTTGCACTTTTGTGGGTGTGGTGATTCTTTCAGAAAACCCTAGAACCATTTCCTACAATGTTGCCGGGGTACATCAGCTGGGTGGCCAGTACTTGAAGCAACTTCAGGAATATTTCTAATATATTTCATGAATAATCTAGTCACTTGTCAGATGACCAATTGGAAGCTGACACACATCTGAGTTCACACCATAGGCGGCAGTCCATGACGGCTCAGTGCCTCTGAGTGAACTGGTTGCTGTAGGTGTGCTCAAATTGGTTTCAATCTGGTGACCTTTGTGTTGACCATTTTTTTCTGCCCAGAATGTTCTTGCCCACCAAGACAGTCCCATGTTAGGTTCCTATGTGTCTTTGGCATCTCAGCTCAAATAGCACTCCTCCAAAGCCTCTGTCCAGCCAATCATTCTCCCTGACATCACCATGCATAAATTAAATTGTCCTACAGCACTTACTTAATGCCAATAATATAAACCAGTTCATTGTCTGTCTCCTCCATTCAGAACCAAAACTTCATAATTACAGGTGCCTTCCTTGATTTGACTTGTCATTCAGTTCAGTTCAGTTCAGTTGCTCAGTCGTGTCCGACTCTTTGCAACCTCATCGACCGCGGCACACCAGGCCTCCCTGTCCATCACCAACTCCCGGAGTTTACCCAAACTCATGTCCATTGAGTCGGTGATGCCATCCAACCATCTTATCTTCTGTCATCCCCTTCTCCTCCCTCTTTCAATCTTTCCCAGCATCAGGGTCTTTTCAAATGAATCAGTTCTTCACATCAGGTGGCCAAAGTATTGGAGTTTCAGCTTCAACATCAGTCCTTCCAATGAATATTAGGACTGATTTCCTTTAGGATGGACTGGGTGGATCTTCTTTCAGTCAAGAGACTCTCAAGAGTCTTCTCCAACACCACAGTTCAAAAACATCAATTCTTCGGTGCTCAGCTTTCTTTATAGCTCAACTCTCGCATCTATACACGACTACTGGAAAAACCATAGCCTTGACTAGACAGACCTTTGTTGGCAAAGTAATGTCTCCACTTTTTAATATGCTGTCTATGTTGGTCATAACTTTTCTTCCAAGGAAGTGTCTTTTAATTTCATGGCTGCATTTTTTTTTCCTACCAAAAGCCTAGAACAGAATAAAGTCTGGCACAAAGAAGATGTTCACTATCTATTTGCTGTAATGCGTGAATTGTTCAGTTTTTTAAAAGAGAAGCCAAGAACAAAATTCCCCAGGAAATCTTTCAATATTTAAATGTTGGCAGCAAATTAAAACAAAACAAACAAATAAATGCCCCCAAATCAACTGTATGGGCCAAACAAAACACCTGGGAATGGATTGTTGTTCTGCATCCCCAGATCCAGTCCATTATTCGTTAAGCCACATTAACTCTTGGCATAGAAGTAGGAATGCACCAAAATCTGATATTCTAGAACAGGAAGAGGATTTAAAGTCTGAAGGAAATTGTGTTTTGAATCTCCCCTTCTCCATTCTTAGGATAACATACATGTGTACCAGGTACTTCCCTGTGCTGAATTTCAGCTTCCTTCTGATTAAGAAAGAATGTAGGGTTGCTATGAAAACAGTGATGAAAAATTTTAGTTTATGGTCCTACCTGTTTTACTAATGAATAAACTCAGCTGAGAATGAGTAGACAAAAAATATATATATACTTTTCCCAAATGGCCCTGTATTTCTTCCCCTCCAATTTAGGTGTATTTCAAGCTGCTTATATGAAATGGCAAGTTGTAATGCACGGATTGAACCTATGTCTCTTGCACTGGCAGGTGGATTCTTAACCACTGGACCACCAGGGAAGTCCTGGGTATTCAATTTACAGATACTAAGGCCTCACTGCACTTGTATGTCTTGTCCGTCTCCCTTACATCATGCTTTATACAAAATGCACAAACTAAATATGGGCTGAATTAGAATAGTGATGACCATAATAATGATTAATACTTATAGAACACTTTATCTGGTACTATGCACCACTGTAAGGGCTCTCCATTCTCAACAATTTTATGAGATGGGAATGATAACTATTATTCCCATTTTATAGATGAGAAAATGGAGGCCCTGAGAGGTTAACAGACTTGCTCAAGATCCAGAGGAGCCAGTGTTTACATCCAAGTTGTCTCAATTGCTGGGCTACAGCCTGTCTGTATTCTATACATTCCTGCCAAATGCTGTACAACCAGTGCAATATCCTGACCTATCAAAAAGAATTTTACCTCTTAATTTCTCATTTCAGTGGAGATCACTGAAAACAGAAGCTATCTTTTTTTTTTAAACTTGGTTTTAAAATAAATACACACCTGCCACAGATAATCTACAAAGTTCTATAAGTGGTAATTAAGAGTTGACTACAACATAAGACATTTTCTTTTAGGAGGAACATACTGATCTATATACTCTGAGGCCACAAAGTGGGCAGCCATCATTTGTAAAACTTGGCAAAAACTGTTTCCATTCAACAGCAGCATGAGAAGTTCTCCTTCTATATAAAGGTACCCTTTAGGAAAATTAGATCTCTAAGGATAGGATTTTGAAACAAAAGTGGACCTGAGCTATACATGGCTACAATATAGCTAAAGTGGTGGTATTATTTTCTAAACTTTCTCATTTTTTTTTGTTGTTGGGGGGCGGGGTGGGCTACAAACACAAAAGGCTTACCAATTTTTAGGAATGGACTGATAGTACAAGAGTGTTTTTTGAGTTGCTAGGCAACATCAGGAAACAAATGTCCATGTTCTGAGATCACTCAGCATTCGGTCTCCCTGTGGGCAGCGTATGTGTTCCACGGCCAGACTCTGTTCCACTTGGGCAACAGGAGTGGAACATCCCAACTGTGATGCTGATGGTCTGGAGCAGCCAAAAGACACCAATCTGTGTCTCAAAAGCAGGTCACAGTTTGCTGGCCACCTGGCAGCTGAGGTCTCCGGCCCAAGTTTTTGCTGGACTGGCATCATTTATCCAGATTAAGCCCTATACTTTTAATGGTTCTTTTCTGTTACTTCACTTCAATTAGCTTTCTCTGAAGGTAAATTATCTGTTTCCACCACCCGCCTCCCGCTATATATCTAAGGGAAGCCTGATTCATTGGTATGGGTCATTTTAAAAACTGAAGTACAATGGCTCCACAGTGTTGTGCCAATCTCTGCTGCACAGCAAAGTAACTCAGTTTTACACCTGTGCACATTACATCTGAGAACACAGAGACTCTTTTCCTGAGAATTATTTCTTTGTTTCTAAGAGATCACCTTCATTGTGAGAAGACCCGTTTCAGATGATCTTTCTTAAGGATATAATGACATTGTACTTCAGCAGGTAAGTTGGCTTCTTTCTTTATTTAATTCCCTTAACTATTGAGTCTGGTCTTTTTGGAAAAAAAATTGTAAAGATGATATGCATGGTTCTAAAGTTAACACCACAGATGTAAATACATACTTAACTTTTAGAAACACAAATTCCTTTCTTTTGTTCTAACTTTTGCCCACACAATACCCTATGGCTCATGTCATGCGGTCACTACACCTGTCTGGCAATTTGTCACCGGCTATGTACGATGCAAGGCTCATGGTATATACAGAAAAAGACACACCAGTAATACTATTCTCATTTTCTTAAAGTGACAAACAGAATAGAGTGTTTTAAAACTCCCATCCCTTTCTCCCCTTGAAGAACAATGAAATGTAACAAAATCCTAGATCGGTACTTTAAATCAAGCTCCATCGTCAGGGATAGGCTGGCCATGACTTACCTAAAAGGGCTAGTTCGATGAGCAACAGCATCAACAGTAAAGCTCACCATCTATGCAGAGACGAACCCACGGCAGGCCAATTATGAGCGAGTATCGCTGAATGCCTGATACGTATGCGCCATACGTGATGATAAACTGGTTCAGTAACCAGCATTTCTATAGCAACGCACACTGCTCTGCAGGCTGTGTTCTGGGAAGGCAGTTAAAACTGGATTCTGCAATCTAGCTTCACTTGGAATCTGATTTTTGTCACCTCATTAGAATGAGAGTATTCAATCCAAGTAACCCAAGTTATTATGAAGCAGCAGCAACTTATCATAGAGAAGATCTTAAATCATGATTACTCAGCCACACAAGGTCAGTCGGTCACTTTCAATTCAAACCACTGACCTGGTTTGCTTATTCATAAGTGACCGTTCCCCTGGGCATCGAATCAGATTGCAGTCTGACCGCCCGGGACATGGGGCAGCCATCTGCTGTCCCAGTTACCAGCTAAAGAGAGGAAATGCTGTAAAAATGAGCTGGCATATAATCTTTTACTGTCCCAAAAGCCTTGGCTAAGATGCATTCACCATGACTGACAAAACTGCATTTGCCCTGCTGGGGAAGAAAAGCAGCTTCTTTCAAAGGTCAAACTGGCCCCTGAACCTTCCTGATGAGGTCACCTTTTCCCATCCCCTCAGATACACTTGCATACTCAGGCCCCAGGTCCTGGCACTGTACTGCTTTGCAAAAGAGACAGCATCGTCAGAAGATCATGGGTTAAAGAAATCTGCCAATTCGTCAAAGGAAAAGACGTACACTCACTGAATAGAGGCCCCACCTTGTACCGTAAATCAAATGGCATTTTAACATGGCAGCTGCAGCAAAATTGGCACTGCCAGGAAATACGGCAGAAGTTTTGACTCTAATGTGTGCAAGTCAGGCTTTTTAAAAAAAATCTTTTTTTCCTGAGAGTCTACACCACTACCAGCCAATTCATATTGTTGTAACATTTTAAACAAAATCCAACTTTACTTCTGTTCTAGGAGACTGTTAATCTATTAGATCACCCTTGGATGAACATGTGGGTTAAAATATGGAGATGATAATTTTTTTAATGGGAAATTCTTTGCCTGTTCCAAAACAAAACAAAACAAAAAACAAACAAACAAAAAAACAACTGTCATTCAAGAAAAAGAAAACTGTGTAAAATAGTAGCACCAAATCTAATCCACTCTAATGGTATTGGGAAGGGAGTATCTCTAATATATGCTGGAGAGCATGTGGAGAAAAAGGAACCCTCCCACACTGTTGGTGGGAATAAAAGTTGGTGCAGCCACAATAGAGGACAATATGGAGGTTCCTTAAAAAACTAAAAATAGAGCTACCGCATGATCCAGCATTCCTCCTCTTGGGCATATACCCAGAGAAAACCATAATTCGAAAAAATGTATGGACCCCAATATTCACTGCAGCACTATTCACAATAGCCAAGACGTGGAAGCAACCTAGATGCTCAACAGATGAATGGATAAAGAAGACGTGGTTCAAATATACAACAGAGTATTATTCAGCCATAAAAAGGAATGAAATAATGCCATTTGCAGCAACATAGAAGGACCTAGAGATTATCATACTAAGGTCAAGGAAGTGAGACAAATAAAAATTACCATATTATATCACTTATATGCAGAATCTAAAAAAAAAAAGAAAGTGAGTACCTCTACGTTTCTCTCATGAGTAACCTTTCAGTTATCCAGCAGTCAGGAATGGAAGTAATTGAATTAGCATTAAAATGTAAAAATGCCCTATAACCAAGGTGTTACCACTAAGCATCAGCTATCATTCGGGGTAAAGTGCTAGAAGGCTGCCTGGATAACAGGAAGTACAGACTGACTGAATCAGGAACCCTGTCTGGCCCTGCAGATGGAGAATACATTTGCATTTTAATAATAGGTGGTAAGAGCTCCGCTATGGAATGCATCTTAGATCAGGGGTCACAAACTTTTTCTGTAACAGTCCAGATAGCCAATACTTTTCAATTTGTGGGCTCAACTCTGCTGGCGCAGGAAAAGCTCTCCCAGACCACACATGGACAAACAGGCATGGTTGTGTTCTAATGTCTTACTCTACTTGGGCTGCTGTAGCAAAATTAACTGCACGGCTTACAAACAACAGAAATTCACTTCATTCTGGAGGATGCCAAGCCCAAAATCAAGGTGCTGGCTGACTCAGTGTCTGGCGAGAGCTGGTTTCATTGACTCACAGATGGTGCCTTCTCACTGTGTCCTCACATGCTGTGTCCTCACATGGGAAGGGCCAAGGGAGTCCTCTGGGGCCCCTTTCATAAGGTGACTAATTCCATTCATGGGGGCTGCCCCCTCAGGACCTCATGACCTCCAAAGGCCCTACCTGGCTAATAGCATCATCACTTTGGGCATTAGGATTCTAACATATGAATTTAGGGAAAACACAAACATTCAGTCCATAGCACTCAATAGAATTTTATTCAGGGATGCTTAGATTTCATATAATTTTCATGTGTCATTAGATACTCCTCTTTTGATCCTTTCTTCAAACATTTAAAAGTGTAAAAACCATTCTAAGCTTTCAGGCCATAGTTTGCTGATCCTTACTTAAATGAGAAATTCTTAATGGAGTCACAACTTACTGTTTCTGGCTGTTAAACACTTTGAAATTCAAGTACTTTGATTTACCTGAAAAGTAGATCAATTAAAGTGTTAAACTGGTTTGAAATGATAACTGTATTTGAATTAATCATAAATAGTAGATAATTAGTAAATAGTGCTACATGCTTAAGATGTGTTCCTATTTTTTCCCCTGATCTTATAATACTCTTGGAACTTTTCATTTAACTGCAATAATTTAATTTCTACTTAAATAATGACATTATAGATTATATATAATAGTGGAAACACCCTTATGAAATATGTAAGCTTCTATTGAGCTTAGTAAGTTAAAGAACATATGATTTCTTTGAAATGTCCATCCAATCTTAAAGACAAAGTTTTCAGAAAACTTGTTCAAATTCATTGGATCACTTTTGAATGACTTTCCAAATATTGCCGTTTCAAACAATCTGTTGGAGCCTGGAATTCTACAGTTAAAATTTTCACTGTATATGAGAAGTTAAAAAGACCATTTAAGTGGAACTAGATCAACCATACAATGAAAATTCTCAATGACAAAAGGCTCAATGCCATCGAGATTATTTCCACAGAGGAAGTAGAGAATTGGATAACTTACTTTTTAGAGGCTTCATGACAATGCACATTTCTTTGTTTTCACTGATTTCTACAGTGTATTAATTTCTTTTTGCTCCTGTAATAAACAACCACAAACTTAGGGGCTTAAAACGATACAAGTGGGTATTCTCTTATTTCTAGAGATCAGAAGCCTGAAATTGGTTTCACCGGGCTGAAGTCAGAGGATCAGTAGGGCTGGTTCTTTCTGGAGGCTGAAGGAAGAATCCATTTCAGTGCTTGTTTCCAGCTTCTCATGGCTGCCTCTGTTCCTTGGCTTGAGGTTCCTTCCTCCATTTTCAAAGTGCATCCCTCCAATTTCTGCTTCCATCATTATGTCACCATCTCTGATTCTGATTCCTCCTGCATCTTGCTTATAAGGACTGTTGTGATTATAGTGGATCCATGAGAATACTCCAGGAGAATTTCCCCATCTCAAGATTCTTAACTGAATCACATCGGCAAAGTCCCTGTACCATATAAAGTCACATTCACAGGGTCCAGGGGTTAGGGTGTGGAGCTTTTGGGGGGAGGGGGCAATTTTTCAGTCTACCACAGACATCAAAGAAAAAAAATTAAATAAGCTTTTGATCTTTGTGATCTGTATACAAAATAAACTAATGAGAGCAAGGATGCTGCTTCTACAGACCTGTGCCATATTGTTATGATGAATCTGTGTATGACTCCCTAGCAAAAGCATCACTGTATTAGGAATACAGCCTTTTATAGCCCAGCCTTATTTATCTATATTCAAATATATCCATTCAAAAATGAAGAGACAGGAAGTAGTAGAAGAAGCATAGCAGCAGGGATAGAAGCTCTAGGATGGAAAAAGTGCAATACAACTGTTCTCTCTCCAGACAACCACTCAAAGCATCATTCTTTAAACATACAGATATAGATCTAAACATATAGATATAGATATACAGATATGTAAAGGCAAATTCTATGTATAGAATCATCTTTATTACCAATGTTATAATATCTTAAACTGCTTTGAATCTTAAAATATCTAAACGCTCCTCATCTGATTCAATCATTCAGCAAACATTTTAGCTGGGTGCCTCGCAAGTGCCAGGGACTGTTCTGGATCATGAGGGTTTAGAGATAAGGAAGACTCAAAGAAGACATGGGTAGTGACTGAAACACTGTAAGGCCATGTTCTTACAGACTTCTAGTGCCACCACTAAATGGAAAATATGCTTAGGAGGGACCAAATTACTGGTTGGAGGATGGAAAATGTAATTTGGAGGAGAGATTCTGCTCATGCAATCATGCAATGTGACAAGTGATGAGGGAGACCCAGGTACATCCAGGGAAGAGCAAACAATTCTCTGTGGGAGCAGTGGAAGTGTGCAGGAGATAGTGGCTGGAAGTGAGCTGGAGAGCTGGGCAGGGGCAGCTCTGAAGACATCTGTGTGCAGTGCTGATGAGCGTGGACAGCCTCATGATGAGTAGCTTGAGATGTTCTCGGGTGGCAAAAGGTCTGTGGTTCTGACAGACAACCCAAGTGATAACCCAGGAGCCCTGGTAAAGGGAAGGAGAGTGGCAGACAGCAGACAGCTGCAGGAATTGGCCAGAAAGAAGTTTGTACCCAGACAGAGGTTAACGAAGGAGATGAGAAGGTAGGTTGAAGAAATGCTGATCTGACATCAACACGACCTTGCAGAGGACCAGACATGGCTGCTAGTGGTGCAGGGAGGGGAATCAAAAGAATAAATGACGGGGGGAATGTCCCTCTGGGCTCTCAATGCAGGGAGGCCTGGTTTGATCCCTAGTAAGGGAGGTGGATCCCATATGCTGCAAAAACGATTCAGCATGCTGCAACTAAGACCTGGAACAGCCAAATAAATAAAAACTAAATAAATAAATATTTTAAAAAAAGAATAAATGGGGGTTAACTCTGAGGTTTCTACTGGTAGATGGTACCCTTAACAACGATAGGAGACACAGAAATGAACAGGCATAAAGGCAGAAGTGTGCCTGTCTGTTACAGGCACATGAATCTGAGCTTCCTGTAGGATATCTAAAGACAGATGTCTAATAGACAGTCAGGAACACAGATCAGAGAGCAGACTCGGGTGCATGGGTGGCTGTGCAAGTGTGAGATGTCGGTGGATACAGCCCCAGTGACTGCATATAAAGTGAATTAGGAGCTGGGCCCAGGGCAGAGCCCATATGGCAGGAGAGAAGGGCCCTGGGGGACACTGAGGCAGACAGCCAAGGGAGGTGGGATTTCCTATCTAGAGAAAAGAAACCCTCTAATGCTTCAGAGACATAAACGGGATGAAGAGGTCACTCGATTTCACAATCAGGCAGCTGCTGCTGAGTATCACGACTGTGGTTTCAGGAGATTGGGAGACAGAAGCAGGACTGAAGTGAGTGAGAAGTGGGAGCAGCATGTGAGCAGCAATCCTTCAAGAAATCTGGGCTACTAGGACTTCCCTGGTGGTCCAGCGGTTGAGAATCTGGCTGGCAATGCAGAGGATGCGGGTTCAGCCTCTGGTCAGGGAGCTAGGATCCCACATGCCGTGGAGCAACCACTGAGCCCGTGCCCCTAACTACCGAGCCCGTGCCCCTAACTACTGAGGCCATGCGCTGCAACCAGAGTCTGTGGGCCACAGCGAAAAATCCCACACGACACAAGAATCCTTCATGCTGTAACTAAGACCCGACATAGCCAAATACTCAAATAAATAAAAACTGAGCTAACAAGAATCTGGAAAAAAGGGGTCTAGATGTCATGGTTCAAGAAACCCTTTTGCAGAGTGGTAAAAAAGCCCTTATCTTTGTTTACTGAATAAACTCTTAAGGTGCACTATGTACCAGGCACTGAACTAAGCTTCTTATAAATATTACCTCATTATTCCCTGGGGAGGTTAACTTGATGTGTCACAGCACTCAGATATTTGATCAAACACGCCTGGAGGTTGCTGTGAAGGTATTTTTAAGATGAAATTAACATTTAAGTCAGTAGATTTAAATCAATTGATTGAGTAGATTATGCTTCCTGTAGGTGGGCCTCATCTAATTAGTCAAAGGCCTTAAGAAAAAGGTGGACCTCCCCCAAGCAAGAGGAAATTCTGTCAGCATGTGGCCTTCTGGACTCAAATTGCAACATTAGTGCTTCTCTGGGTCTCCAGTCTGCCAGCCCATCCTTCAGATTTTGAACTTGCCAGCCTCTTCAAGTGTCTCAGCCAGTTTCATAAAAGAAATCTCTCTCCGTCACACAAACAGGCACACACATAACACACCCACCCACACACCCACATCCTATTGGTTCTGTTTCTCTGGAGTACTCTGACAAATAAACACACTCTCCATAACATTAGGTACTATTATTATTCTCATCTCACAGTTGAGAAAACTATGGCACAGAGAGGCTATGTAACTTGGCCAGGATCACCCAGCCAATAGCTAGCAGAAATGAAATTCTAATCCATTGTGCCTCAGAGTCCTTGCTCTTAGCCACACACTCTACTTTGGAGCACTGCCGTGACGTGTTGGGGACCAACCTGGGTGGACAATGGTGAGAAGGAGAACATACAAAGGACTAAGAGCCTCAATCAAAATGCATACTGTACAAGTGAGGAAACAGGACAGGTGATTGGCCTGAGGTGGGCCTTAGGGTTTCCCAAATGGCAGACCCAGGGCTTCAGGAGGCAAAAGGCAAACTTTCCCCTCTCCTTCTACTTTCTGTCCCTGCTTCATTATCCACATCCTTTCCTCCCTTCAGAATTCCTGTCTTCCTCAGGGGTTCCCTCAAGTCGCTTTCTCATGGGAGCCCAGGACTCCTAACATCCTGACCAGGAACATGTGACTCAAAGAGTCACCAAGCCATGCAGAATGCATGGCAGTGACAAGGTGCCCACATGACCCAGCACCACATGTCCACATGTCAGGATGATCCTTCTAACAATGTCAAGTTTGATGTGTCTGGTAAAGCCATGGAATTCAACACAAATAATTACACAGTCTGTTAGTAATTGTTTGGAAAATGAAACAAAACCAACATAAAACAAACCATAACCCCTGCAAACTCCAGAAAGCCCAACAAACATTTATTTCCAAATACAAATTCCTAGAACTAGAATTTGACTACTCAAAGAATTAGGTGTCTTTGAAAATACATTTGATACCAAAAATCTCCCAAGAATTTGTATGCATGGTCTAACAATTTAAAACTCTGAATTATGTTATCTGAAAACTTGTCTTTTCAAGTTTTACTTTGATGGGATTGAGAAACCAATGGGGTATAAGGTCCAATGTGCTGTCAAAATCCTAAACACAAGCATGTACTCCTTCCTGTAATCTTACTACAAATGTCAACTGTAAAACTTTCTGGAGGAAAAGTTATAAATACAAATTAAAAGCTTTAGAATTTTGTACTTTTTGTTTTTTTTTTTTTTTTAGAATTTTGTACTTTTTGAAGTCAGCAATTCTTCTTTTAAAATTTTATCCCAAGGATAATAATCATGGCCAAATACAAAGATTTAGCTACAAAGACATTTATCCCAGCAATGGTAAGAACAGTAATTTTTTTTTTCTAATTGTAGGAGATTGAGCAACTGAATTATGACATATACATACAAGGGGATACTATGCAATATTAATATTAATGTTGCAGAATAACTGTTGCTATGGAATAATAATGCCAGGGAAACATGTTCATGATAACAAATGTTTTTTAAAGGCAAGTTATAGAACAGTACATAGCATATAATTCCCTTCATGTTAAATGTGTATTTTTGGAAGGCAGCCTCTAAGAGGGTCCGTGGTGCCTACTCCTGCTCTTCATACACCTGTGTGGTGTTCCCTGTATTGGAACAGCACTGGGCTCTGAGACCACCAGCATATGGAAAGAAGGAAGAAGAGTTCACTTTGACCTTTGGTGACAAAAGACCTAAGTCACCTAATGGTGACTTTCATTTTGCTCCTTTGCCCCTTTGTTTGTTGCTGTTGTTGTTTAGTTGCTAGGTTGTGTCCGACTCTTTTGCGACCCCATGGGCTGTAGCCCATCAGGCTCCTCTGTCTATGGGATTTCCCAGGCAAGAATACTGGCATGGGTGGCCATGCCCTTCTCCAGGAGATCTTCCCTACCCAGGGATCCAACCCGTGTCTCCTGCATTGGCAGATTCTTTACCACTGAGCCACCTGAGATCTTGCACTTTTTGTTTGTCAATTTCTCTTGGGTCACTTGCTCCGCAGCTCAGTGGAACCAAGCTGTCATGGTGTGAGTGGCCCTGTGGGGATGCCCACGTGGCAAGGCACTGAAGCCTCTGGCTACCAGCCAGTGAGGATCTGATGCCTGAAAGCACACTGGCAGCCCCTGCTGGATCCTGAGACGAGCTGGCTGACAGCCTGACTGCAGCCTTGCTCGAGACCTGACTCAGAACCACCCAGCTCGGTTGTGCCTGGGTTCCTGACTCTGGGATCCTGACTCCCCGAAATGGTGATGTTCACTGTTGTTTAAAGCAGCTGAGTTTAGGGCCATCTGTTATGCCACAAAAGATAACCAACATACACATGCATAGTGCAATGACTGGAAGGAAATGCAAGCTCATCTCCCAAGATACTGTGGGTTCAGATTCAGGCCTATTGCAATAAAGAGAGTCACAAAAATTTTTGGTTTCCCAGTGTGTTTAAAGTTCTGTTACATAATACTTTAGTCAATTAAGTATGCAACAGCATTATGCCTAAAAAAGCTAATGTACCTATTTAAATTAAAAAATACTTTATTGTGAAAAATGCCTACCATCATCTGACAACACACGGTTGCCACAAATGTTCAGTTTGTGAAAAATGCAGTATCTGCAAAGTGCAATAAAGGAAAGTCTGCTTGTAATCCAAAATACAATTAGTGGGTTTCTCTAGGTGATTTTTAGTTTCTTTTTTTTTATATAATATTGGCAATGTTCTCTCCCTTTTTCAGAACACAGAAAAAAGAAAACCAAAAGACCAGGAGAGATTATGGGGTCTTCTAAAGAATAAAAGGATAAAAGATTAGGAGAGGCAATTCAAGTCTAATAACCTTTAAAGATTCTTCTCAAGCAAATTAGCTTAAGTGTAGAAAAAAAAAAAAGGTGTAAGCCTTACCCGCCAGAAACCATGCAAAGAGCTGTGAACAGCAGCATTCAATAACTTCAAGGAAAAGAGACCAGCGCAGGCCTCTTAAAAGGGAAATCAAACAGTAATGAAGTCATCCACTAGCCGATCATTGGCACGGGAGCTTGCTTACCCAGTTTCTGGTCAAACCGCCACGCCGTAACATAGGCATTGTGCCTCAGATTGCTCTGTGTGGCCAGGGGCACGGTGACATAAATAGGACCATCCACCAGCACCGGCGTTCCATCACTGCTGAGCAAGTGGACGCTGACGGCGGTGACAGGGGTTAGGTCGTACCTGGTGCTGTTTCCTGGAAGCAAGAGGCAGTCTCCATCACATGCACACACAGGACCCAGGTGGGGCTGCAGAAACTGTTTACAGGAAAATGTAACGGCTAACATCTACAAGGATTGGACCTCCTACAAACCAGGGACTGCATTCAGTATCTCATATGCACAGTCGTCACCATGATGTCCTAAGGTAGGTAAAATCCCCATTTTACACATAAGCAAACTGAGGCTCAGAGATGGAAGTCATGGAAACAGGCCTATAGATAGACATTGGTGTGTGGTAGGGCTGAGATCCAAGTTCAGGTACGTGCATTCTAACCACTGTCCTGTGCTTTCAAAAGGAGTTTCAAACAGGAAGGGGGATTGTCTGTATTGGGAGAGAAGGTATGTGTGTGAAACCCTGAAATCAACTTGTCTACAAAGAGAGATCTGTACACATGTTAATAACTTGGCAGATCACCATAGTGGAACCAAATGTTTTAAATCAGAGACTGCTTTTAAAAAAGAAAAAAAAAGAGTGAATTTCTTCAAGGAGTACTTCAAAATATAACTTCTACTAAAAGGACACTATTAAAAACTTGCGCTTGAAATATTTATGAGTTATTTTGGTTGCCATTGTTATTTTGATCTGTTTAAAAGAAATTTAATATACCAATTATTCTACATTAGAGGCCTTTTCTCCAAGCCAATGGTTTAATGACTATCTACTTTGCAGATAAATTGGGGAATGCTTATGAAAGTGGTATTATATTTATACACTTAAGGGATCCATTTGAGAACTTTTCTCCAGTGAAATATAATATATCATACAAAATGTATTCAGTCATAATTTAAAATCTTCCCTTGAATACAATGAAAACACACTGATAGAAAAATTTAAGCTACATTAGAACATAATTTATAGGATTTCTTCTTAAGCTCCTTATATACCTCTCTACTTATCAATTAACTACCTGAGTTAATGCAAACCTCCAGTTAGGACTAAATTTAAACATTTAAAACAAATCTAGTGAATTCGAGGGTTTCAGCAACCAGTGGTAGCTAACCTCTTTGCAGAGCAATTTCTGTATAGCTAATGTTAGCACTACCTTTTATGATTCACATCCATCTCTGTTTTCCAATGAAGAAAAAGGGATGGAAATGAGGATTTCGTCAAAAGGTCCACATTGGAAGCACAGATTCAAGTTCTGAAGTCTTTTAACCTGACCATTTCATTGTAGGGTGAAGAGAACCAAAACCCAGAATTCATTACGTTTTTTGTCACAACATCCTGTGGATGGAGAACCTAAATGTATCCATTGCCCAAAGGCGACACAGAAGCAAAGCCAGATATCTCTAGGCTCTGCTGAACTCTCCGGATGAGACAGGACTTAAAGACAGATTACATGACCTGATTTTATATAAGCAACTTACAGATAACGTTTTCAGTTAGGTAACGCTGCTTCTTTTTTCAAAAAAAAAAAAAATTAAAAAGATTTTTTTTGATATAGACCATTTTAAAAGTCTTCACTGAATTTGTTATAATATTGCTTCTGTTTTTCTTTTTTTAATTGCTTTTTTTTTGCGCTTTTTGGCCATGAGGCATGTGGGATCTTAGCTCCCTGATCAGGGATCGAACCCACACTCCCTGCACTGGAAGATGAAGTCTTAACCACTGAACCACCAGGGAGGTCCCCAAGGCTGCTTCTTTCATTAATACACCAGGCAGGAAGTCTACCCCCAGAAGCAGCAGGTAGAGTAGAAAAGCACGTTACTCTCACCCTCCATCCTCTCCTTCCACTTAACACTGCCTCTTGATTCTTAGAAATGGCATCCCCGTTGTCCCCACTCATCCCTTTTTGAGTCTTCATTTCCTATAATCTTGCACATCCCTGGCCCAGGAAGCCCGAGTCCCAGTACCAGATCTGCCTCCAACTAATCATGTGGCCTCTGGCAAGTTACTTCACTCTTCTGGGGTCTGTTGCATCTGAGCTGCAAAACTAAGGAGGTTGGACTAGATGCTTTCTTATGAATCTATGGAGAGAAACACACTGAAGTACAAACATTCTGAAGTAAAAACAGCACTGAAGAAAGAGGCATATTCATTTAAAGCAATGTGTACTTAGGTGCAGGTGATTTAACATTCTTTAGAAAGTTCTCTGTTCAAAGACATGGCAGGCAATTATATCTGCTTTCTTGAGGGCTCTCTCCTCTTTCAGTGCTTCCACTCCATATCTTCCAAAGGACTCTCAACCCTCCCATTTTCTTTATTCTGGAACCACTCATGCTTTGAAGGGCTACACTGTTTACCTTCCAGCCCTTCTTATGAGACTGCAACTCCTTACAAAACCCTGAGTTCTCTATACAAGGACTCTCTCCTTCTTGATGTTCCATCTTGATGTTACCTGACTCCCATCACATCCCAATAAAGATAAGCAAAAGCAGCACCCCAGGACCAAGCTAGGAGGCCACAGATTCATCACTTAGAACAAAAGGGGTTTTGCCCAGATAGTATCCAAAGTTCTGTTTGGCTTTGCATATTAGTCATATTACTGACTCCTCTCTGTCTTCCTGGAGTTGCCAGCAGAAGTAATTTCTTAAAAACCCTTGAGAACATCACAGAGCAGATCTGGGCTTTCTTAGCAACCACAGGGGAAGCATGAGGCTGTGAGGATGCACGGAGAAGAGAAAGTGAGGAAGCAACTGATAGCTCCATGTGGCTGTGTTTCTACAGCTCTGGAAACTCCTTCAAGTGGAGGCGGGGATAAACAACCCCCCTTAGGACACACCAGGGAAGCCAGTCACTCTTAATCACATTGATGGTTTCTGTTTACTTCACTGAATTCTACTGATAACCTGCCATCTCACATGGATTAGTGTGGTCCAGGCTCTCTCACTAAGTTGAAATCTCTTAGATGCATTTTATAAAACAGGAGGCAAACGTAGGGCTGAAGAGAAGCCCCAGTTGATGGGCTGCTGGGGTGCTAAGTGGACACCACGCTGGTGGCTGCCTTTCCTGGGAGGAGGCCTGATTCTTCCTAGGTCAACTGGCCAGTTATTTCAGTGGAAAACAAGCTGAATATAACCTTCCAAAGACTTTCTCTCTTCCCTCTGAAATAACAGTGATTTTAAAATAAAACAACTCCTCTAAAATCAATTGTCCTATGCCTTCTCTCTGCCTTACCATCATCTAGCGTTTTATAATTTATTCAAGACATCTTGTAATTGGGGCACAGAAAAACGAATGAGGTCGTCCTGCCAACTTGGGGGTTTTATGATGGAGGCTGGATTGAGGAGGTTTCATGATGGCCTCAGATTATTATGTTCCCTGAAATACTACTTCCCTCCCAGGCAAATCCATTTAATTGAAAAGTCAACTTTTTTCCCCAACAATATTCACTTAAGATGAACACCATGCAATTCTTCTGGGTGTTGGTGATTGACTATTTATTGCATCATTATCACACAAACATTCTAGGAAGAAGAAACATTTCTCAAAACAGGTATCACAGAGGGAAGAAAAGTGGGTAACAAATCACCAGGTGACCTTGAACTGTAACCAGACATTTATCCACATTCTACAAAATGGATCATATGTTGCAGGGATAAAAAGCTTTTGCGGGACGATCAGTTTCTGTAAAGCACTAGGTAATCAGGTGAAATTCAATCAAAGCGTCCCTGGGAAATGCAGCAACGTACTCACCTCATGGGGTTCAACCCAGAACAGCCTTTGTTTTTCAAGTTTACGTTGTGACTCATGTAAAGTACTGGGGAAAGGAAAAGGGGGAGACAAGAAAATGACTCGGGAATTGAGACTCCACCACCCTCTGTTCATCAGAAGAGGAATGGGGACCACGTTAGCATGGAGTTCTCTTGGGAGCAAATGGAGGTAAAAGGCGATCTTTCACTGATAAGGAATTATTACTTATTTTCTGACTGGTGGCTTTTAATTTCTGTGATCTTTGAGCACTGTGGGTCCTGCCGGCATAGGGTGAGAATGACTGAGTGGGCTTACAGGTCTGCCAGGAGAAGATTCAAAATCAACTATAAAGCCTGAATACTCTTTGCCGAGTGTAAGGCAGAAAGAGCAAGCTCAGAGAAAGGGAGGCTGTGAGAAAAGGCTGGATGGACTCAGCCCATGCAGTCCAGAGTCGCCCCGCCCCAAAGTGCTCCCTGTGCTGGTGGCCGGGGGGGGAGGGGGGGGGGTTCTGCTGTGCTCCTCTGGGAATCAGATTCAGTGCCACTCACCCTTCCCCTCCCAGTTTCCAGTGACATGTGGCGAGTAAGGGTGTACGTACATCTCTGCACAGCTGGGCAGGCTGCTCCACCAAAAATGTTCCAGTGTTAAGTGGAGTGAGGTTGAAAACGGGACAGAAAACCTCCAACTCTTATCTGACACTTGAAAAATTCAGTGAAAAGAACTTCTGGGAATTAAATATATTTAGGCAGCCAAAGGAGAGCTCAGATTAAGGCAACTGGTCCCAGCAGAAAGGTTCAGTGATTCAAATTCATGAAAATTGAACCCCACAGTGGTGCAGACTGAATTCCTTAAATGACGGTTTCAATGCAACAGAACTTGTAGGCAGATCTCCTCTTCAGCACCTCTGGTTCTCCCACTTAGAAAGATACGAACACCTATAAAAGATGCAAACACAGATCCCTCCGGTAGAAGAGAGATGAGATTATTACCTGTTCCGTTTCCATCTAATCCTCGCAAGTAAGGAAAGCCGTCCACCTCGGAGGGGGAGCCGGCGGCCGTGAGAAAGGCGGTCAGGTCGCTGTAGCTGGTGTTCTCCGGCAGCCGCAGGGCTCTTCTCTGGAAGTGCACTCGAGGCTGCGGCCGGGCACCTGCAGATAGGAACCTCTGAGTTACCTCCCGGAGAAGCGGTTTCTGTTTTTAGAAAATGCAAACCCCGGAGAGGCTCCTCTAAGGTTTCAGCGTGGCTCCCCTGCCCCCACTCCTCCCCACATCCCTTCTCATGGCCCATTCACGCGGGGCACAGAGATGTGACAACATGCTATTATGGGGACAGAAATAATAGCCCATTGTCACGTCTGCTTTGACACAGGATGTTATTTAGGTTTTTCACAAAAAGCTCTATTTGTGAGCAGTCTTTTCACTGCCCAGTCTTGGCCTATGGGTAGGGGTATCGTTTTGGGAAAGAATGTCTACATAAGTGAAATGAGTAGATGGCAATTAATATCTTGAAACACACAAGGCAAGAGAAATCCTTTGAGACTGTTACAAACACATCCTTAGACTTCCTGGTAAAATCTGGTCTAAGTGCACAGACCACGCTGGAGCAGAGCAGGCGGCAGACGTACAGCTGGACAAGAAATGCAAACAAGAACCCACAGTGAAATGTCTCTTGGCCTTCCGTCTACTCTGGTGGGTGCATCCAACTCCTGACTATTATGTTACAGATTTTATGATGAGCCTCTGGAATGGACGTGAGAACCGCTCCTTCCAGGAAACCCTGTGCAGAAGGACAGCTTGAGCCGACAGCCCCGTTAGACAGTTACCTTATGACACCATCCGCAGTTTGACTTTGCTCCAGATCTTGTTTTGACTGTAAAACCTGAACCCGTTTTTATCTAATGATGTAGTGAGGGTCACAAGACATAAACACACTAAATCAGTTTGCACACAACCAGCAAAAACATCATGAAGACAAAAACTCACAGAGATGGGAGTTGGGAGCATTTAATGATGGAAGTACACGTCTCTCTGGGTTAAACAAAGTGGTTCCTCAAACACAGTGGTCTTCCCTGATGTTCTAGCCATTGTATAACCTGCTCCAGGTTTGAGGGAGACCACATTTCTTTGTGGTCAGCTGGATGCTCCCTCTCCTTCCAATTTGTGTTTGTTCTGACACAGAAGCTCTGCCCAGGGCTCATGGTCTTTCACGTCTACACTAAGGTTCCTTTTCACTCTGGATCAGAAAGTTTTAGAGGAGGAATAAGCCTGTCAGGAAGTGTTCTAGGGGAATTCTCTAGTGGTCTGGTTCTTAGGACTCGGCATTTTCACTGCTGAAGACCCAGGTTCAGTCTCTGGTTGGGAAATTCAGATCCTGCTAGCTGCACAGCATGGCCAAAACCAAACAAACAAAAACCAGAATTGCTCTCAATAAGGGAGTCTTGGAGCTCCAAGGATCAACTAATCCAACTCTCTTCTGATAGGTGACATCACAAAAGCCCAAATGGACTCACCACCAACACAGACTTACAGGATGGGCTGCCTTGATCATGGATGACTGAGGAGGTCATGATGGTACCCTTACCTTCTGGAAATTACTGACTGCATTTCTCAAGTGACTGGTCCTCCATAAATATTGGCCCAGCTCTAGAGCCTGTGGGAGCCAGATACCCAAGCTCACAACAGTCCTGTTTAATCTGGCTGCCTCTACTGAAGCTAGGTGATCCTTTTCCAGACCATCAGTGTTCTTTCTTTACCCCTAAAACACAGCCATGGTGATGCCCTGGCATTCCTGCTGCTGTATCTGTTAACTTTCAGCTCACCTTAGCCCTCTGTCCTCTTCCTCTGATCTCACACCACAGCGGTGTCTTCCTGCTGTCCTCTCCTTGGTCTGCACAGAGCTTGGGCGCCTCATGCTCTGAGGGTGCTCCACGCATGCTGAGACCACTGGCCCGACCGGATCCCTCTCCAATCCACCTCCCACAGCTGCTGTCTGCCTCTTTCCTTCTTCTCTAAGCTGCCCTCAGAGACTGAAGGTCAAAGCAAACCCTTTCTCATCCATCTCCTCACCCTCAACATCTTGTCCTCCTATTCCCATTTTCTTCTTCTTTTTTTTTTTTTAGATAGACACATGATTTTTGGAGTGGTCTAAAATTGCTTGAGCTGCTTTTATTTTTTTAATGTTTTAAAATTAATTTTTATTGAAGCATTGTTGCTTTGGTGGCTCAGCGGTAAAGAATCTGCCTAAATAATCTGCCTGCCAATGCAAGAGCCACAGAAGATGTGGGTTCGATTTCTGGATCAGAAAGATCCCCTGAAGGAGGGAATGGCAACCCACTCCATTACTGTTGCCTGAAAAATTCCATGGACAGAGGCGCCTGGCAGGCTACAGTCCATGGGGTTGCAAAGAGCTGGACACGACTGAGTGCCTGAGCACAAATGCAGAGTTGCTTCACAATGTTGTGTTAGTCTCTGCCGTACAGCAAAGAGAATCAGCTACAAGTATACATATAATCCCCTCTTTCTGGGATTTCCCTCCCATTTAGGTCACTATTGTTTTCTTTCAATGATAGTGAACTTTCTGTGATTTGGTTCCCTTTCCCCACTGTTCTTCATTCTAACCAATACTGCTGACGTCTAGGTTTTATACACTGAGAAATGGGAAACTCACTACTATGAAGGAAGGAAGGGCATGTCTGCAGTGTACAGGTGCAAAGAGGGGCCGTTTCCTCATGAGTGTGGAGGCAGAAAGCAGAGGGTCAGAATATGGGTCAGGTACTGCGTGCCCCTTCAGACCCCCTGAGATGGGCAGGTTGAGGTCAATAAGAAGGCTGAAAGGAACAGAAACCCACTCAGCCTAGACCAAGGAGAAGGAGAGGCTGCTGAAAGATGAAAGGGAATCCTGCTGAACCCCAGGAAGGCAATCCAGCCAGGCCTTATGGGGACCAGCTTAGGACCCCAATACCTCAACCAAGGCTGTTTCCAGTCCTCAAGCCACTGGGCATCTCATCTCCATTCTTCTTTTTTTTTAATTTAAAATTTTAATAAATTGACGCTTTTGTTTTAAAAAGTTCTCCTTAAAATTCTATTTAAAAAAGTATCCTTTTCAGATTAAGGAGGGTTTTAAATAGGTGACTACTTTTGTCATTGGTTCCTCATTTTTTTCTTTTTTTTTTGGCCACATCTCTTAGCATGTGGAACTTCCATGACCAGGAGTCAAACCCGCCTCCCCTGCAGTGGAAGCATGGTGTCTTCATCTTACTGGACTGCCAGGGAAGCCCCGGTTCCTTATTTTTTAAAATTAAAAGTATAATTGCTTTATAATATTATGATAGCTTCAGGTGAACAGCAAGGTGATTCAGTTATACATATATAATTTTTTCAGGTTATTTCCCATTATAGGTTCTTATAAGATATTGAATATTATTCCCTGTTATACAGTAAATCCTTGCTGCTTGTCTATTTTATACATAGTAATGTGTATCTGTGAATCCCAAACTCCGAGTTTACCCCCGCCCACCTCTTTCCCCTTTGGTAACTGTAAGTTTATTTTCTATGTCTGTGAGCCTATTTCTGTTTTGTAAACAGATTCATTTGTATTATTTGTTAGATTCCATGTATAAGTTACATCATAGGTCATCCCAATTCTGTATCTTCCTGCTTCTGTCTCTCTGCCTGTCTATTTTTGTCTGCCTCTGTGTGTGTTTCCCTTCCTGCCTCTCTCTCTCTCTGTCTGTCTCTACCTCTGTCTCTGTCTCTCTCCCATGCCTGCTCTTACTCCCCGGCTCATTGTGCATCTCACTGGGAGCTGCATCTCTCCTCTCCCCTCTCCCCCAGCTGCCTTCCTTCCCTCTTCCGTGCAGGAGAACCTGCTCCCAGGCCAGACATGCGTGTCTGTTTTCTGTGGCAGGGGGAATATTGCGGGGGCACAGAAGGGCGTTGCGGAGGCAGGTTTCCTAGAAGGAGATGTGGCTAGTCCAGCTGCTTTGACACACGCTGTGGCCAGCACGCCGATACCTGCGGGGGATCAAACACAGTCCTCCCAGGAGAAAAGACAAGACCTCTGCCTGGTGAAACAACCAAAGAAACACTGAAGGAGTATAAGGGTTGAAATATTCTAAGCTACAGTGCAAATACAATCTAAAGTGGGTGTGTGTAGGCTGGGCAGGGAATGGTATGTTCTTAAGCCTAAATTTATGTATGAAAGCTGCTACGTTCCCACACTTTTCAGGAGGGACCGGACTGGGTGTGGATGGATGGTGGAGGGGGACAGGGCTGTCTCTCTTCTGTGGATGTC
This sequence comes from Antilocapra americana, assembly GCA_007570785.1. Taxonomy (NCBI): domain Eukaryota; kingdom Metazoa; phylum Chordata; class Mammalia; order Artiodactyla; family Antilocapridae; genus Antilocapra; species Antilocapra americana. The sequence continues at coordinate 3,340,465 of ML660812.1, read as the reverse complement.
CCTCCCCCACACTTCCCACAGCAGCTGCTTCAAACATCCTCTGTTTTTCTCAAACTTGGGGCTCCACTGCCATCCCCCATATGCTCAGACCAACTGTACTGAAAATACCAGGGCACCACTTCTGTCTGCACTTCAAAATCTTTCTTCCATCCCCTCTGCTGCCTCTGTCCCTGCCCTCCCCCAAGGTCAACCCAAGTATTCTGATTTTTGCTTGCTTTATTGAAATCCTTATTTTTCCAGTTTTTCTGGCCTTCATAAAAAAATCTCTCTCTAGGGTCTTTTCTTCTCCAGTCAACACATATATTCCTTACTTCCTCATTGAGAAAAATAACAATAAGACAGACTTTCGCTCTGTTCTCCCCATCAGTCTCCTCTCCTTCCACCCAATGCCCAGAGACGTGGCTTTCACCCTCAGTGCACGCTGCCCGTGGAAATGTCAACTGACGACCGCGTAATCTGCAAACCCTGTGACCCTCGCTCGCCTTCACCCCTCCAGCTCTTCACAATGGTGTGCACTGTTCCCCACCCCCGCCCAGCAGCCCTCCCTGCTGGCGGTCCTGCCCTCTGCTCTCTGCAGAGTCGCAGGCCGTTTGCTATGCGAATGCTTTCTTTTCCTCTGATGAGAGATCCTGAAGGTTCAGCACAGTTGCCTCTGCTGCTCCTGACTTTCTCCTGACTTGTCGCCCTTGCTGCAGCCTCACAGTTACCTCCCTGTCCTGCCAGGGACTCTGCCAAGCTTCATGCCTTTCCAGCACCTCGACCTGGATGCCCACCAGGCGCTAAAGCCATCACTACCTTCTCTCCCACTTGACAAAGAACTACTCCCCCCAACACTCAGGTTTGATTCTAGGTTGTCAAAATTGTTTGCCCTTTCTACTCTTCTGCACCTTCATTCAAGTGCTGGAACTGCCTCATCTTCCCTTATCAACGTTTCTAGCATTGTCTTTTCCTTCCATTCTGCCTCCATCCTACATGATCTTATCCTACCCCTGGCTTCAACTATCACAAAAGTCTCCTAACTTCCCTGTGCTCCAGCCTCATCCCTTTCTTGCCTCATCTACTGATGATTCTCAAATTCTGCTCTGACCATGACCTTTCCCTACCCAGAAACTTTCAATGGACCCACCACTTCCAAAATGAATGAAGGTGGCAACAAATCAAAGAGCAACGTAGACTCAAACTACAGCTCCACTCATTTTATGAGAGGTGAAGTTCAGCATTTTAGGATTTACAAAGGTCTTGTATACACATTATTTCACTTAGTAATCTGTGTGTGCTATACTCAGTCATTCAGTCATGTCTGACTCTTTGCGGCCCCAAGGACTGTAGCTCGCCAGGCTGCTCTGTCCCTGGGATTTTCCTGGCAAGAATACTGAAGCACTGGAGAAGCAATTCCCTTCTTCAGTGGATCTTCTTGACCCAGTGATTGAACCAGAGTCTCTTGCATCTCCTGACTTGGCAGTCAGATTCTTTTACCACTGGTCACCTGAGAATCTCCTTAATAATCTACAATAGAATAAAGAAGATGTGGTACATATACATGATGGGATACTACTCAGCCATAAAAAAGAATGAAATGAGGCCATCTGCAGCAACATGGATGAACCTGGAGATTATCATACTGAGTGAAGTTAATCAGACACAGAAAGACAAATATATGATACAGCTTTTATGTGGAATCTAAAAATTTAAACAAATGAATGACTATAACAAAACAGAAACAGACTCAGATACAGAGAACAAACTAGTGGTCTCCGGTAGAGGCAGGGAAGAGGGGAGGGGCAAAATAAGGGTAGGAGACTAAGAGGTATAAACTACTAGGTATAAAACAAATAAGTACAAGGATATAAGACACAGCACAGGGAATATAGATAATACTTCAAAATAACTTCAAGTGGAGTATCATGTATAAAAATACCGAGTCACTATGTTGTATACCTGAAAGAATTCAACATTGCAAATCAACTGTACTTCAGTCTTTTAAAAAGTAGGGGAAAAAAGGCAATTTGCAAGCATTCTTTGACAAAGAACATACTTATAGGTCCAGCCCATGGTGGCAAAGAGCCCTGGGTTACTCAGTGCCTATGCTGGCCCCTCCACTCCATCACACTGTCAACTTGAAACTGCCCCAGGCTTTCTCTATAAAACACTGTCAACAATGACTGGAGAAGGGAATAGCAAACCACTTCAGTATTCTTGCCTTGAGAGCCCTACGAACAGTATGAAAAGGCAACAATGATAAGACAACCACTTTCCTGATCTTGCAAATGAAATCGAGTGTTAAGTCATTTCCACTGGAAACATGTGCTTACTTCGAATCACGTGTGCATGTGTGCCCGTGCGCGCGTGCGTGTGTGTGTGTAAGAGAGAGAGAGAGACAGAGAAAGCATAAGTCTCCATAATTCTACCTGGTCTGATGAGAATAGTTTTAGGGTGTATGTGGTCTGAATTTAGACATCTACCTAGAGATAGGAAAACACATGTACAGTCTTTTTATTGTTCAAGGAAAATGCTCATTAACCACGAGCTTATTCTATTTTATATGGTTATAAACATTTCAAAACAAAACTTCACCTGAAGCATTAAATCTTGCCAATGAGAACACCTCTGCTTCTCCCATCTCCATCTCTCAACCAGTGGCCTTCATTCTTTTAAATCTTTTGCTCTAGTGTCCCATAAAATCAAACAATGGGGCATCACCCAAAACTATGCACATAACACGTGTGAGGCTCTGTCACCAAACTGCCATCTCACCATCTCCCCCTTCCTTTGGGGGAGTCTGACACATGATAACATCCAGGCAACACAAAAATTTAAATGGCTGACAGCACTTACATTTCTGATTGGCAAGAGTTTATGTTTTCCTCCTCTGACGCCATTTAAAAAGTTGAGAAATGCACCTACATTTGACCAGTTTGAGAATAAACATTTGAATATATCATTTAGAAATTCAGTTCTATATTGGTTTTTCAGAACAGAACTGCAAAGACCAAAAATTATTTACATATGGTTCTCCTTCCTCCTGGTAGGAAAACAAGAAACAAGATCACCCAGTGTCATCCTGGTATGTCTGTACTCTACTGAGACGAGGAAAAGGACAACTAGTACGACTCAAAAAGTAGGGTGAATTAAAAAATTAACAAAGTGTAGACAGTTTAAAAAAGCTGGAATGCAAATGAGATTTTGGAAAGGGAGAAATAAAGATTCTCGGTTTCTGGTTACATAAAAGAGGGAAGTGATACAGCAGACTGAATAAATTAATCATAACAAAAACTACCTGGATGTCTTACATCCCTAGGCTTATAGTATGACCATACTTCTTGCTCCTTAGAGAGAGAGAGAGAGCAATTCTAATGTGTCTATGTGCATGTGGGTACTGATGAACTGTCCTCCTCTTAGCAGCCATGACAAAGCAAATAATTAACTGCAGCATGAGTGATCTATACAGGAAGTACAAAAAGCAGTGGGGTCTGGATGGTTTTTGAAATATTTATTTACTCAACCTTTCAATGAATTGCTCATTGTATACCGATACTAAAGTGGGCATGGGGCCAGGCCCTGGGAGTGTTAAGGTGAATATGACCCTTTTCCTACTCTTCAGGTTTTTCAGTTTTGTCTGGGAGCTAAGATGTTACTGCCAGATATGGCAGAAAGGGTGGTTTTGTGATAAGATACAGAACTCTCAGCTGGAGGGCTGTTTTACTTCACCTTCCTGGTTACTGATAAGGAAAGAAGGGGGCAAAAGGGAGGCAGGGATGGGTGGAATTCAAGGTTGGAGCCAGAAGGTGTGGAAGGCACATGGACACCTAGTTCTGGGCTTAGGGAAGCTGGGACCATGTGGCAGGAGTTGGTGGGTTTCACTTGAATGTTGTGCCATTAACAAGACTCCATGAATCCCCAGTCTGCTTCTTTCTACTACCAGCTGTCTCCCTTTTTGGATTCATACTTTCTGTTCTCTTTGAATCTGGGCTTGCAGGTGGCCTGGTGTGATCACAGACCTGCTGCATCTCATGAGTATACCATTAGCTAAGATCCTCACTTCTTCTACGTTCTTAGTTCAATTCCAGGTAAAGGAAGAGAAAGAAGAGCTTGGGTTGGGGAGATCCACTGGAGAAGGAAATGGCAACCCACTTCAGTGTCCTTGCCTGGAAAAATCCCATGGATAGAGGTGCCTGGTGGGGTTGCAAAGAGTTGGACACAACTGAGCAATTAAGCAAAGACACATGGACTTGAATATTTGCCCATTACAGAGTGGGAGATCTCTAGTCTACTCTAGGAGATCCAACCAGTCCATCCTAAAGGAAATCAATCCTGAATATTCACTGGAAGGACTGATGCTGAAGCTCCAATACTGAAACTCCAATACTTTGGCCACCTGATGCAAAGGACTGACTCATTTGAAAAGACCCTGATGCTGGGAAAGATTGAAAGAGGGAGGAGAAGGGGACAACAGAAGATGAGATGGTTGGATGGCATCACCGACTCAATGGACATGAGTCTGAGTAAATTCCAGGAGTTGTGCTGCAGTTTATGAGGTCGCAAAGAGTCGGGTGTGACTGAGTGACTGAACTGAACTGATTGTATATTTGACAGTTGCTAAGAGAGTAGATCTTAAAAGTTCTCATCCCAAGAAAAAACTGTGTGATAATGGATGTTAACTAGACTTATGGTGATGATCACTGTGTAATATCTACACATATCATATCATTGAAGATACATGTCTATTACATCCCAATAAGACTGGAGGTGGGGAACCATTATATTTCAGTTGTGAAACAATAATGGAAAACGTAATTAAAGAGAAACTGGAGGTCCCAAGCCCAACAGCTCCCATTGTGGTCCTGATGTGAAAGGATGCTGAGGACTCAGAGCCTAGTTCTGCTGTCTCTTAGGAGAAAAGCAGATGACAACTCAGGACTTTCACTGTGCAGATGACATTAAAATCTATATATCTATTCCTGTTATCTCTCCCAAACTCAGGTCACATATGCTCCCAGACATTTCTCCTATTTCTCTTTACATACTTCTAAGAGCATCATGTTAACCTCCTTGTATGTTCCCATAGCTCCACAATAAAAAAAGGAATAAAGTTACCTCACTTGCAGATGGCACATGGATGTGGTTAGGCAGAGAATGATTGGTGTAAATAGTATTAAAATAAAGGAATGAACAAGACAAACAGAAAAATGGGCCTTCCCAGGTGGAACTAATGGTAAAGAACCCACTTGCCAATGCAGGAGACATAACAGACTTGGGTTCAATCCCTGGGTTAGGAAGATGCCCTGGAGGAGGGCATGGCAATCCGCTCCAGTATTCTTCCCTGGAGAATCCCATGGACACAATAGCCTGGTGGGCTACAATCCATGGGGTTGCAGAGTTGGACACGACTGATGAATCTTAGCACAAACAAAAAATGTTTTTTCCAGTAGTTATATATGGATGTGATAGTTGAACCATAAAGAAGGCTGAGCACCAAAGAATTGATGCTTTTGAACTGTGCTGTTGGAGAAGACTCTTGAGAGTCCCTTGGTCTGCAAGGAGATCAAACCAGTCTATTCTAAAGGAAATCAACTCTGAATATTCATTAGAAGGACTGATACTGAAGCTGAAGCTCCAATACTTGGGCCACCTGATGTGAGGAGCCTATTCACTAGAAAAGACCCTGATGCTGGGAAGGACTGAGGGCAAGAGGAGAAGAGGGTGACAGAGGATGAGATGGTTGGATGGCATCATTGACTCAATGGACATGAGTTTGAGCAAGCTCTGGGAGATAGTAAAGGACGGGGAAGCCTGGCATGATGCAGTCCATGGGGTCACAAAGGGTTGGACATGATTTAGGGACTGAACAACCACAAAAAGTAAACAAAAAAAAGAATCTGATGAAACATTAAAAGACGGAAAATATCATTCTCAGGCCCGTGGTTAAGATGGAAGAAACCAATTATCTCAGCACAAAAAGGTTTGACACAAGTCTGATTCCCAGTTCCAAAGCCAGCCCCAAACAAAGGGCAAATTCCAGAAACCTTCTATACCAGATTTTCTGGAAGAGAGGGTTAGAGGGTTGAGGCCACATTTATACCACTGCACATGAGATGGGCTAAAAACACAAAGGGATAAGAGATAGAAAAAGGCCACACTTGAGTACCTGGGATTTTTTTGTTTTCTTTTTTGGGTGGGGGAAGAAATTTTTTTATTGTAAAAAACACCTAACATTAAATTACTGTCTTAACCAGTTTTTTTTTTTTTTGGCGGGGGCAGGGGGGAGGGTGTGTGCTACGTGGGATCTTAGTTTCCCAAACAGGGATCAAATCTGTGTCCCCTGCACTGGGAGCACAGAGTCCCTACTGGACTGCCAGGCAAGTCCCCATCTTAACCAGTTTTATCTGTCCAATGCACTAATGTGAAGTATATTTACACTGTTGTGCAACAGATCTCTAGAACTGCCCTGTTTTGCAAAACTGAAACTCTAGGGAGTTTCCGGGGGTCTAGTGGTTAGGACTTGCATTTCCACTGCAGGAGGTGTGGGTTCAACCCCTGGTGAGGCAACTGAGATCTCACAAGCCACGAGGCCTAGCCAAAAAAATTAAACACAAACAAACAAACAAAAATCCCCTGAAACTCTATATACTCAAATGCTTATGAAACTTTTCAGAGTGACCCTATCCACTGATCAGTGAGGCCCAGGCAGGGTCTGGATTCTGCCTCTGGGATGAATTTTCTCACCTTTGGAGGAGAGAGAGACGTAGTGTGAACAGAGGGTGGAGCCTCTTCTTACCACCCTGCACTTCAAGGCTGGGCTGATAACAAACAAGGCCACAGCCAACAGTTCACCAAAATGCCAACGTGTCTCTGCACTTGTAGGCACTACAGCCATTATGTCCAGCTGTGGACATGCTCATGGCCGTCACCAGCTGACTACCCATTCCTTATGTTTTAACACTTGGCCCCGAAGTTACCATCGCTCCTCTTCTTAAATATCAGACGTACCTTGGAATCCTGAGACTATCTGGACAACGTCTTCATACACCATCAGGGTAGCGGATCGTTCTGGAAGCAGGCCCAGGCTTAGTGAAGAAAATACTGTGGAAACAAAGATGGATATGAGGGAATTCTGACTTCTAAATCAAAGTGCCCATGCCAATTTTTTAAGTACTCTGCATTCTTTGGATTCTCTGGGTTCAAATCAATCCACAACATTGATTTTTTAGTAATGTGACATAATAATAAATATATATCTGTTCTCTGCCTCTGGTTCCTGGCTCAAAAGCCCTTGTAAATTCCTGAGTCACCAGAGTATCTTTTTGATCTGATGAGGAGACTCTGGGTGGCCTCCTGGATTGGGGCTGGTCACCAAAAAGATCAGACCATGGTAAGAATCTTGGAACTTTCAGGCTCACTTCCCATCATCCAAAGAAAACAGATGGGGTGGAGAGTTCAGTTCATTATTGATCACGCCTGCCATGGTTGGTGAAGCTACCACGAGAGTCCCAAAGGTACAGGCTTTGGGGAACTTCAAGCTGGTGAGTACATTTATGTTCTAGGAGGGTGGTGCACCTCAACTTCATGGGGATAGAAGCTCCCATGGCCAGGACCCTTCTGGATCTCAGTCCATTGTACCTCTTCATGTGACTGTTCATCTGCATCTATTATGAGACTTGTTATAACCCAGCAAATGTAAGTCATTGTTTTCCTGAGTTCTGGGAGTCATCACAGTGAAAGAAATCAGGGAGGGGCTCATGGGAACCTCTGATTTATAGCTGATTGGTCTGAAGTACAGGTGACCACTTAGGGCTTGTGTCTGAATTAGAGGTCAGTCTCATGGGACTGAGCCCTTAATTGGTAGCATCTGGGCTAAATCTGGACAGTTACTGTCAGACCCTGATGCTGGGAAAGATTGAAGGCAACAGGACCAGGGTACAACAGAGGGCGAGATGGTTGGATGGCATCATCACTTAATGGACACGAATTTGAGCAAGCTCTGGGAGATGGTGAAAGACAGGGAAGCCTGGCGTGCTGCAGTCTAGGGGGTCTCAAAGAGTCGGATGCTACTGAGTGACTGAACAACAACTGTCAGAATGGAACTGAATTGTAGGACACCCAGTTGGTATCCAGAGCAGTGGAGAACTGGTTGGTTTGAGAAGAAAACTCACTTACTAGGTGCCAGAATCATCATAAACAGAGAGAAAGTATGTAAACCAGAAGGCAAAACAAAAATACAGGATAAGTCTTGTGGACTCTGTGGAAGAGGGTAAGGGTGGGATAATATGGGAGAATGGCACTGAAACATGTTAATTATCATATGTGAAATCAATCGCCAGCCCAGGTTTGATGCTCGGGGCTGGTGCACCAGGATGACCCAGGGAGAGGGAATCGGGAGGGAGGAGGGAGGGGGGTTCTGGAGGGGGAGCATATGTATGCCCATGGCGGATTCATGTCAATGTATGGCAAAACCAACACAATAAAGAAAATTTTAAAAAATTTTAAAAAATTAAAAAAAAAAAAACAGAGAGAAAGTAAACAGTTCATCCTTCAAGTATTGTTAGCAAAAGTCTTTCAAAACTCCGAGTCCTGCAATCTCTCATATAACAACTGCTTAGCCTACAACAGTTAACTACATAATTTTTATTCTTTAGAAGTTCTTAGTAAAGTATCTGAACCTCTTCACATTAAGAATCTATTAAAAGTTACAATGCACACGTTGTCTGTATGTAAAATATTGGATATTAACATTAAAAAAGACTCACAATATGTGCTTAGGCTAATGGGTACCTCATGATAATTTTTTTTCCCCTCTGTATTTTGGGAACCAATAAGATGACACTTTGCAGGTGGCACTAATGGTAAAGAATCCGCCTGCCAATAAAGGAGACATAACAGATACCAGTTCAATCCCTGGGTGGGGAAGATCCCTTGGAGTAGGAATTGGCGATCCACCCCAGTATTCTTGCCTGGAAAATTCCATGGACAGAGGAGCCTGGCTAGCTAGAGTCCATGGGGTTGCAAAGAGTCGGACACAACTGAAGCAATTGAACACAAGATGACAGAACTTGTGCTACTTCAAAATTCTTGTCTAAAGACCTCAACTTCCAACCTAAAATTTCACAAAGCCTACATGTTTCTTGGGAATTCCCTGGCTGAACAGTAGTTAGGACTCAGTGCTTTCCCTGCCAGGGTCCGGATTCTATTCCTGATTGAGGAATTAAGATCCTGCATGCAGCAAGGTGTGGCCCGTGGAGAAAAAACCTACATGCTTCTGGGTAGAACATGAATTTAAGAAAAAAAAAACAAATCAATGTATTATGGAGTAACAATAATCACTACCATTACTGAACCCTCACTAACATGTCAGACTTTATTCTAGGTGGTTTAACTTGGGTAATTTATTTAACTTCGAAAACAGCTCTCTGAAACAGGTCTTATTAACATGCCCCTTTGACAGGTAAGGAGACAGGTTTATTGATAAGGAATTAACTTGTCCGAGATCCTGAATCTGGTAAATACTGGACCCAGGATTTGACCTCGAGTCTGACGTTCACTGCTATGCTTCACAGACTCAAGTTTAAAGGCCTCTTAGACTCCATCCAGGCCTAAGTTCCCACTTTTTGTTGTTGTTGTAATTTATTTTTAACTGGAGGATAACTGCTTCACAATATTGGGTTGGTTTCTGCCATACATCAACATGAATCAGCCACAGGTATCTGTGTACCCATCATCCACAAAGAACAGATGTCACATTTGTTTCAGATTCAAGCCACTTAGTCGTGTCTGACTCTTTGGGACCCCATGGACTGTAGCCCACCAGGCTCCTCTGTCCATTGGATTTTTCAGGCAAGAACACTGGAGTAGGCTGTCATTTCCTTCTCCAGGGGATCTTCCTGACCCAGGGATCAAAATCACGTCTCCTGTACTGCAGGCAGATTCTTTACCTGCTGAGCCAATGGGGAAGATTCAATCAGCCACAGGTATACATATGTTACCTCCCTCCTGAACTTCCCTCCCTCCTCCCATCCCACCCCACCTCTCTAGAATACCAGTTTGAGCTCCTTGAGTCCTATAGCAAATTTTCATTGGTTATCTATTTTACATATGGTAATGTACATGTTCCCATTGAGAGAGTAGTCTCTACATTTAAAGAGGAAGAAAGTAAGGCCTAGAGAAGTGAAGTAACTTTCAAGGAAAATAATAGGAGCCAGAAATATCAAATGCTAGGTAGCACAATTATGCGGTTTATTCAGGTTTTTGGTAGGATGTTACAGAAAAACCCAAATGAATTTTTGGCCGATTCAATACTTAGCACAATTGGCTCTGGACAGTGCCAGAGGCGACCAATGAGGGGCTGGCCATGGACATGACCCCTCTTTCTACACAGTCCATTTATTTAGCTGCCATCACATATAAAGCCCAGAGCTAGATGTGCAGAACAGATCACTATTGAGGGCAGTCTGTGCCCTTAAGGGATCTACATTAGAAGGAGGTTAAGACACAACCAATAGCTACACGACAAGCAGAATGTGACAAAGTGCCCTGACAAAGATAAGGATGGACCTTGGTGCTGGGAAAACAACCCAGAGTACCTCCAAATGTTAAACAAGGAGTCACTATGTGACCCAGGAACACCACTCCCAGATACATGACCAAGAGAACTGAGAATATGTGTTCATACAAACACTTGTACATGAATGTTCATAGCAACATCAGTCATAATAGCCAGAAAGTGGAAACCAAAGGCCGAACATGCTTGGTGTCCCACAGGCAGCTTAGATCCAATCTACGCTTTATTTATCACTGACTACGACTCCAACACTCACTCCTTTCCTTCCCATCTCCCGCACCTCCACCCTCACCTCCACACACTTTTGTAGGGACCCCAAGCTTGGGGAGAGGGATACACACAGGGAGGGAGTAAGGGATTTCTTTCAATCAACAGCATTAATTCAGTCAACCTTAGGGAACCACAAGGTGGCCCATCGCCCATCTATTATTCTATCCACTCCATCACCGGTCAGAAATTTGAGATTCAACTCACATTCATTCAACATTCTTTCCCTTGTATGTCTCCATCCATTCTCCAAGGCTTTCTGAATTCTGCCTGCTAAATATTCCTCAGGTTTATCTCCTTTTCTCTAAAATGTTCCTAAAGGATTTCCTCAATTGTACCTATTTCCAACCCACTTTCCATAGCTCTCAAAGCAGCAGACCCAAATTACAGTGAACATTTTTATCCATAAATACCTGGGGGATGGGGGTTATTGCAGGGAGTAGGAACTGCTTATTAAAATCCAGATTCCTTGGTCAATCTGTCCAGTCAAATGGGTGAGTGCTGGAATCTGTATGTTTTTACAAGCATCTTCTGATATCTATTCATCCTCAAAACTCAGCTGCCCTCTCAGCCTCCACAGGAAACCTTCCTTCATTAGCTCATGTAGGCTGGTGGACCTGTCCTCCCCAGCATCCCTATCTGCACACAAATCTATCAGAATATTGATCCCATTAGGAGGAACTGGCTTCTGTGGCTGATTTCATAACTAATGGATAAACCTCCTAGAAGCAGGTCCTGAGTCTCTAGATTTGTATTCTCAGTGGTCAGGGCAGTGTCTGACATATAATAGGGTTAGGGTTAGTAGGGTTAGTTTATACTTGACAAGTATAAACTGAACTAAAGAGAATTTTGTGGATGAGGGTAGGTACTGGGCTGGATAAGACAGGCATAGCCACACTTAGCTTCCATGGGCCCCAGAGGCAATGGGAACCCTGATGGGGCAGGTCCAGTGGTGCACGGGTGAGCATGAATACTGGCCTTGTGCCAGGCACTGTGTTAGGTGCTACTCATTTATTGAGCACCTGCCATGTTTTAGACACTCTAAGTGAGTGCACCTATGTTAAATACTTTTTACTCAAAACTGCTCTACAAGGTGGTATTAGCTACATTTTGCAGAGACTGGCATCAAATCTGGAGGGGCTCAAGCATAGATTTGGAGCTAGAACCCAGGTCATCTGGTTTCCAAAGTCCATCCTCCCCCCATTTCCCTGGCAACAAGTGTGCTGGCAGATAGTGTGGTCCAGGCACTAGATGGAGTCTGAAGTAAGGGGACAGAGGGGGCACGACTGGCGGCTCCCACCTACCCCATCCCCAGCTGAACTCACATCAGGCACCATCCTTGCCCCTGGTGGTAGGCCAACTGCTTTGCAGGGGTGAACGGTCATGCGATATTGTGATTTGTATGTAATATATATTTGGTCTGGGTCTCATTTCTGGCTCACAGTTCCTAAAACCTTTGGAATTTCCTAAGTGATAAGGACAATAAAGGAATCTTTTATTATTCCTATCACATGAATGGGGCTTTCAATGGGAGTTTCAGTTAATATAATGACTTTTTGGAAAGCTTCATGATAACCTAAGAAGGGGAACTGGTTGCCAGGAGAAACCGTGTGACTAGAGGCTGGAACCTCCAGGGAGGAGAGAGCGGCTGGAGGTTGAATCAGTCACTAATGGCTAATGCTTTAATCAGTTATGCCTACACGATGAAGTTTCCATAAAACCCAAGAGGATGGGGTTGGGTGAGCCTCTTGGTTGGTGAGTACCAGAGGTGCTAGGAGGTGGCACAGCTGGCCAGGGATGGAGGCCCCACGTCTCTTCCCACAGACCTTGCTCTGCACATGTCTTCTTCTGGCTGGTCCCTTAATAACCTTTCTAATAAACTGTAAGCTAGCAAGTGCCAGCTGGGGCCACAGACTCGGTGGCACGTTGCTGGATGTGTGGAAACACCACGACACATTTGGTGATTAGATGCGTCAGAAGTGGAATGGAGCATTGAGCGGGGAGGAGTACCAGGACTGCTCTTCTCGAGCAGGTAAGAAAGTGGGACGGAGAAAGACAGTCTGGCCATCAGGCCCACCTTTCGGCAGCCTTGCTCTCAGATGCTAAAGTGAGATTAGGAGGCCCCATTTCAGAACACTGTCCCAATGCCACTGACTGGTTATGAGCCATCATATACAGAACAGAACAGTGAAGAAATGAGTAGAAAAGGCTTTCGTTCCATTGTACGAATAGCGATGCAGAGCCCAACCAGCTTCACACCAGATCCCACCTTCCCTGCACATAAGGGGTGCCAAAAACTAGGGCAGAGAATGCACAGGCATTTTCCTAACTGCCTGACTTAATGCTTACAAAATCATTTTTGTGTCTGACTCCACCCCTAGCCTGATTATATGCCCTGTTTTAGAGAAAGGTAAAGACCACCTTACCAGGTAACCGGATGGGCTTCCAGGGGGCAGAGTTTGGCACGTAGGCATGCTTTGTGGCTGTGACAATCAGCTGACTGCCCAGCTTATACTGGAATTTGATGAAGGCGACGCCATCTGTCCCCGAGGTACCAGAGGCAATGGAGACCTGGTTGGTGAAAATCTCAATGAGTGCATCAGGAATGGGCTGATGGGTGCTGGCATCACTGATGTGGACCTTCAGGGTGACCTCTGGAAGAAGGACAGAGCAACAAAGAACTGGTTATTAACTGGGGAACTCCAACAGCGATTCTGTAATAACAGCGAAGGGAGGTAAAAGTATTCATGGGATATGCTTAGATAATCTAGACTGGGGACTTTTCTGGTGGTCCAGTGGTTAAGACTTCATGCATCCAATGCAGAGTGCACAAGTTTGATCCCTGTTGGGGGAACTAAGATCCCACATTCCGTAAGGTGTAGCCAAAAATTTTTAATTAGAAAAAAATTCTAGATCTACATCCAAAATATAAATTGTTTTAACTAGGAACGTTCTCTTCTTAGCAATTCTTTTTTACTTTACATGATTCCTTATCTTCTTCAAAACCACTGCCTATAACAAACTCCTTTCCTCCTGGCTCCCCCCAACAATAATTGAAAGAAAATCTCTATTCCTTTAAGACACTGTGCAACAAACACATTGCTTTCTGATCCTCCCCAGTGTGGCAGATAAACACAGCCTAAGCAAGCAGGCACTAAGATTTGCAGCAAAATTGTTCAACGGTCTGTGATGAACATGGGTGTGTGTAGCTCAGGGTCGCTGTGCTGGTAATCATGAAGACATGACTGAAAAGTCATCCCTGCACACGGTACCACCAAGGGGTGGGCAGACTATCTAAGCAATGCATCCTTCCCAGCCCATGGACCTGCCCAGTTGTTACCCCATTTAAGGAACCAGCTCACCCCACCTTGGGAGGGAGCAAAAGCACCTGTTACTTGGTTTTGTTGGATCCCTCATGCTGCAGCCTCCCCAAAAAAGTCTTGCCTGAATTTCTCTTCCTGATTCCTACTGATTGAAGAGTTCAAGGGCTCGGTTGGTATCACAGAGTTAATATATTTTTTGGCTAGATGACCATAAGGAATAGCTAAAGAACCCTAGACCCAGGAGTTACATAAGGTCTGCACCAAATAAATCTCTCAAAAACCTTGCAAAGAAAAAAAGTGCGACAAAAACTGAAGCTGGTTACTTCCTACTATAGGAGGAGAATACTGCTGCCAAAAGAGGGATAAAACCAACATCCAGAAAAATCAGGCATATGGCATTACAAAGCATATTTAGTTGATTCCTGACGATCTTAACAGTGTTATCTTAATGCAGATTTGCAGCACACATTTACTTTCTTATGGAGCTGGGTCTTACTTGTCCCCAGTGGTATGGGAAGTTATAAATGAAGGAATACTCTCATAGCAGCAATCCTCTAGAACAGGACAAGTGGGAAGGTGCTTGTGGTGTCACACACTGACGATTTATATAACCCTGTAATGCAACATTCACTAACAGCTGGGATTGCAAGGTTTCTGCTCTCTCTTCACTGTTGGCTAAGAAGGCAAAAGCAGCAGAGACTTGGAAAAAGTGAAATAATTTCTGAATAAACACAAGAAAGGAGTTCTCCAAAGGTATGGACACCAGGCAGGGAACAAAGAAGGGATGAATTGGGAGAATGGGGCTGACACACATAGACTACTATGTATCAAATAGATCACTAATGAGAACGTAGTACAGAGTTTATTGCTCAAGGGGCTATACTCAGTGCTCTGCGGTAACTTAAATGGGAAGGAAATCCAAAACAGAGGGGATATATGTATGCATATAGCTGATTCACTTTGCTGTACAGTAGAAATTAACATAACATCTTAAAGCAACTATATTCCAATAAAAATTAAGTAAAAAAAGAAAAGAACTTTCTTATAATCAATGCCCTAGGTTCTACCACTTGAATTTCTTCTAACATGGGAAGCCTAGTATATACTCTGCAATCATATAACTTGAAAAAGATTATTTAGCTACTTCTTTTGGTGTGACAGGATGTGAAAACACATCATTGTGGTTAGGTAATTATTACAGACTACTGGGGTGTCATATGTATTAAAATTTTGCAATTTGCTTTATTTATATGAATAAAGAACAGCAGGACTAGCCCACCCCTTCGGTAGGCCTAGATTTAGTTCATATTTTAAAAATTAGACTTTATTTTTAAAAGCAGTTTTAGGTTCACAGCAAAATTGAGTGGAAGTTATAGAAATGTCCCACTGGGGTATCATTTTTATAGAAACACTTATATTATCCATTCAACAGCAAACAAGATTATTCCCATTAAAAGACAACCAGGGGAGTGATCTTATCATGAGGGGAGGTGGTTCAGTTCAGTTGCTCAGTCTTGTCTGAATCTTTGCAACCCCATGGACTACAGCACACCAGGCTTCCCTGTCCATCACCAACTCCTGGAGCTTGCTCAAACTCATGTCCATTGAGTCAGTGATGCCATCCAACTATCTCAACTTCTGAGAAGAGGTGGGGCACTACACATTATTTATTTATCTAATTTTGCAGAGAAAAGGAAGACCCTATAAATGGCCCTAGACCTAAATATGCAGTAAGATCCACTCCTGGGCATATATCCAGAGAAAATTCTAATTTGAAAAGATACATGGACCTCAGTGTTCATAGTAGTACTACTTACAGTAGGCAGGACATGGAAGCAACCTGAATATCCATCAACAGATGGATAAAAAAGATGTGGTACATATATAGAGTGGACTGTTACTAAGCTATAAGAAAAAATGAAACAATGTCATCTACAGCAACATGAATAAGAGATTATCATATTAAGTGAGGTAAGTCAGAAAAAGAAAGACAAGCACCATACAATATCACTTGGAGAAGGAAATGGAGATCCACTCCAATATTCTTGCCTGAGAATTCCATGGACAGAAGAGCCTGGTGAGCTACAGTCCATGGGGTTGCAAAGAGTCAGACACAGCTGAGCAGCTAATACACTTTCATCACTTATACGTGGAATCTAAAATATGACACAAATGAACTTATCTACAAAACAGAAACAGACTTACAGACATAGAGAACAGACTTACAGTTACCAAAGGGGAAGGTGCAGGGGAGGGATAAATTAGGAGTTTGGGATTAGCAGATACAAACTACTATATATAAAATAGATAAACAGCAAGGTTCTACTGTATAGTACACAAAACTATATTCAATATCCTGTAATAAGCCATACTGGGAAAGAATATATATATAGTATAGCCATATGATTCAGTGTATATATATATATATATATACACTGAATCATATGGCTATACAACAGAAACTAGCACAGCATTGTAAATCAACTATACTTCAATTAAAAAAAAATTATCCTGAGTATGTCTGTAAGGGTGTTTTTGGAGGAGATGAACGTTTAACTGAGTAAAGCAGATCACCCTCATTCATGTGAGTGGGCCTTGTGCAATCAGTTGAAGGCCTGAAGAGAACAAATAGGCGCCCCCCAGAGTAAAGGGAGACTTCCTCCTGCCTACCAGCCTCTGAACATTGGCATTCCCTGCTTTCAGACTTAAACTGAATGTCAGCTCTTCCCTGATCTCAAGTTTACCAGCCTTTGAACTAGAACTATACCATCATCGCTACTGGACATTCGGCTTGCCGGCTTACTCTTTAGACCTTGGGACTTGTCAGCCTCCATGATCATGTGAGCCAGTTCCTTAGAATCAACCTCTTCCTATAGGCCCATACATCCCATTGGCTCTGTTCGCTGGAGAACCCTGACTACTGCTGCATCCATCATGGGTTCCAATTCTGCAGCGCATGATGGGTGGACCCTGGGAGTGTGTGCTCAGACCTCTTCTTGTTTCACACTCTTACTCAGCATTATTTCATGACCAGGAATTCAGTTACCGCCTCTACAGCACGCTTCTCAAATTCTCATGGACCAGTGGTGGAATCAAGAAGGAAAAAACAAGTGCTCAGGAATTCTTCCTCCCCTATAATTCAGAACTCCCTTACTCTTGGCAGATTTGAAGAGTCTGACTCTGTGGGCACAAACCAAGTCATTTTCAAAGAGCATATCTGCTTGGTGGGTAGAGCACTAAACGTTATCTTTTAGTCCAGCACGATCTTTTC